>JAFIRS010000130.1:0-600000 GCA_018342105.1 Gonioctena quinquepunctata
AAAAAAAAGCAAAACCGTTTTGTTATGAAAAAGAAGTATTTTAATCCCCAAATTTTTTAAAAAAATGGGAGAGTTTGACGGGTTTCCCAAAAAAAAAACCCCATAGCCCCCCGCTACCATTTCAGTCCTTTCTGTATCAATAGAGATCAACAGTGTATCGGGGGTGTTCCCTTTGAGAAATATAATATTAAATATCGATTTTTCACGGGGTGCCGCAATTGGTGTCATCCCCGGGACATGGTCACCCTCTGGATAACCTTGGGAGGACTTAAATCAAAAAACCCTCCAGAAAAAATGCCCCCGCTGTAAGGGAGGGGTGCAAACACCTTTTTTCAACGCCCACATCCTCAAGCCCGAGCATAGAATCTCATTTGGGACTCCTACCACCACACCATCTCCATATCCCCTTTTAAATGATACCCATTTTTTGCTAATACCACCAGAGCTGCACCATCGTGAGTAATATTTTTTCTAACTGATGTACTAGAAGATATGTTTGGAAAAAATTAACAACTTGCCTATTTGGAGTATAGTATACAGGGCGATTGAAAAGTACTTTACTTCAAGAGGTGATTTCTCACAATATTTTAATATGAAATGTTCAAATGAATATATGTCCGGAAACGCTCCGTTTTCGAGATACAGGGTGTTAAAGTTTTATTTTTATTTTCGTTTTTTTTAAATAACTTTCGAAATACTGAGAATAATCGAACGAAACTCGGTATTGAGAGGTTTTTTGAGGTGTCGAATTCGAACCTGATGTTATTATTGCTCTTACTCGTAGGAGGCGCCACCTACTCGTCTTCTTTTTTTTTAATCCATAACTTTTTTGAGCGTATTTTTAGCACATTTTTCAGTAAAAAAATCAATTACTCTATCATATCTATGTAAAAAAGCTACCCCTGTTACAAGTCGCTATAAGCAACCGTTTTCTAGATATTTGGACTTGAAAATTTCAAGTCGATTATTTGATAATTGAAATTCACAATGTTATTACAAAATCTACCTATAAGTAACATTGTATCTTGCTTGGGAAAACCAAAATGAAATGAACAACAGTATTTTGGCACTATTCAATGACCAGTATCAATAAACAGGAAATATAAGCAAAATGTCCATTATGAGTATTTGATGATTCATTTCTTTAGAACTATATCTCAATAAATTCTATTCAAGATAGACTTTTCATTCAAAAGGGGTTATGGACGATGCCCATATGAAGAATTGCTTATTTCCTCATTTCTAGCACATATCATTTGTAATGCAGTTTACAAAGTTGAGACAAATGCATACCTACTAATAGCAAATTCAGGCACACTTCATATGGATAAAATAACAAATCGTGAAATATCTTATCGAATTCAGATTTAAGAAATCATAAGCAGCTTATGGTGGATTTATGCCAATTAACAATTATCAAGTAACAATTATCAATTAACAATCAGCAATAAACAAGTAACGAAAATGATGGTATTTATGCACATTCAATTGACAATTAAGGAAGAGAAGTAAGCATGCGCACAACACGGGAAATTGCCGAACGAGGTCGTTCAAAATGCCATCATCAATTTTCATTTTTATTTCGATTATTTGATAATGAATTTAACGTTTAAGAAAGTAGTTTTGTAATTACATATTATGTGACAGTTAAACGTTTTGTTGTTTTGTTGAAGTTTCTGTAAGTTTTATAACACTAATTTTGAAAAAATGGATTATTTAAACAATAATGCTCATTTAGCCGATATGCATTTCGTTTATGGCCTTGCGGATGGCAATGCGCGCGAAGTAAGACGTATCTACCAGGAGCGATTTCCTAATCGAGTACTGCCTTCAGCTCCAACATTTACCAGTCTCCACCGTCGTTTGGCAGAAACAGGTAGCTTTTAGAGGGCAGCTGATATAATTGGAAGACCACGAGCAGTCCGAACCCCCGAATTGAAAGAAGCTGTTTTGAACGCTCTCGAAGAGAATCCAGAAACAAGTACAAGAATAATTGCTGAAGCTCTCAATTCTACTAAGTCCACAGTTTGGAGAATTATCCACGATCAATAATCCTATCCATACCATATTCAAAGGGTACGAGCTCTTCTGCCACGAGACTTTCCCCAACGCATTACTATGTGTCAGTGGTTTTTGAGGAAATTGGCTGGAAATCCTCAATTTTTAAGATATGTACTCCTCACGGACGAGGCAAACTTCTCCCGAAATGCTATCACAAACTTTCATAACAACCATGTTTGGGCTCTGGAAAATCCGCAAGCAGTTAGTGAAAGACATTATCAGTATCAATTTTCTGTAAATGTATTGGCGGCAATAATTGAGAATTACTTGATAGGTCCTTTCTTCCTTCCGTTCCGACTGAATGGCGCAACTTACAGAAACTTTCAAGAAAATGAATTGCCGAGACTACTTCAGAATGTACCATTAGAAATGTGCTAGAAGTACGATCAAAAAAGTTATGAATCTTCAAAAAAGACAAAGACGTGTAGGTGGCGCCCCCTACGAGTAAGAGCAATAATAACATCAGGATCAAATTTGACACCTCAAAAAACCTCTCAGTACAAATTTTCGTTTAATTGACGTCAGTATTTCGGAAGTTTAAAAAAAAACGAAAATAAAAATAAAACTTCAACACCGTGTATTTCGGGAAACGAAGCGTTTCCCGGATATATATTTATTTGGACAATTCATTTTAGAATATTGTGAGAAATCACCTCCTGAAGTTTGTCAAAGTACTTTGGAATCACCCTGTATACACCACACGAATACAAAGAGCTAGCGCATATCGAATCGTTGTTAATTAGATTCGTTGTTGTTCGCCTATTCTCGGGTTTTGCCGCCTCCAAATCATCAACGAAATATAGTTTGGCAATAAATGTATTGCCAGTTCAAAACCAATCCTTGAAAACCAATTTCGAAAATAGGTCATTGAAAGGAAAAATCATGACCAAATTTCAACGTTAAGCTTTTCAACAAAAATGTTCATTTTGGTTTTTGTATGTATATTCGTCCTAAACAAATATATGAGAAACGATTTTTGATAGTTACTGGAAACTACATATGGAGTTGAAAAGGTTTCCGATATGTTCAAAAATACAAAAATATTGTTTTCAGCAGAAAATTAGCAACAAATCGCTCTCAAATTTGCAAGTTCGAAAGATAAGAAAATTTTCGTGAGGAATTGCAGTTAGCCATTTTCTGCGATGTTTTTCGTCTTCAGGAAACCAAACACCCGCACTTTTATACCGCTCGCATAGTTTCCTTCACAACACTTTCGGGGCATTACAGTACGCAGAGCACTACAATATCGAAGTTCGTTAAAAGTACGAAAAACGCATTAAATAAACGTTCAAACATTCAACAATCGATTAAGGTAGTTGTCGTGAAATCCACTTCCAATCAGATTTCGTTAATATTCATACCACTTTTAGTTAGCATTATTACCTGTATCATATTGAATTTTTGGAATCATTTACCACACCGAAAGCGAGATACAAGGCTGCAAAATTGCAACGTTTAACACGTAATCCCTATAGTGAGCTACCGCGGACACTACATTCCAAGGCATAACTAAAAACCCTCCATTCAGATCTTTTTGAAAAACTAGTATATTTTTGAAAGGTGAGTAAAGAATTTTATGGAAAAAATTAAACACGCGTAGGAATACACTTATTTAGTTATTGCCATAAGAAGTTTCTAAATAGTTGCGTATGAGAAGTGCAAGAGAGGGAAGGCTGCGAATCGTGGCAATGCCTCAAGCGAGCGCTCGTGATTCAATTAAGCGAGAGCGCAAGGGTCTTGGGGGTTTGAATCGAACTGTGTTTTGGAATGCAAATATTTATGAATCATAATTGTGAATAATTACGTTAATATATACTGATGCACTTCAAACATATTACAATAGGAATAGATATAAAATAAAATGTAGTTTTAGCGAGTAACGACAAACAACAGTGCATAAACTTTATTTTGTTTATACATTTGTACAACACATGTACGTATAACATAATTCGAATATTTTTAAACATAACAAAAAATGATTCAGATTTCCAACAGGCTAATAAAATATAACGTATAAATCTACAGAAAATATAAACAACAATGAATGTAATATTATTTATTTTTTAATCATTAATGATTTTAGTTAATGTTTTCCTATTTTTAGTAACTTTAAGTTTTCTATTCTCCAATTTTTCAGTTAGGTGATAAATCACAGATTCTTCTCCTTCATCGTGATACATTTGTTTCAGAAAATCAAATGTTATATTTTGTTGCGCAATTTTTTTCAATTATTCCCGTGACAACATTTTTTAAGGCACTTAAATCAGGTAAATTTTATTTTCCTAATAATAATTATGTTTTCCACAAATCCTGCTATCATGGTAAAATCTTCTATTTAATTATTATTAATGATTGCTCTTGGTAATCTCATCGAATCTCGCATTATACACAACGAGTAAATTTGGAGTTGTAGATAAATTCAAAAAAATCTCTAAGTGCTCTCAAACAATCTACTAATTTTATTGAATCGACTTGTACATCATTCAAATATAATTGACCAGGAATTGTAGTACATCCCGTTATTTTTGTCGCCACAGGATTGATGCTTCGTAGGGCTAACACATATATATATATATATATATATATATAAAATGAAACGGTGTTTGTAATTAAACTCCTCCGAAATGGCTCGACCGATTCTCATGAAATTTTCTGTGCATATCGGTTAGGTCTGCGAATCGGACATCTATTTTTCATCCCCCTAAATGTTAAGGGTGGTCCACCCCTTAATTTTTTGTATAAAATTTGTTGTTTTTATTTTTTTATGATATAGCATTCAAAAATACATAACACCCTAAATTTTCACCCTTCTACGATCAACCCCTATTTTTCCATCGCGATTTTCATTTTATTTTATTTTATCCACAGATCCGCAATAGGGTTGCGAAATGGCAATCGAATATAATAATTGTAGTACGATAAATTGAGAACGGGATAACGGGATAAAGAAAAAACGGGATAACAGGAAAACGGGATAACGGGAATAACGGGATAACGAAAAAACGGGATAACAGGATGACAGGATAAGGGAATAACGGGAAAACGGAATAACGGGATAACAGAAAAACGGGATAACGGGTTAACAAAAAAACGGGAAAACGAGATGACAGGATAAGGGGATAAGGGGAAAACGGGATAACGGGATACTGAAAAAATGGGATACAGAAAACAGGATAAGGGATAACGGGATAAGGAAAAAAGGGATAACGAGATGACAGGATGAGGGGATAACGGGATAACGGGATAAAGAATAAGCGGGATAACAGGAAAATGGGAAAACGGGATAACGAGAATAACAGATAACAAAAAAACGGGATAAGGAAAGGGGATAACGGAAAACGGGAAAACGGGATAACGGGATAAAGAAAAAACGGGATAACAGGAAAACGGGATAACGGGACCACAGGAAGCAGAAGGAGTCAAAAGCATAGTCTAGATGGAACAACATAAAGGAAACATAAAGGGGACACAGAAATTTGGACAGGACAACGTCTGTCCGGTCAGCTAGTATATATATATATATAAATATATATATATATGTATATATATATATATATATATATATATATATATATATATATATATATATATATATATATTATATATATATATATATAATATTTTATTATCAGTCATGCCCAATCCTGATGTTTCTAAATCAAAATAAACTATGGAATAATTCATTTATATTGATTCGATATTTTTTAGTAATAGTGATGATGCTCTCAATTCGTTAATTCCAACGTTTGGTTGATATGTTACACCTTCTGACTTTTCCTTGGATTTTCTTAACATTTCCTTTTTTTTGGTCAAATCAACTCTGCGCAACTTCTCATCAGAATCGTATCTTTGAGCATATGTACGACTACGTTCCAAATTCGATTTTTTCTCGTATTCAATAACTATATCTCGCCAATGTTTTAATAGCTAACTGCACTGTATCTTGAATAACTGAATGCGAGCGATCGTTGGATTGCGACGTTGCCAACAGTCCAGTCATGGCTTATTTGCTGTGTCACGCATGCTAGTTGCGTTTCTGAGTGTACAGTTCCCTTGAAAAAGATCCCACTAATTCAGCGTTTGAACATGTATCGCGTCGCGCTACATTCGATCAAATTTTTGACAGTTTGTAGCACGACAACTAGCTTAAATTAACGGTGTTTATTGACAGAACAAGAAAGAGCAAATGCGTCACTGTGCGATACCGTAACAGGGGTGCCAAATAAGTAGGCCTTCAAAGCGTGACGTCATTATCGTTTTTAAAGTAAGCACTTTGTCTTCATTCTTTAGGTGTTGTTGCAACAGGACATTCACCGCCGTCAATATATTCCACAATTTCATTACGCTATGCTAGTTTTGATGGAAATAGAATTACGAAAACTGAAATAAGTTTATTTTCTTTCCAGCGACCCCCTAACTCAACTCTACTCCATCACCTACATGTACTACGCTTTCATCGGCTGCTTCATCACCATCCTGATGGGCTGGACCATCTCCTACTTCACCAGTAGCGAAGATGACAGATACGACGAAGAACTGGTCCACCCCATTGCGATAAAAATGGCAAATTACTTCCCTGGCAAGAAGCGAATCTACTCCAAGAAAGTGGACTCTTTGGGAGAGAAATCCGAGAAGAACGGCTGTTGCACAAAATCCCTGGGAGAAAAGCTGGAAAATGGTTTCGCGAGTTCCAGTTCGCTGGACGGCAAAAAAGGATCTCTCAATCCCACATTCAGTCCGGATCAATCGGACGAGCCTGTGGATGGGATTTACAAAACAAAATTGTGATCAATGCTAGAGTTCTGATAAAGTACAGGACACTGTATGTATGATTCAAGTGCCTTCTACTATAGCGTCATCTGTGATCTCTAGCTGTATGAACTGTTTTTAGTCTTCATTTGTTGTCAGACATTTTGTCTGTGGTAGATTGTAGGTTGTTGCATGAGATTAAACTGTAGGGTAGAACATTTTTTCGAGTCATTTTGTCCACGTACAGAATACATCTCCATTTGAATATGATCGCGTGCAGAAATGCCAGTCCATTTATAGAATGATACTGGAAAGCCGGTGTTTTGAATAACACAATATTTCCGTGTGACCGACAATAATAAACTGCAAGCCAGTCCTCAGGGGAATATAAGTGCATGAATAAGTATCAGGATTATTGTTTTTCTGTTGGTGTTATACTGGGTGTGAACCAAAAAGAGCGCACAGCTCCGACAAGTGGGTTATTGGCCCTGGCAACAAACAATCACTTCATATTTTCCTCAGGAAGTGTTTCGGGAATAACTTGCGTGTGGGTTTGGTGTGAAAATATTCTCCCAGATGGCAGTGAACAGCATAGAATGATCATAAAATATTTCCTCAATTGCCTGATGATATGATATCGATATTCTTGAGATATTTCAATGTTCGGGAATGGTTTCAAAATAATTCGAATGGAAATGTTTATGGAATTAGAGGATCCAAGCATGATATTGGATATTCAGAATAAATAACCATACGGTTTTTGTAGATATTGCCGAATGTGGACTATGTTCCTTTGCTTTTCAGGCAGAAAACGTTCAAATTGGTGATCAGAGTGGCTGTTATTTCAAATATTAGAGTGTCTCTTAATTCCCATTCTTTCTGCGACAGCATTGGTGATTTATTTTCCATGGTGAACTGAAGTGAGGTTGGTTCGATTCAACTAATATGGAATTTCATCAATTCCAATTCAAGTCTTCCCAGGCTAGTCCTTGAACATTCTTTGGGAATATTTCCACATCGATTGATTTGAATATCAAGGAAATATTGATTGAATTAACACGAAGAAAATCCTAGATGAAAATTGAAAGGTATTGCTATTATTCCAATATATCATTCTAGAGGAGTTTTTCAATTTTGCAGAATTAAAAGTTGAAAATAATGAAATTTTTAGAATTAAAATGATGTTGGGAACACTCTCTCAATATCTTCCCAGAATATTGCCATAAATTGATTGTAATCGATTGATTGTGCTATCAGTAGTAATATTACAAGAGAGTGAGAATAAAGTGAAAATAATTTGTCAGATGTTCGAAAACTTGTTGCTATTGCCAAATGGCAACAAGTTTGAGAAAGAAATCTGGAGAATTATTTTCTACTTTATCGAATTCTCGTGTGGTATTCTATAGATTATTTTTTGATGTAACGATCTTATAAATACATTTCCTCGCACAATGATACAATGTTCTAAACCGGTTTTGATGCATTTCTCATTTTTGATGCGAATTGATGACAGTGTCAAATTGGAAATATACATTGTACAGTGGAATATTCCCTCTATAATGTAATGTTTTGATTGGCCAAAACGTACATGAATGATTTGAATTGAAAGCTTCCATTGGTTTCTAGAAATATCAAATAATAATCACTATGATAATGTTTTTATTGGCCAAAACGTACATGAATGATTTGAATTGAAAGTTTCTATTGGTTTCTAGGAATGTCAAAAAATTATAGCTTGGAGTTTGGTTGGGAAAAGGTCAATTAACTGAAACCACTATGGATCTGTTGCCGACGTTTCAGTTAATTGACCTTTTCCCAACCAAACTCCAAGCTATAATAACCAGTGAGGTCACAAAACACTGTAAGAAGATGTCAAAAAATAATCACTGAAATAAAAGAATATATCAAGAAAATTAAATGGTTCCACCCTTATTCTTTGGCATTGTTCAGGATGAATTTTCCAAAATTGAGTTATTATGAGTTGACGTTGAAGAGAGAAAAGGTTTTCTGAATTTGATTTCAATTGACGAAATTGGAAACATCTTTCCACAATATCCCTTCAACATTTTGTGGAAACCTTTTCACATCAATTAATTTTATTGTAACCGGAATAATCTTTTGAATAACATGAATTTTTGCCTAGAATAGAAAAAATAGAATTTTTCCTCCATCATTCCAACAGATTGTTCTAGGTGAATTTTCAAAGTTTGGATTATTATGTTGAAGTTCCAAGAGAAAATGATTTTCTTAAATTCAAGTGACGTTAGTTCAATCGAAATAAAGGTCAACGTTAGTCAATTCCAATTGTTGGTGCAGGAAACATTCCTTGAACATTGTGTGTGAATATTCCCACATCGATTCATTTGAATGCCACTGATTAAACGAAAATATGCCAAGAATTTTCCGCAGATGACTTCAAATGATTCCATATTTGAAAATCCATGCTGAATCGGTATTTAAATATATTTTAACTCCCCCTATATTGCAGTGAATAGCATAGAATGATCATATAATATTTCCTTATCGTCTGAGAATACTATTCAAGAGTATTAAATTGTTATTCTAGGAATATTTTTATTTTCGGGAATTATTCGAGTTTATTCAATTCACAATGTTTTGGAATGATGGAATGAAAGCATGTGCTTCGTATTAATAATATCTATAATACACGATCTTACTAGATGATGCCGAATGTTCCTTTGATGAATCAATTGGTGATTGAAGGGTCATATCGAATATTAGATGAAACTCTATTGCTACGACGCCATTGATAAAATTAAATATTTCCATTTTCATCCAAGATGAGTTCAAATGAGGTTGGAAAATGCAGAGTTAAATATGTTGGAGAATGTTCCTTGAACATTCTGTGGGAATACTCTAATATCACTGGATTATTCTTTCGGAACACAAAAATATGAAGGGAATATTCTGAAAAAAATAGGTGAATTTTTTATATCTTAAAGTTGAGAAGGAAAATGTTTTCTAGAATCATTGATGTTTGTTCACTTGAAATAACTATGAAATTATATAAATTTCAAATAAAAAAAAAGTTCTCTCAACATTTTCACAGAATATTTTCTCAATATAATGTGGGAATTTTCTCACATTAATTGATTTGATTGGATTGTCACTGAAATATTATTTTGGGTAACACAAACATATGCCAATAATATTCTGAAAAAATTACAGATCATTATTTCAATGGCTTTATTTTCACTGTACAATTCTTTTGGATAACACGAAAATACACCAAGAAAATTCCACAGAAAAACTAAATGATTCCACTGTTATTCCAATAGATCGTTCAAGCTGAATTTTCAAAAAAAATCCATTATAAGTTGGCGTTCAGGAGAAACAAGTTTTCCAGAATTCAAGTGATGTTACTTCAACTAAAATAAATATGAAATTTTATCAGTTTCAATTGATGATGTTGGAACCATTTTCAGTAGATCTTTCCAAAATATTCCTTCAACATTCTGTGGGAATAATCCCACATCAATAGATTTGTATGCTACTGGAATATTATTTTAGATAACATTGCCGAGAATATTATACAGAAATTATAATTGATTCCATCTGTCAGAGACACACAGTAATTTTGAATATTTTCATTTTCAACATGTTTTCGTTATCTCTGTATCAATTTTTATTTGGGAAACACACTACAGAGGAGAAATATATATGTCACTTGATGTCAGTTAGACAAGAATAAGTATGCATATTCCGAAAATTTAGGTTTAATGACATGTATTGTAGTTATGTAGTCTCGAATAGTACGAGATAGGTGTCTCGGGTCACGACATTTTTTGGCGACCGTAAAAAATGTCGTGACCCAGACGAAAAGCTACCCGCCGTTCTCTTGGTCACTGGTTCGGAAGTAAACTACGCCAAAACTTCACAATACGTAATTTATTCCGTAAGGAAACGCCCAAATACAATATTTTCGGAAGTATGTACAATACCAATATTCTTGTCTAACTGACATCAAGTGACATATATATTTCTCCTCTGTAGTGTGTGTTTCTCAAATAAAAATTGATACAGAGATACGTAAACATGTTGAAAATGAAAATATTCAAAATTACTGTGTGTCTCTGACACCATCAATATTCCAATAGATCGTCCTAGGTCAATTCAATAAAATATTCTTTTAGATGGTGGTGCCAAGAATACTCTACCGATACGAATTAAATTACATTTTCAATTCCAACAATGGTCAAAAGATTGTTTGAACAAAAGTAATCACCTGTAGGCAAAATGACTTGAAGAAATATATCTTTCAGATGTCAATTATTTTATATAGTATAGTAGACGACGAATACTCCCTATATATTTGATAAATCACTACTTAATAATTGTGCTGTCAGGGTTATTTTCTTACGAATCAAGCACAGAGGGATTTGACACTCGCTTATATACAGGATGTCTAGCATTTCTACAACAAGGCTTTTACTTCCCAATAAATGACATTTTCAAGAAGATTTGGAGTTTGAAAGGAAAGGGAAATATTCAAACATACAGGTTTTCGGAATAGGTTTCTCCAAGAGTGAAACTTTTGAATTTACATTTGTTGGTATTGAAAAACAACTTTTGAGATAATGGAAATTTTATAATCGCATCATAGGACTATTTTAAATGTCTACAAGTTTTGTTGAATGTATTGCAAGATATGTCAAAAGATTTCTAGTACTTTGAGGGTTTCTTATGATATTTTCAAGTTGACATACCGAGGATGAATTCAACCTTTTGATGGATTGATGGATCACCCTGTATATCAGCGAATAGAAATAGGTACTGCATGAACGTATACTCATAGATGATATTATACTTAGTCATAACAATTTTTACTCAATTAGGTTAAAGTTTTGTTTTATTAGTAGATTTAATTGAATGTCATTGGATATTTGAAGTTCCTGTACAATACAACATATTGCAGTATTATTACTTGGGTATATTATTTTAGTCCGATATACCTATTTAATAGTCTATATCTAGGTCAGCCTTCTGCTTTATATTTATTACTTAATTTCGTTATCGTGGAATATCATTTTTCATTTTGTTGGGTTTTTTCGGGACAAAAATACTTGAGCAAGGGCATTTTTATACTTAACTGGTCGAAAAGCTAGGTATATTTGACTAACATGCCGTCCGATTCAGCATGATTTTATATATACATATTTCAACATAGTCCACCCATTTATATTAAATGTACTAGTTGATTACGTAGTATACGTATCATGAAATAAATATGGTTTTGCATTTTGAAATGAGTTTCATTAACCACAACCCGATTGAATATCAAAAATGCATAGGATTTGCTATATTGGAAACTATGAAGGCTTTTCCAGAGGAAATTACGAATGCTAATTCGATTGTGTGCGATGAGCATCAAATATTGGATTTTTTTCCGTCACCACTAGTTTGAAGAAATCGCCTAGTTGAAAAATAACTCAAAATTCATTATCGTATGAAATCTTTCGAAACATTTGGGTCGCAAAATCAAAAGTCATCTGCAATCCCTGACTATACAGTGATTACGAGATTCTGCAAAAGCAAAAAGTTACACGGTGGCATCATGATATATACGACAACCCAGTTGAATGGAATCCTTTTCCACCCTCGACTGTAGCAAATTTGCACAGGAAGAAAGTTTTGAGTGTTGTGCCGTTGAAATCAAATCAGAAATACTAAATTGTGTGATAGTTAATGTGTGTAGGTATCCCAGCAGTGATTTTAAACTATTTTTTGAAAAAGGGCATGAATTATTAATAAAACTATCCTTCACATTTGAAACTATATTCCTATGTGGAGATATAAATGTTGATTATTTGACAAACACTTTGAAAAAAAGAACCTACTAGCTCCTGCTAGAAACAAAACATCAAAAAAAACTTTTTAACAAAGAATTAAACCGACGAAATACGGAACTGAAAAGTAAAAAATAAAATAAACCTTCTTAGTCTCAATAACTAAGCTCCTAAACTAATGTAAGTAACTAATTTTGAGTCGGCGCCAAACAAACAAGCAAATGAATTAGGTAAGGCATCGAGTTGCGCGGTGACATTCTGATAATTTTTTTGAAGTAATTTAATGATCTTCGTTGATTGTTCGTTTGGCGCCGACTCAAAATTAGTTACATTAGTTCAGGAGCTTAGTTATTGAGACTAAGAAGGTTTATTTTATTTTTTACTTTTCAGTTCCGTATTTCGTCGGTTTAATTTTTTGTTAAAAAGTTTTTATTTTTCAATTTTTTGTGGCTGAAATCTACTAATTACTTTAAAAATACTTACTTACCCACCTTACTTCAACAATTACCAGTTAAATGATATGATTATCTACTTTTACTATTTGTTGTAATATCAATTATTTTTGTTGTTCTGGTTAGTTTATTTCATTACTTTGTATATAATTCCATCCTCTCATAGAATATAATGATTGTGATGGATGTAGGAGAACAAAAATAATGACAATAGCGATCTGTCATTGTCAACTACATATGTGTGCCAATGTTCACAAGTGAAAAATCAATTATCCCCTATTTTCTACCCGTAAGGGTGGATAATTCCATTCGAAATCCAAATATGATCAACTATGAGGTATACCCTATCTTAAAATATGCCTGATAGAATCGGTTAACGGACCAGAATTCAGAGGGTGAGTGATCGATATCCTCCATTTTGCTACCCTCAGGGGAGGATTTCATCTTTTAAATTCGAATGGAACCAACTTCGAAGTACACCCTATCCAATGAAAAAGAAGAAGAAGAATTATTGGAATCGGACGCCTCAGTAAACATTATGCGTGATCAAACATGGGAAAAAAGAGAAGATTCCGTCGGTTAAAAAGTGGTCGCCATCTTAATATCCAAGATGGCCGGCCTAACCTATAAACTTGATGTAGGACTTATCTTGTAGCTTTTTAAGAAAGATAGTAACAGGAAAAAATAAAAACTACAACGTTTTGATTGTTGAAATCGTTTATTTACTTTTTGAATTATCTAACTCTATAATATAAATATAACTCTACTATCTTAATAAAACGATATCTTATTCGTAACTAACAAGTTGAAACCAATATTTTCAGGTTGGTGGAAGTAAACAAAAAGTTAAGCACCATTATCAAATAATAAACAGCTGCTGGAGTATCGCATCTTGCACTGGACGATTTGCGGCATCTTCAATATGCTGTAACACAGAAGTCGATGGATAATTCGCATTTCGATTATGACGAGAATATCCCAAATACCACAATATGCTACACATATGAGCACATGTTCCTAGTGTCCTTGTCCCTGATTTGCAACTGCAGTAGTATCCTATTATCAATACATCTTCATTATCCTCGTCAGGTTTTCGTGCATAGTGTATTGAATAAATACTTGATATTTTTCTCTCCTTCTGAATCGAGATCACACTCTAAGTCTAATAAATCCAGGTTCATTCACTCTAAAATCAATTCCAAACGACTCATGATCATCTCTAAGTATTCTGTCTTGGACATAGGACGCTGATTTGATAGGTTCCAAAAGTCACGTTTCTCAAGTAATTCATGGATAGGTGTGGAAATCGAGGTACATTCTCATTATTAAGTTGCTGCCATAATCCACGTCGATTAAGTAAACGTTCTTCTTCCACCCGTTGTTGAACAAGATTAATATGTCTAGACCTGGCTAACATAGTTCTTGCTACTTCAACTGTAGCATTTGCCATTAAAATTGGTTGATAATATATGTTAATAATAGCGCCAGCAATAAGATAAAAGTCTTTCAAGTGTTGAACATGTAGTATATTGTAACGTAAATAAACTTAACTTGGTTTAACTAATTTATTTAACATTTAATCTACAACTTAATTTATATTACTACGCCACTGAATAGCTCGATCGTATGGGCTCGTTCAGACCGTGTCTCTGAGACTTGAGGGTTGCCTATTTATCTCCGATACAGCATTCTCGATGTTTCGAATTCTTTCCGTTGGCGACCGGCGTGTTCCAATTGTTTCCAATATTGACCGTTGCATTACGCGGAAGAGGGACTGGATGGTTCTCGAATATCTCCGGGGATGATCTCATCGCTGTCGATGGCGACGCGGGAGGCGACAGGTCCGGCCTAGGTTCGCTACATTGCCCCCTTCTTAAAGACATTTCGTCCCGAAATTTCATCCTTGGAGTGTGACGATATCTGCATGACTCCCATATCTGCACCGTGAAGTTCGATGGAAGTAACACTCCACGGTCTTCATGATCGGTCGTGGAAGAGGGTTACAGCAAACCAAAATCTTGACGCCGCTGGATCTGAATATCGCCTCCAGCATACTTCTTATGACTCTCCAGTCCAACCCATCAATACCACAGGACAATTTTGGAATTGCTAGATCCACCAGATTCTGGTCCACCATAGTATCTCTTAGTTTGGTGAGACTCTTCCAGACATCTTCATAGGACGGTTTATCTTGGGAATGCCTCTTGGTAACTAGGTAGTAGATGTTTCTCTGGCCTTTCTTCAACTGTAGCACCCCACCAACTTCTGGATTCTGCTCCCGCAGTGTTTGAGTTGACCAAATTTCTTGGAGAACACTGCGGCGATGCCCCTGGACATGTGAAGAGCCTCTGCCACACAGTGCGCCCAGTGCGTAGCCAGCAGGCACCTCGAAAAGGGCTCGTGACTCCTCTCTAGTAACTCCATGGAGAACTTTCTGCCCGGTTGAATACAAGGACATAAACTTCTCGAACGTCATATCATCCTCCGGTGGCTTGAGGGTGCGAACTTGGTCATGGTTTCCAGCGTATGGGGCCAACCTGTTGAAATGGACGACACCTTGGTTTCCGTCGGGGGTGGCTTATGGATTCGGTACAAAAGGTCGTTTATCCTTTTCACAAATTTTATGCGGACCTTCCCACGAGTTCCGCAACCTTGGTGATAGTCCACGACGACGTTTGGGGTTGTACAGCCAAACCAGGTCATCAACCTTAAATCCTCCAGCGTCGGCCTTGATGTCATAGGTCTTTCATTTTATCGCTGGCACTCTGGATGTTCAACCGACCTGTTCGTGGATGTCGTCCATTCTCTGCCGAAGTTTGCTGACGTAGTCCTCTCCGCAGTGTCTTGTCCTGGCGGTATCCCAAACTTCAGGTAACAAGGCAGTCGCAGTTCTCGGCCCATTATAATACTAGCAGGAGTTTGACCGGTTGACTCGTGTACTGCGGATCGATAGGCCATCAGGAACAAATGAAGATACTGGTCCCAGTCTCTTTGATGGTCAGAGACAACCTTGGACAAGTGGCGGTTGATCGTCCTGTTCATCCGTTCCACCATTCCATCGGACTGCGGATGTAGGGCCGTGGTTCTTGTCTTGGGATGTTCAGCAGTAGACATATTTCTGGAAAAGGTTGGATTCGAAATTTCTGCCTTGATCCGAGTGCAGCTCCATTGGAATACCGAATCGACATATCCATTCTTTCACCAAGACGTCGGCGACGGTGATGGCTTCCTGGTTGGCAGGGCATAGGCTTCCGCCCACTTACTGAAGTAGTCCATTGCCAAGGATGTATTTATTCCCGTGGTCGGATACGGGAAACGGGCCGGCGATGTCAATGGCGATTCTCTCGAACGGGCTGCCTACGTTGTACTGACGCATCGGGGCCTTGGGGCGTATTCGAGGTCCATTGCTAGCAGCGCATACAGCGCACTTCCTGCACCAGTCCTGACGTCAGCTTGACAATTGGCCCAGTAAAACCGTTGCCTCACTTTTGAGGGTCTTCGTCACCCCAGATGTCCTCCGGCGACTCCATCATGGATTTCCGCAGCACTTCCTCTTCTGTTCCTGGGAACAATTATTTGGCGTCTGTCTTCCCACCAATATCGGCCTCCAACACACGTTTCAGGATCCCATTGTCCAGAATAAGAGAGTTCCATTGTGCCCAATAGGACTTAACAGCCGGCGAGTAACCTGCGACTTCCTGCCATGATGGTCTTCGATTGCCCTTCTTCCAGCTGACGACTAGCCAAGGTCGGGGTCTCTCTTGGTCTTTCTGGATCTTGCTGTCATTCCAGTTGTCATCCATTGCCGCGGTTCTACAAAGTGTTGCTTCTTTCTTCTGCTCGTCGGCAATGTGAGCAATCATCTGGACATGGTTCGCGACAAGGCATCTGCATTCTTATGGCTAGTTCCGGCTCGATGTTCGATCTCGAAATCGAATTCTTGGAGTCTCTCGATCCAACGTGCTACTTGACCCTCAGGATTTTTGAACTGTAAGAGCTATTTGAGAGCTGCATGGTCAGTTCTCAGCAGGAATCTTCTTCCATACACGTACTTGTAGAAGTGCTCCACCCTTTACAACAGCTAACAGCTTCGCCTGGTGACACAGTAATTGCGCTCTGGTTTGCTGAGCGTCTTGCTGAAATAACCAATGACCTTCTCCTGCCCTCCTGGATCTGAGATAGGACAGCTCCAAGTCGCACGTTGCTGGCGTCCGTATCCAAATGAACTTCCTGTTGGGTAAGGGATAGCTCAGAACAGGTGCGTTAATCAAAGCTCCCTTCAGCTTCCTGAACGAGTCTTGCATTCTTCGGACCACTGGAACTTTGTTTGACCTTCCGTGAGCCTGGTCAGTGGTTTAGCGATGTTTAGGAACCCCAGCACATATCGGCGATAGTATGTGCACAAACCAAGGAAACTTCGAAGTTGGTGAATGTCTTTTGGGATGGGCCAATCCTTAACAGCTTTGATCTTCTGGTCATCCACTGCTACTCCTTCCCCAGAGACAACGTGGCCGAGGTATCGTACTTCTTTTGGAACAGGTGGCATTTCTTAGGCTCAGCTTCAATCCGGAGTTCCTCAATCGCAGGAATACTTCTCCAAGTTTTTCACGTGGTCCTCGAACGATCTGCCGACCACAATTATGTCGTCGAGATACACTAGACACGTGTTCCATGAGAGTCCCTTCAGTACTGTTTCCATCAATCTTTCGAATGTGGCGGGAGCATTACAGAGCCCGAATGGCATAACGGTGAACTGCCACAATCCTGAGCCGATGGAAAAGCAGTCTTTTCTCGATCTTCCTGAGCGAGTTCTACTTGCCAGTATCCACTCTTCAGATCAAGGGTCGAGAAAATCGTGGAACCAGCCAACGTGTCTAGGGTGTCATCTATTCTCGGGAGAGGGTAACTGTCCTTCTTCGTGACATTATTAAGTTGGCGATAGTCTACACAAAAGCGTGTCGATCCATCCTTTTTCTTCACCAGTACGACTGGAGAGGACCAGGGACCGTCAGACGGTTCGATAACTCCTTCTTTTCCCATATCGCTGACTATTTTGTCAGCCTCTGCCTTCTTGGCAAGAGGAAGTCTTCTTGCTGATTGCCGGATCGGTCGGGCACCCCAGTATCAATCTTGTGCTGGACCACATTAGTTCGACCCCTTTTCCTTGTCCGGTATCGAAGATGTCTTGGTACTTTCTGACTAAATCTCTTAGTTTGGGCTGTTGAGCTGGTTTTATGTCTTTGGAAGAGATGGCAACCAATTTCTAGTTCTGTGGGCAAGTTGTTGGTTGGCTAATCGTACCTCGTACGCCCGGATCACGGATGAAACTGACGAGCAGTGCCCCAAAATTGTTCCTTTCTTCAAGGTCACTGGGAAATAATTGACATTCATGACCCTTACCGGCACAAATTTGTCAGCACGCAACAAGGTCTTCCTAGTGCAATCCTCGTCCAATTTTCTCATCATGAAGTTTGGGCTCGAACATCACCACGTCTCCACTGCTCGCACTCCCGTCCAGGCGAGCTCCAGAATGGTTTCAGCCCTCTCAGGTACGCTTACATCTTCAGCCAACAGCACACGGATCAACTCTTCACTTCTCCCATGAAGTACAAGCTCTTTTCCGTTGACACGTAGGACGCCGTCTTTGAAATCCAATTCAAACCCTCTGGAATTCATGATGTCCATTCCGATGATTGCATCGTCTTCGATGTCCGCTACAAGTGCCTGATGTTTCACTTTAGTGTTGCCCAAAATTATTTCAATCGGTAGCTCGCCATATACAGTAGCTGGCTCCCCTGTTGCTGTGCGTAGCTTCCAAGTTGTCGGTTCAATCCGTTCCGGTGTTCTGGCAAAGGAAGGCTCGAGAATTGTCCTAGTCGCACCTGTATCTAGCAGCATGGTGCAAGGCTCGTTATTGATGAGACCGTCTACGAAGACACCCTTGTTCTGTCGTTGAAGCATAGCGACATATGCGTTGTTAACCGGGGCTTGCCGGACACATGCCGACGATTGCCCCTTCTCATCGACCTTTCTTAGTTTTCCTGCATCGGAGTCGATGAATGTTGACATTTGCTACGCACATGTCCAATTTTGCGACAATTCCGGCATCTTATATGTCTTTTCTCAGGCAACACTTCCTTCATCACTTTTCTTATGGCAGCTTCCAGCTAGCAGGCTCCTGTGAGTCTTCCTCAATCGTTTGAACTTTACTTTGGCTTTTGCAGCATTGTTTTGCTGCCTCAAATTCCAAAGCTCGTGCCAGTGCGTCTACGAGATGTGTTGGGCGAGCTAATATCAACGCTTGTCTGGTTTCTTGGTCACGGAGTCCATCCAAGAATGCTTGAACCGCTAGTCGCTCCATTACATTTTCTGGTGTGGCTGGATATGCGAGACGAACCAAGCGTGCAATGTCAGTTTCGAATTCTTGTAAGGATTCGCCCGATTTTTGGCAGCGATTTTTCAGCTGGGAGTGGTATACGTGTTCCAAATGGGCGTGGCCATATCGTAATTCTAGATGTTTAATCAGCTGATCATAGTCCTCCTGTTCTTGGGCGGTGAGAGTTTGTAGAATATTTGTCGCTTCTCCACGTAATGCAAGTGTCAGTGCTACAGCTTTTCCCCTGCATTCCATCCGTTTGCTTTGGCCGCTGCTTCAAACTGCCGGCGGTAATTTGCCCATGGAGTTTTCCGTCGAACTGAGGCGGCTTCATGGAAAGCTTCCTATTTCTGAAATGACCTTGACATCTTTTATACCCTCTTGAACTTTATCCAAGTTCAAACTCAAGTCCAGCATTGCATTTTCGTTAACCATCTCTGTGGGGCGCACTATTAATTCGTTTTTCCAGCTTACTGATCGTTTCCTTTATTTTGTCCATTTCGCCTCGATTCCGTCTTTGATTTCATCGCTGATTATTTCCTTCATCTTGTCCATCTCTGCCTCAACGGTTCCTATTCTTTTCTAGACGATTCGCCACACCACAGAGTTCTTTTTAGGCCTCTGTGTTTTCAAGGAGCTTATCTTCCAGGCTTTCTAGAAGCTTCTCTTCCAGATTTCTAGAATTTTCTTGAAGCTTCTCTTCCAGATTTCTAGAATTTTCTTCAAGCTTCTTCCAGATTTTTAGCATTTTCTTCAGGCTTCTTGAATTTTCTTCCAGTTTATTCATTACCAAACTTAAATCACCTCCGGGAACTTCGAATAAAATGTTTCGGGTCCTCACCTTCTTGTATAAGTCCTTCTGCAAGTCTTTCCTGTAGTACTTGCTTTTACCTGTTGTTTCCAGTTCCTTTCCTCCAATTCCTGTTTCAATTCCGCTACCTTCAAATCCGCAAGGCCATTTTCTTGAACACATTTTGTCTTTGACGAGGTATCAGTCTGTTTTACACGAAAAGTTTATGAGTTTGTTAAAAATTCACTTCGCGAATTCTTTTCCACGGGCCACCAGTCTATTGTCTGTTCCACGCGAACAGCGTATCAGTTTATATTCCCACGCACAATTGTCCACTTCGCGAAAACCGGGCCACTGTCTATTTTCTGTTTCACGCGAACAGCGTATCAGTTTATATTCCCACGCACAATTGTCCACTTCGCGAAAACCTGGCCACTGTCTATTTTGGGCGTACAGAAAGGTCTATCAATTTATTTTTCTGACTATCCACTCCACGATCACTTGTTTATTTTCAAAATCTCACTTCCGACACCAATTGTAACGTAAATAAACTTAACTTGGTTTAACTAATTTATTTAACATTTAATCTACAACTTAATTTATATTACTACGCCACTGAATAGCTCGATCGTATGGGCTCGTTCAGACCGTGTCTCTGAGACTTGAGGGTTGCCTATTTATCTCCGATACAGCATTCTCGATGTTTCGAATTCTTTCCGTTGGCGACCGGCGTGTTCCAATTGTTTCCAATATTGACCGTTGCATTACGCGGAAGAGGGACTGGATGGTTCTCGAATATCTCCGGGGATGATCTCATCGCTGTCGATGGCGACGCGGGAGGCGACAGGTCCGGCCTAGGTTCGTTACAATATTTATCACTTGGTCAAAGAACTTAAAAATTGGACTTAAAATGGCCATTACGACTTTCTATTGCCCATCGAGACTTTGTAACCAATCGGCTATCGTTTGCTGCTTCAGTTGAGAGTTGTTTTTCTCCTGGTTGTATAAATCCCCATTCGATTTGAATGGGGTATTGCATATCTGTATCCTCTGACGACGGGGAGTATGTCTCTCTCCAAAAACCAGTTTCTCATACCCTGAACATCATTCTCTTATTCATTTTGCAATATCATGCTGTCAGTATTTCGCCCTTCAGTGAAGTAAACAGCTAATACAGCAACCTTTATGTTGACAAAATGTCTGCCTGAGTGTCCGAAAATTGGAACTTCGGATTTTCTGGTGTGGGATTAAAAAGTTCATTTGAAAATGGCGTTACGTGTCGCTCTATATACTGATGATGAGTTATTGATTCAAATCCGATATTATCTCTAACAAATCTGGTCCTCAGTGACAATTTCACTTTGCTAATTGCTATTGTCTTGTGGCATAGGCAAAAATAATCTTTAAAAATTCGTCAGATAAGCCTTGTTTCAACTTACACAGAAATGTTAAAAGATCTTCCTTAAGTGCATATCTGAATTCATCTCCACCGGGAATAGCATCACAATACCCAAAATCTTGGGATTTCTTATTTGCAATGTTACGAAAACCTTGCAAGAAAGAGTTTCTCTTTTAAAAGGATGGGCAATTGACATACTCTATCCAGGCAACAAGCATTAGCATGAGTCTTTGTTCGTCCAAATGATGGTCGCAACATCTTACCCCTTCAGGAATATAAATATTTGTTTAATAAATACAGTAACTCGAGCTGCTAAAGATACCCTAACTAGATCTTCACGGCCATTGCAAACACAGCATCTTTGGTGGGATCTTTGTCTTATGATGTTTAATCGTATACATGCGGGGTCTTGTTTGATTCTAGCAATTTCATAAAGAATTGCTACATTGCAATTTACACACAATCTTGTCTCAGCGCTTACCTCTAATTCTATATGGCCTCTTTCATTTCTTCTGGTGAAAGCCACTTCCCTTTTATGAACGTCGCCCTCTCGGTCGATTCGTGCCATTCTCCGTACATCATATACCGTCATACAGACATAACAAGGTAATAGTTGCATGGGATTAAGATGTATAAAAACCCTGGTGCTTGCACTTATACCTGTAGAAGTTTGGGATCGACTTGGCGACACTTGGCCTACTTGATAATAGAGATTACTAGCGTATCAGATGCCGCCAATTTCGATTTAGTTTCAATTCAGTAACAGGTTATATTCATTTACTCAGATTTCTTTTTGAGGCTAACTGTGCGCGGGATCTAATTCTAGCTTCGCTATTGGTTTGAAAGAGACATCTGTCAAACTTCACCAATAGCAAAGCTAGAATTAGAAGCCCCCGAACATTGCACAAAGAAAGCACTGTCGTGTTGTTTTTCGTATTTTGTACGATTTGAATTTGAGGTTAACTGCAGTTCGACAGACGGAGAATTGGAAATGAAATTGTCGTTAAATTGCAGAAAATATAAAATTAAATGCATACAATATAATGAACTATAGAAATATCATTATAAGTCAATTCGTCAAGATTTGTACTAAATACAGGCGAAAATTCGAATCTGCGGCTTTATACTGTACACACAAAATGCAAATGTGGCCCATTCTACAAAAAGTATCCTTACACACTACACTACCTGAAAATAAACAATTCCTCACGCACTAATGAACTGATGAACGAGTGTTTTTTTTAAAGAACAAGCTCAGAAATAGGTAAGCTAAGCAAGATTTCATATCAAAAAGATGGAAAACGCATAGATACCGACAAAACACTGAAAACAATTTCATATAAGATGCTGCAGATGTCAGAAATTAAGTTCTGACATTACGCGAGGATATAGACAAACATCATTGTCTAAATCTTTAGACAATGCAAACATTTTTGGACGGCGCCATCTACCACAGAGAGAGAAGCTCTGTTGAAGTAACAGGTGGTGTCCCCTCAAAAATCTAAACAATATCGAATCAGTTCATTCACCAGGGTTTTTAGACATCTTACATGGGATCCATTTTAACTTTTTAAATATAAGTATTTCAGAAAAATCAAAACATGAATCAAATAATAAACTCAAACTCAAAGAATTGTAATAACATAAACAACAACTGTCAATGAGTCAAATAATAATGTTTGTGTGTGCTCATTTTTTGTTTTCCAAGGCTATTTTGACTACTATTGACATTTTTTGGTTGTATTTAGAATCAATACCAGATACACTTCAGTCCCGAATAGATTGCTAGTGCCGTCATGGCATGTAAACATGAGAAATAGCAAGTCTCTAGAAAAAAATGCTTTCATACTTTTTACTTAAATCACATCAATCTGAACCGTTTTGAACAAAACGTTAATATTTTAATGCTTTCGTCTGACCACTATTTCAAAGTTTTTTTTTTGCAGATATTACAACAAACTGTACATTCAAGTTTGATAGCATTCCTTATTTTGATTTTTAATCGATTGTAATTTTGTTTTTGGGGATTGGGCCCATGAGAACAATACCAATAACATATGTAAATTTCAGGCAAATCCCACTGTGGGCCAATTTCCTATGCGGGGGTTCTTTGATCCATAACCAAGAAATAATTTTACCAAAACGTGGTAGGATCTATAACAAGGCCAGTTATGGTAAGTTCCAACAACTATGCTCTGATACGGACTGGGAGTCCATTTTTTCTGTCAGTGATCAAATTCACGCATTTCACAAAATTTTACTTGCTAAATTCAACACTGCCTTTCCTGTTAAGATCATTAAATCCACACGAAAAAAACCTTGGAACACAAAAGGCCTGGAGACTTCCTCTGAAAACCTTCGTTCTCTGCACATGATCAGGAAGTTCACTAATAACATACATTTCC
This sequence comes from Gonioctena quinquepunctata, assembly GCA_018342105.1. NCBI lineage: Eukaryota > Metazoa > Arthropoda > Insecta > Coleoptera > Chrysomelidae > Gonioctena > Gonioctena quinquepunctata. The sequence continues at coordinate 24,040 of JAFIRS010000130.1, forward strand.
ATAATAATTTCATGTTTATAGAAGTTTGTACAGAAAACTCATTAAAATCTTGAAGCAAAATTATTACAATGATAGACTAATTGCCACAAAAAATAAAAATGGGAATGCTGGAATATAATAAAGGAAATTCGTCAAACAAGTCGTAAAAATCAAGTTGACCTTTATGAGGACCTTTCCCCCAACCAGCTCAATGATTACTATTGTAATACTGCAAGCAAAATAACATCAAATATGACTTGCTCCATAGACCCCATGAGTTATTTGAAAACTGAAACCCCCAAAGATTATTTTTAAATTATTCCTACCAATACCCAGGAACTGAAAGAAGTCCTTCTGAGCATCAGAAACAAAAATTCTGCTGGGGAGGATGGTATATCAGTGAATATTTTCTTAAATTTGCCTGATTCTGCATTAGATGCACTAGCTTCCGCTATCAATAACTCATGGCAATCTGGGCATTTTTCTCCGTGTCTGAAATCAGCAAAGGTGCTATCGACACTTTCCAAATTAATCGAAAAACTTGTGAAGACTCGCATCATGGCCTTCTTAGAACATCACAGCCTACTAAACCACAACCAGTTCGGTTTTCGAAGTAATAAGAGTACAAATGATGCAATGTTTGAACTCTTGGAACATCTTTATGGTCAAATTAACGATGGAAAAATAGTTGCAGCAGCGTTCTGTGACTTAACAAGAGCCTTTGATTGTGTAAGTCACAGAATACTGCTGCAAAAACTTGAATTTTATGGATTTAGAGGATGTGCGCTTGACTGGTTCCAGTCTTATTTGACGAACCGGACGCAAAAAGTATTCATTGGACAGAATTCTTCATTATGCGGAAACATTAACTACGGCGTTCCACAGGGGTCAGTTTTGGGACCAGTACTCTTTTTGTTATACCTAAATGATCTAGCGCTTCTTAATGTTCAAGGCAAGTGCACTCTCTTTGCTGATGACACCACTATTTTGTGGCACGGAAAAGATTCTTCAGCATTGAAGAAAAATATCCAGAACGATTTAGAAAAAGTTAGGAAATAGTGCGACTGTAATTTGCTTGCATTGAATATCAACAAGACCAAATTACTCTCCTTCAAGTGTGACATTGAAGGCATAACTATTGGCCATGATACACTAGATCGTGAACACAACACCAAATTTCTTGGCCCAATAATTGACAACGAGCTGAAATTTCAAGAACACATTTTGTTTCTTAGTAAAAAAACTGGCCTCAGGATGTTATGCCGTAAAAATGGCCACAAGCGAGATTGGTTCTGAAACAGCAAAAACAGTTTATTACGCCCTCGTGGAGTCCCACCTCAGATACGGAATTGCCTTCTGGGGCATGTGCAGCCAACAAAGGCTCAATAGATAGATAGATAAGATAGATAATTTTATTGAATTAATGTTACATTACAGGGTAAATGCTATACTTTAACAGAATGATATTGCACCTAACTTCTGGAGAAGTTGTAGTGTGCCTGACTGGTAGATTTGAGTAGCAAGTAGATTAACTAATCAGTATTTTTTTTTACATGAACATACCTATCTTGAGTTAACAGTAATAGTAATAGTAAAGAGAGGGCAAAATATAGAAAAGGATGTACATAGTGATAATAATAATAAAGAGATAGTAAATTATAGGAAAGAATGTACATGATAATAATAACCTATCTTCATAATATACAAATTAAAAATATAAAGTGAACAGATCAATGAGTAAGAAGATTCCAACAGGGTGTTTTTGGCGCGCATGACATTTTGTTTTTTGTGAGTTTGTTATAAATTTTCCGTCATAGAATGAACTTAAAGGTTTCTATGTTTACGAGTATAAATTTTTTCACTTTATTGCAAAATGATTTGAAATTTTTTATACTTTTAAGGTGTTGGGGGAGGCAATTGTAAATTTTTGGTCCTGTTGTACAGATAAATTTTTGAGATAGGGTTGTTTTAGTTTGGGGTGTTTTTAATGTGTCTCTTCTTCTTGTGTTGTAATCGTGTTTATTTATGCTTTTCTCAATTTTATTTTTGTACATAAATTTGGAGGCGCTAAGAACATAAAGTTGGTGTATGTCCATGAATCTTGTATCTGAAAAGAGCAGTGTTGTTGAAAATCTTTTTGGTTTCGATAGTATGACTTTCAAGATCCATTTTTGTGTTAATATGAGTGTTTTTATCTGGCTATGATAAGTACCACCCCATATGATGATACCGTAAGACAAAATAGATTCAGCCAGTGATCTGTATGCTATTGTAAGTATGTTTATTGGGAGGAATTTTCGTAGCTCATAGAACGTGTATACCAGTTTTCTCAGTCTTTTTGTTAAATATTCAGAGTGGCTATCCCATTTTAGTGTATTATTTATTATTATGCCTAGATATTTCATATTTTCAGTTTTTCCTATAGTTCTCTGACATATACAAGGATTCACTGCACAGTTGGAGTGATATTTCAAGGTGGGGAAGTCAGGCTGATTTACGATACTATTTGAGAAGGTCATAAATTTGGTTTTGTTGAAGTTCAAGCTGAGTAGATTACTGTCTAACCAGCACTTGATTTTGTATAGGCCTGCTTCTGCCTGTTTTTTTGTTGTTTCCCAGGTGTGACTTGTGAAGAGTAGCACAGTATCATCGGCGTATGATATGATATCGCCCGGGAATATTTAATTTCAACATATCGTTTATATAAAGTAGGAATAGCTGGGGACCAAGAACTGTTCCTTGGGAATACCAAATTCAATTTGCTGATTTTCACTGAAATAGTCATTTATTTTGACCATTTGCGTACGGTCAGTTAGATAGTTCTTGAAAAGCTCATATACAATCCCGCGAATACCATAAGATTCAAGTTTTTCCAAAAGCATTTCATGAGATATGCTGTCGAAGGCTTTCGCCAAATCTATGAATATTCCTATAACTTTTATTATTTTCAAGATATTCATGGATTTTTTTGTGAAATTAAACAGAGCGTCCTCTGTGGAAAGATTTTCCCTGAAGCCGAATTGACAAGATGATATCATGTTATTTTTAGTTAGGTATTTATTTAATCTGGAAACTATACATTTTTCTAATATTTTAGCCATTATCGATATAACAGAGATTGGTCTGTAATTCTTGGGGTCACCTTTATCTCCATTCTTGTGGACAGGGTTATGACTGCTTGCTTCAGTGCAGTTGGGAATTTTCCGAGGTGAATATAATATTTATTAAGTGAGCTAATATTGTTACTATGTTTTCTCTGATTTCCTTAATTGTTTTGGTATATAGTTGGTCCGTACCACAGGAAGTTTTATTTTTTAGTTTTTAATTATGTTTAAGATTTCGTCCGTGGTTACCGGGTCTAGGTACATAGAGTGCATTTGATTGTTTTCTATGCGGAAGGTATCTGTAAAGTCTGTATGTTCGTCTTTTTTATGAGGTCTGCCATTTTCTTCCCAACTGTCGCAAAATGTGTGTTGAAAATATTCGCTACTTCGTTTGGTTTTGACGTTATTATTTTTGGTCGTTATACAATTCAAAATTTTCCAGGTTTATGTTCTCAGTATTTTTATTATTTTCCATATGGCTTTCGTATCGTTTTTTGCATTGAATAATTTGTTTTATAGTAATTTCCTTTCGTTTTCGCTAATAGTTTTGTTAGGTGATTTCGATACAGTTTATATTCATTCCAGAGTTCAGGGTTATTTTCTTTAATGCATTTTTTTCAATTTATCTCTCTTTTGATTGATGTGATTAGTCCCTGTGTAATCCAGGGCCTAATTTTTTGGAGATTTTCATGTTTCTATAATGTGTGCATTTTATTATAGCTGATGATAGTTTGTTTTGAAATAGATAGTAGGCTGAGTCAACATTTTGTTCGGCATAGACGTCGTTCCATGTTTCTTGTTGTAGGATAGTGTTGAGTTCGTCATGGTTGATGATTTTTGTTTGTTTGTATATGGGTTTCGTGTTTCTTGGGAAGGATTTGCCTTTTTCCGATATGTTAATTATGACACTAAAATGATCTGTTATTGCGCTTTCGAATATAATTGGAATAATTTGTATACCCCTAGTGTTGTGCTCCATTTTGATGAATGCATGGTCAATGCAGCTCATTGTTTCAGGAGTTACTCTAGTGGGTGATTTTATATATTGTTTGTAGCCACATGAGCTAAGAACGTTAATGTAGGAATTAGTTATTATGTTAGGCTTATTTAAATCTATGTTCAGGTCTCCTATCAACATGCTAAAATGGGATCTACCATGCTGCTTTAAAAAAATACTCTAGTTGATCAATGAACCCCATCACATCTGTGGATGGCGGTCTGTAGATCGCAAAATATCGTAGTTTGATTTGTTGATTGTTATTTTTATTTGCATGACGCTTATATCTGAGATTTTTTGTTACCGATATTGTGGAATTCAGCTTATTATTAATGAAGATGCATATACCGTCATTTTGGTTCAGGTCAGAGTTGTTATAGTGCGTGATGTAATTTGGCAATTTGAAGTTTTCTATGTTAGGAATGTTCCAGGTTTCTGTTAATATAATAATGTCACACTGAAAATCAAGAGATTCCAGATATACCACGAATTCATCAAAGTTTTTCCGTAGGCTACGTATATTTTGATGTATGATGTTCATTCCAAGGTTGAGACTTTTAAGGTTGATTCTTTAATTCATTACAACTCTTTACAATTTGTTCGTCCACCCTGTTGTAATCTTCTAGTTCCTCAATATATTCTAACATTTCACAGCAATGCTTGGTTTTAACTCAGTTCTTACAAGGAAAAGAAAAAAAATAATTACAGAAGATAAATGAAATTAAGAAAGGTAAAAAGGTAATTGATAAAGTAGGTGAGTTTGTTCGAGTTTTTAAGTGCGTTTTGTTTTGTTTGTCCATTGTCATTCCGATATGGATACATTACTTTAGGATTTCATATTCTTGATTTAATAATTCTAACAAATTGGTATTCATAGTAAAATAAGTAATCAGTTTATTGTGTTCAGTTCAGTTTTTTACCATCAATGAAACCATAGATTTTACCATTCATGCTCCAGATATTTTTATAACCATACTTCTCAGAGGCTTGCATCATCAAGTCTAGTTTATATTTGGTTAGGTCTTCTTTAATATGTATTCTCGTCCCTTTGAGTTTCCTTCGATTTTCATTATCTCCAGTTTATCCTCGTAGTTCGACAGTTTCACAAATAATGCTCTAGGTTTGTCAGTGGTACGTTTCCTATTCTGTAGCATCTGATCACGTTTTCTGTTGGATTCCCAGGTTACCCAACATATTATTGAAGTCTTCCATCGGTCCACTATTACGGGTTTCGTTGATACCATATATTCTCAGATTTTGTTTCCTTGTGTGCTGTTCGAGGGAGTCGATTTTTTCTTCCAGTTTTTTTATTTTGTTTTCATAGGATAGTCCAATTACTTTCAGCTTTTCATCCAATTTCTGTTCGAAAGTATCGCTCACTCGTTCTATTATATTCTGCATAAAGTCGTCCTGTTTCAGGAATTCACTAAGTGCACTTTTCACGTTGTTTTGAATTTCTAATTTGATTTCGCACATTTGCTCTCTAGTGAACGGCATATTCCGTTTTATCAATAACACAGAGGTATGAATTAAGAGGTATGAATTATTTAACTTGCGAAAGATTTATATCGGAGCGGCTTTAAACACGTCTACTCGCAGCGACTCATCGACTATTATATAATAACATATTCATTTTGCAAAAGCGAGCATTAAGATACATCTGTAGGGTATCTCCCAAACATTCGTGCAAACCACTATTTGTCTCTGAGAGAACACTCACTCTATCTTCTTTATTCATATTAGAAACCGTGTGCTTAGTTTTAAAAAACCGTGATAATTTAGCAAGTCATCAGATTCATCACAGAACACGTAGGATAAATAATCTGAATCTACCTCTGCCTATACCCTCCTCGACTTTGACCAGGAAATCAATTATATATGAAGGCATAAAAATATATAATCACCTACCCCTACACATAAAGTGTATTAACTCTTTTAAAAAATTTCGGAAGTCTATTAAAGATGTATTACTTGAGGGAGCTTACTATAATTTGGAAGAGTACTATTCAGAGAATTGGTAGAGTATGCAGTTTCGTTCGATTGTTCAGCTATATATGTGTGTTTCATATGTTAAAATTTTTTTGTATCTTATGTGTATATTTATTTTAAAATGTTTTATACTCTGTGTAATGATGAGAAATAAGTTTTTAAGCGCATCTGACATACTACTTCATCAATGTGTAGTTACTATAATTGATTTTTATATTATTTACCTACAATTATTGTAAAAAAAATAAATGTATTTTGAACTTTGTCAATAAGAACATGTTTATTCTTTGACAATAAAGTATATTTCTCTCTCTCTCTCTCTCTTACTCATTTTGATATTAAATTTTGTCGTGCATATAAGACACTTTTACTTGTTCGATTCGATTATTTTTCACCCAATGAATATGACCTGTACCCTCAACAGTTACGAGCTTCGTTGTGGGCATAAACCTACAACCCCGTTTTTCATTTCTATGCCATTTTCATGCTTCACTTCTTCGAAGGCGTAGCTGCCGTATAATTTTTATCGTCGTAAATATTTGACTGCTTTATAAAAATTTCATGTTTCAATTCAAATGGTACTACGGATCTGTAAGAGTTTCACTGCAGATGTTTCTGAATGAATATAAATACAGAGCAGGAAACTTATGCAATTCGGGTTTATAGGGGAATTTCGATAAATGAATAATATTTCTCTTTCCAATCGATCTACTGGATACGACAAAATATGTCCAATTAATAAGCAACATCTCATTCTTTCCATCGATCATAGGCGGAGATGCATTACTTTACTTCAAATGTAACTTTGCCTATTTTTGTTTAAATTTTGAACTGATTTAAATTATTACAGTTTTTAATAGTCACAGGTAGTTCACTGAGCTCAATTATTGATTTCTATCAAATAGTCTCAAATTGTACAAAGTGTTAGGATTGAATATCTCAATAGGAGTAACTCATTCTAATCCTCTTACGATAATATACAATAGAAATAAATCAAAATAACTTTCCTAATGATTGAGAATTTAAACAGTTTATTTTTGTTTATCATTTATTCAACGTCGGCATGATTCTGCGACTAGATGAGCATACACCAACCGGAAATTTTGCCGAATCCTCTGTTAATGCAGACGTAGGGTCCTTTAACGAGCTCAACATCCATGAACTTGAGACCGCCATCTTGAAGTCCCTCCGAAGGACGGCATATCTATCGCCATATCTCGTGCTCATTGATATGACGCCTGCAGCTGCGAATATGCTACTACGTTACGGTTATTCGGGGCATTTTTAACGCTCACCTTCCTTGGCAGGTGGTCACCCAACTACATCTGAGAAACCTTTTTCTGAATTGAAATTTCATTTGTCTCAGAAAATCGAATTAAAGAAATAATTTTTCTCAAATCAATGAGAATTGAGTGAACTACTTTTTCTCAGTTTCAAATATGAGAAATTATATTTTTGTTTTTGCACTAATTGTTATTCATGTTCATGTGAGTCACTGATTTGGAATAAGCTCGGATTTATAAAAAAAAGGCTTCGATAAACACTCTGCAGTCACTTTTTCGCGTAAAGAAAACTGGGTTTCGATGTACTATGTCTTCGTCTTCGTCACAGTTGACATTTTTGAACATCAAAAAAGAGTTTTCCGAACTTTTGTTACATCTTTGAAAATGTACGAGATATCATTCGAAAATCACATCAAAATAGAAAGCAAAAGACATTTACTTCTACTATTCTAATAGATTCTATTATCTATTCCCCAATGAGTGAAGTAAAGTATAATCTGTAGTGGTTTACGGTTATTTATGCTGTAAGCGGCCAGCGAAGTTATCCACTGGTTTTTACGCATGAATAGTTTTCACTTTATGTCGTCTACTAAACAGTGCTCGTCCAAAGTCCATTCCTCCCCTACTGATTTTTGAACCACCTGGTATATCGCAACAAAATTTGAAGGGCTCAAATAGAAGATCAACACCTACTTTTTCATGAAAAAATCACAGCTAAAAGTGTCAAAATGGCGGCTGAGCGCCATCTTCAATAATTTTTTTAAATAGAACACCCGGTATATTATTCCATTTTCGGAATCTACTCATAATTCTCAATAGTTTTCTGAAAACACTTCACTCCTAAATTCAATTGTTTTCGAAATATTAACGTTTGAAAAGTGACATTTTGGTCATTTCAAACCCAACCAAAAACACAATCAAGTTTGCATTGGAAAAAATCGTTGTCGCGGTAACATCTGTTACTGTCAAACTGAACTGCTAACTGTCAAATAGTTCGTTGAGCGCCAAATCCTTTTATGAAAAGTGGATTATGGCTCGTAGTTTAGACGATAAATTTGAAGCAGTTTTGATTTTTGGATAAGCTGGAAGAAATTATCTAGCAGTCCGTTAATTTGATGATAGATTTCCCGAGAATCCTATTTCGAGGTCATATTTGCGCAAACTTTTAAATAAGCTCCAAGCAACTGGTACGCTGAAAGATACTCCAAGATCAGGAAGACCGCCTCTTTCAGAAGAAAAAAAGGTAGAAATTGTTGCTGAAATGGTAATCAATCCGACTCAGTCGACGTCTGCAGTTGCTGAATCCTGTGGAGTAAGTTCAAAAAGTGTCCAAAGAGTCCTAAAAGAAGAAAAGTTTCATCCCTATAGAATGGAAATCCTGCATGATCTCACGGAGGATGATCCAGACCGGAGGGTTGAATTTTGTGAGTGGTTAACAATAAAAATTGGAGGAGAACGGGGCTTCCTAAAACGTGTATGTTTCGCAGACGAATGCACGTTTTTTCTTGATGAAAAGTCAACAAACAGAATGTACGATACTGGAGCGATACTAATCCGCATATTTTCAGAGAGGGACATACCCATTTTTCTAAATAGGTGCATGTTTGGGCAGGGATTTTGGAAAATCGCGTGTTGGACCGACTTTCATCAGAGGCAATCTTACAGGAGTTCTTTACAGAAATCTTTTAGAAACTGAAATTGAACCTCGAATAAGACAAATTGTATCGAACAATCAGGAAGAGTTTGAAAATCGTGAAACCATATTTCAGCAGGATGGGGCACCTCCCCATTTCGATCGCATGGCTAGAGAATTCCTCGATACAAACTTTCCTGGGCGCTGGATAGGTCGCACGGGAAGTACAGAATGGCCACCAAGATTTCCGGATCTTACACCTCTAGATTTTTTCCTTTGGGGGTATCTGGAGTCAGAAATCTACGCCAATGAATGCCAAACAATAGAAGAAATGGAACGCAGAATAATAGATACATGTGAAGAAATAGATGAACAGACTTTCATCAACGTGAGAGAAGCTATTCATAATAGGGCACTTTATTGTCAAGATTTAGGAGGGGGCCACATTGAACACCTGATGAAATAATTGTTGGGGTTAAATAAAAGTGTTATTCAAAAATAAATTATAATTTTTTAGCTAACTAATATGTTTTGATTGTGAATTTACAGAACACATTCGTAGGCTTCGAGATTTTCCGGTAAGCGGTACTGTTTATCCTTAATAAACTCTTTTACGCCTCTTATTAGTCGAATTCATCAAGAGATTTAACTGCAAATCAATAATAACGTTTAGTTAGCATAATGTTTTATCGGAAGTGACCAAAATCCATACTTAATTTTAAACCAAAATGTCTTTTCAAAGTTAATATTTCGAAAAAATTGAATTTGGAAAACTGTTGAGAATTATGAACAGATTTCGAAAATTGAAAATATACGTGGTGTTCTATTTAATTTTTTTTCGAAGATATCGCTCAGACGCCCTTTTGAAACTTTCAGCTGTGATTTTTCCATGAAAGAGTAGGATTTTATCTCCTATTCAAGCCCTCCAAATTTCGTTGTGATATATCAGGTGGTTCAAAAATTAGTAGGGGGGGAACGGACTTTAGACGAGCACTGTATACTCTATATGGGGAATCATATTCATTTATTTTTTCGATTTCTTTCATAATTCAACTTTATAATATCTACGATTTTGAACGAACCCCATATTTTGAGTGAAAGATGCATTTATTCAACTGAGAATGGATATACTATACTATTATACCGAAAGACTCAACAGCGGGCCTTTTTTAGTGTACATGAATTCTTGAAATCGTAATGATTTTATTCCAATATCGTTCCATCTAGTCTTGTATATTTCAAAACTGTAATTTTATATTCATTCTGTACCTCTTTTTTCACTTAATTATTTTAATAATATTTTTAATTAACATAGTTGTATTCTTCAAGCTTCACTCATAACTCAAACTGAATTTTTTCATACGTTATCCTTATAGGGGTAATATTTTTTTTGTAAACGTGCGTGCGCGACAAGTTCCCGTGGGAGGCGCAGCCGAACACGGGAAGTCGTGCAAGCACGGAAAAAGCATTTATGGGCGTGTAATAAACGATATTTTTCATTATATCCACCTGAAAACCACAGATTGTTAAGAAACATTAATTTATAAAGATTAACGAACAAAAACATGTATTTTTAATTTTTATTAATTGAAATATTTATGGTACAATTTGTGTTGTTGTAAATAGCTAATCCTTCAGCAGCTACTTCATTTTCGATAACTGTAGTTGATGAAGTCGAAGGTGCTTCTATAAGTATAAATAGAAGTATTCAGTTTTTTATTTCCCCCCCTCTGCATTAAATTCTGATGTTGGTGTTGTTTCCACTGTTCTTGAATGGCTGAACAATTTACGAGAAACTTCAATCTTTCTGCTTACCGATTCTTCGATATAGCAAGCAAATCTCCTCCGCCCTCGACTAACATAGATGCTGAAGATCGTCTTAAGCCGTGTCCAGTATAATCTTCCAGATTTTCTAGGTTCAGATATTCAGCAATCTGCTTAGTTGTACCATTGATTGTATGACACCCTGTATTTTGAGCAAAACATCTACCATTACGATACGTAATAAATAATCTTTTACTATTCATGTGTAGGTCTTAGATTAATATATTTACGATAAAAAGTGCATGGATCAAAGGGACATCCTTCCTTTGTAATTGTGAAACTTCTTGATTTGTGATTTTTGCCATCTCGAAGGAATACTATAAAAAACCGGCCATTATCTTCCACGTCTTCCAAAGTCAGACGAATTAAGTCATCTCTTCGACAGGCACCGAATATGCCAAATATTAAAATTACTCTACTTAATAACCACTTCTCGTCTGGTGCTCAAGTATGAATTTGGCGATTTGGTCAGCAGTTAATACTTTGGACTTTTTCGGTGTGTAACCAACACTTTCCCGTTTGAGAAATGCAGTAGTTTTTGGTAAATTATCAACATTTACATTTTCTTTTACTGCCAGACAACTTTTTAACATTGAAAATACTCCATAAAGTTGAAGCTTTCATGGATTTGCTCTTTTCTGACAAATAAACGAGAAGAATATCACCACTTACATACTCCTTTTGTTGGCGCCAGTTGCAAAAAAGACGATACTGGTTTTCATCTCTCACGTGACGTGCAGTCATTCTGCACTTACTTTTGCCGCTTCACTTGATATTTCTTCCTGTGGTGAAATCATTTTTGGGTAAAGGTCAAGAATATGAGATCACCCAGTATCTTCACGAAATTTTCACAGGAGCTTAAGAAGACGATAAAAACAGTATAGCAATCGAAAATTTAGCGCAGAAAAGATAATTTCAGGAGATATGGGCCCCAGAAGGTCCTTAAATAGAGGTTATGGAATATCACTTTTGGAAACTGCCAACTGATATAAAGAATAGCTTTTTGCACTAAACTATCAACTGGACACTCATTTGACGTTTGAGTAATATTTAAATCACTTGATGAACAATAAAGATATGAAAAAACTCCCATTATGTTTCATTAAATTTCTCACATGAACTGTCAAAAATCACATATTGGTGGTTGCATTGATCTTGGCGTTTTATGAACATGCCACGTTGCCAACTATTCAAGTAAATTTGGCCAATCCGGATTTTCGCAAAATTTTCACGGTTTTTTAAAGTAAAAAAAAGGGTGGTTTCGCTTCTTCAATATTAAAGTATGTAGATGGGTTCCAACTTGTCCTTTTGTTCGTTAGCAGCATATCTGTGAATTCTTCGCCCATTAATATATTTTTTTTTAATTCTTGATGTAACCAATAAAATGTTCGTTACATTTTTTCATATCTAGATACCCAACAAAAAATTGATGTTTCAAAACAAAAACTAATCATTATCAGTCTTTTGCCGAATCGACAATGAATGTGGTACGATTATTTCAACTTTACGAAAATAAGCAAGAATTGCTTATTAAATTGAGAACATGGGGTTTGGTACCTAAAGATGAGGATTAAATATGTCCAAAATGCGACGGTCCTTTTTCGCTTATAGAAGATACTTCCAGGTGATTTCACTTGCCTATCGTTTTGTATATGACTTTTTTTCCTCACATTCTCTTATGATGAATTAGGAATCCCGGTTTTCGTTTTATATATGTATGTATTCCTTGAATTTTCAATTGATTATTCATTGTCACTTTGAAATTTCGAATTTTGATCGTTTTATTCAATTTTATTAGCATTTTCGGATTGCAAAAAGGAAACTAAATACGAAAAAAGGGAGTTAGATAAAGATGAACTTTTGACATATATCAGCTAATTTAAGCAAACGAACAAACCCACATGAAGTTACATTTAGTGATTACGGTGTTTCCAGATTAACAGATATGGGTATATTCAGGAAGATTAACTTGTAAAAATATTTTTTTTTATATATATAAGCGAAATCTATTCATCATAAGGACTACTTGGAATTTATTTTACAATATCAATATTTTAATTTTTTTTAGGATTGATGGCATGAAATGGAAATGTAATAATTATATTTCCAAGAGAAAACAAAGAAGAAGGAAATGCAATAACTCTAGAGAGTTTCGCCATGGAACTTTTTTTGCAAAATCAAAACTATCTATTTTTCAAATTTTGGTATTTGTGAATTTATGGGTTTCAAATGCCTCATTTAAATTGATCGCAGAACAACCAGAGATATCAAAGCCTTCAACTATAGATTGGGCTAGTTTCTGTAGGGAGGTTGTGTTGGACGCCTTTTTTTCGAAACCTGAAAAACTTGGTGGAACTGGAAAAATAGTTGAAATAGATGAAAGTAAATTTGGAAAACGAAAGTATCACAGAGGACATCGTGTGGAAGGTCAGTGGGTCAGTGGGTCAGTGTTTGGTGGGTACGAGAGGGGATCTGGAAAAATATTCATGGTTGCTGTAGAACAACGCAATACCGACACTCTTCTGCCAATAATAGAAGAGTGGATTGAGAAGGGCACAACCATCCATTCGGATTGCTGGAAGGCTTACAATTGTTTGTCACGGGAAGGTTATGAGCACTCAACAGTTAATCACTCCATATCTTTCAAAGATCCAGAAACTGGTACTCATACAAATGCTATTGAATCGTCTTGGAGACATGCCAAGGCAATAAATTCATCCAACGGAAGAAAAAAGGAACACATTCCAGGCAATTTAGCACGATATATGTTTTATAAAAGGTGTAACGAGCTAAAAGTTAATAGAACTGAGGAGTTTTTGAAATTAGCAGGAAGGTTATACGATCCCCTAAAACAGGCCGACGATTCCATCCATATTGCAAATGAAGAGGAACAGAGTGAATTGGAAGAAGATTATTAAATATTGTTACTTCGAAAAAAAGGCCCTTTTCAGGGCCACCAACATTTTCAAAAAGAATTCGTACAATCAACGACATGATTACGAGCGGAGCGAAGCGTCGCTTCGTAAGGTTAATTGGCTTGCATTCAACTTGGATAGCAATGTTAGCCAAGTTAGGTTAGGTTGTGTTCCTTTGTAAGGTTAATTAGCATGTTTTCAAATTGAATAACAAAGATAGTCAAGTTAGGTTAGGTTGTGTTCCTTCTTTTACGTAAAATTATTGATCGATATTTTCGCGAGCGGAGCGAAGCGTCGCTTTATGAGGTGAATTAGCTCGCATTCAACTTGGATAGCAAGGTTAGCCAAGTTAGGTTAGGTTGTGTTCCTTCTTTTTCCGTTAGAAATTGATTTGATCGGAATGTTCGCGAGCGGAGCGAAGCGTCGCCTTGTAAGGTTGATTAGCTTGCATTCAACTTGGGTAACAAGGTAAGCCAAGTTAGGTTAGGTTATGTTCCTTCGGCGTGTCTCGGCCAGGCATACAAGAAAACATCCAATCCAAATGCGATTCTTGGTCCAGTTTAAGATTACTTGAAAATAAAACTGAAGTCACATTATTTTATATTTTCGGTAACTTTATAAATGCGGCACATCAACTTCATGTTCAATTTTCAAAATTATAATCATTATCAAGAAGCGTGGTGAAATATACTTTGCATTTTAAACACAGGTATCAGGTCGTTATTTCATGCTGTAATATTTATCATTTATATGCTCAATATGTATGATGCATTGAATTTCAGTATTTTCTTTTCCCCTTTTGGTGACATAGGCAACGTCGCATATCAATAAACTTCAAGTTTCGGATAATCATAACATTTCATTTTTGACATTTCTTCTGTAAAATTATATGACAAGTAATCGGAGTTATTTCATGTCTTTATCAAAAATTAAGTGATTTTAATAGTACTAAAAGGTAAAACGTGTGTGCAGTTACTATTTTAGTGTGAATATAAAATGTTTATATCAGTTTATAATTTCCAAAAGTGATATCCTATAACCTCTCTTTATGGACGTTCGGGGGCCCATAGCTCCTAATATTATCTTTTCCGCGCAAAATTTTCGATTGCTATACTGTTTTTACCGTGTTTTGAAGCACCTGTAAAAATTTCGTGAAGATACTGGGTGATCTCATATTCTTTACCTTTTCCCGTTTTTGTATATTTCCACGAAAAATATCCAAATATTGTCACAAAATAAGCGTTATTTACCCCGACGGGAAAGGAAATATACAATTAATTTGCGATATTTAGAGAACTGTCAATAACATATTATTTTATTTTGACATGTAAGTAGGTAGCTAATGACACTAGCGCACCGTAAAATTTTCCGTGCGGGCACACTGAAAAAGCCCACTTTCGGTGCTCTAAATAAGCATGTAAATATAGTGTTTTCAGATAGGTAAAATGAAAAATATTATTCTCTTATTACCAATACTCTTCGAAATATAGCCTG
The DNA here is from genome assembly GCA_018342105.1 of Gonioctena quinquepunctata. Classification (NCBI taxonomy): domain Eukaryota; kingdom Metazoa; phylum Arthropoda; class Insecta; order Coleoptera; family Chrysomelidae; genus Gonioctena; species Gonioctena quinquepunctata. The sequence continues at coordinate 39,258 of JAFIRS010000130.1, forward strand.
ATATATTCCATTTTTCAACCGACGAAACCAAAAAGGAGGAGGTTCTCTATTCGACGCGTATATTTTTTTTTATGTATGATCACGCACAACTTTTCACAGAGCGGTTCGATTCCGATAATTATTTTTTCAGTGGATAGGGTGTACTTCGAAGTTGGTCCCATTTGAATTCAAAAGATGAAATCCACCCCTAAGGGTAGCAAAATAAAGGATATTGATCACTCTGAATTCTGGTCCGGTAACCGATTCCATCAGGCATAACTTTGTACTGGGTACTTCGATTTGGATCCTTTTTTTATTAGATAGGGTATACTTCATAGTTGATCATATTTGGATTTCTAATGAAATTATCCACCTTAACGGGTAGAAAAATAGGGGATAATTGAGTTTTCACTTGTGAACATTGGCACACATATGTAGTTGACAATGACAGATCGCTATTGTCATTATTTTTGTTCTCCTACATCCGTCACAATCATTATATTCTATGAGAGGATGGAATTATATACAAAGTAATGAAGTAAAGTAACCAGAACAACAAACATAATTTATATTACAACAAATAGTAAAAGTAGATAATCATATTATTTAACTGGCAATAGTTGAAGTAAGGTTGGTAAGTTAGTATTTCGGAAGTGATCAAGAACTGGTGGGTAGTAATTAGTAGATTTAAAACACAAACAAGTGAAAAATGAAATAAACCTTAGTCTCAATAACTAAGCTCCTAAACTAATGTAAGTAACTAATTTTGAGTCGGCGCCAAACGAACAATCAACGAAGATCATTAAATTACTTCAAAAAAATTATCAGAATGTCACCGCACAACTCGACGCCATCATTTTACGCCTTACCTAATTCATTTGCTTGTGTGTTTGGCGCCAACTCAAAATTAGTTACTTACATTAGTTTGGGAGCTTAGTTATTGAGACTAAGAAGGTTTATTTTATTTTTTACTTTTCAGTTCCGTATTTCGTCGGTTTAATTTTTTGTTAAAAATTTTTTGTTGACCACTGTTTACCGTACTAAATTTCATTAGAATCTCCATACGAACCAAACTCACTTCCCATTACTGTCGATCGAAACAATTTTAATTGAAATAATATTAATTAAACAATACAATGAATATGTTATCACCATGAATTATGAATACCATAAATATTCAGGAATTAATAGAGCCTGAAATAATTCGCCTTGCATAAACAACATGCACATATTTTGGTCAAATTTCGTAAAAAACACTTTGCTCAACTGACCACAACCGTTTTTTCGAAACTACATTGATAATTGATATATTTATAGTGTTGTGTGGACGAAATCGTAACAACAAAAATAAACGAAAACCCCGAGGCACTTACAAAAATATCAATTCCCCAATCTATGATCCGAATACGTGACTTTCAAATGATTGCATGAGTTCTGCCTCGCATTAGATTGTCATGTCCTGTTTTTATTATTTTTCATCACTTCCTACGCTAATATCCGAAGAGTTCTTGCAGTTTTATGGGTGCGATGAATGATTGCTTCTTTTCATGAGTAATTTTAATCAACTACATATACCTTGTTGGTCATAAAAGTGAACTATCACTTCAAACTTCACCGGAGCAGCGCGGCGTCTTGATCAGATTCCTTTTTTATTACAAGCATTCATTTAGTTTCAACTGTCCTGGTGTCTGTCTGTGTGTCTTTGTGTTTGTCTATAATCAAATCTTGCATGTTAAATTTGACCCACTTCTAATCTTCCAAATGATTTCAAATTTGGCAGATGTGCATAATTCCGGTGACAATGCATTATTATTTTTTAAGGAGAAAAAACCAAAATGGCGGTTTCAAAATGGCGGACGAGTTTTGTGATTATTGTCCGATTCTATTTAAAATTGGTATGTTGGGGTTTTTGGGGTCGAAGATTTTTTTCACAAGCTTTCATTCAGTTTCACCTTTCCCGGTGTCGGTCTGTCTGTCTGTGTGTCTATCTGTCTGTCTATATGTTATCAAATCTTGCAAGTTAAATTTGATCCACTTCTACTAGCTCAATTGATTTGAAATTTGGCAGGTGTACATAATTCCAGTGACAATTTAATATGCAATTTTGGGAAAAAAATAAAATGGTGGCGGCTCCAATATGGCGGACAATTCTTGTGATTTGGGTCCGATTCTATTCAAAATTGGTATCTAGGGGTTTTCGGGGTCGGAGATTATGATTTTTTTGTCAACATTCAGAAATAAATCAGATAGAAATTACTAAACTAGTTATTTGACATCATATATACTAAAAAATTATTCAAAAAACAATTTCAAAACAAACTTTTATTTGTCGTTAATAAAAAAAAACTAAAAAATAAAAATTATGAAAACAATATTTTCAAAGACAAGTTTTCATTTATACAAATGCACTGAAAAGGAAAAAATAATTTATTTCATGGTTTAATCTAGGTTACTCAAAAGCTTGCCGCGGATACAAAATAGGTAACCTTGCGCGGCAATATTTTGAATCTGTTACTCACAGAATAACCTAGATAATGTTATAAATAATAATATATGTTTATTCACCATAATAATAATACATAATATATACTTATACAAGTGTGCTTGTGAATAAACAGGTGGGTCACAGAAGTAGTATTAACTACTTGTATATGTGATTTCCATAGTAAAATAATTACATTAAAATGGGCAAAAAAAATATTTTTTTTGATGGTAAAAATGGTAGAAAATTGTGGATTTGCCACATCCAGGTGATATATTACATCATAATCTCTCATCTCGTATGATCTATAACGATACATGTAGTAATAACTGATGAAATAGTCAATCTTTTTTCAGAGCATTTTTCGACTATTTATGATTGTAGAACTGTCAATCAAATTCCACAATACCACTCCAATAATACCGTAGATTGGCACTTACACTATTGACATCAAATAGGTTATTGATTTAATACTGTCTCTACCATGGAAACTTCCTACTTTCCCGGACGAAATCCCTTTATTTATTTATTGATACACTGTTCTACAGGTTACACCCAACTACAGAACAGGAATATAAGTTACAAATACAGTACAATACAAAATAACAAATTAACGAAGTAATAGGATTTAATCGCAGAGATTGAACAGTCAAAAATATCAATCTGACAACTTGCAGAATTACAATTGACACACATGTTTTGCAGCGGTGAGTATTTCAAGATATCTGTTCGTGGTGTTGGTAAATAAAACGTGTTGTCTACTCTAGACGATGGTCTAGGTACATTGAAATTGAATTTTTGCAGAATATGTGGGTCAATAATTAGGTTATTGATAAGTTTGAACAGGAAAATTATGGAGTGACAATCACGACGGCAGCTTAGGCTGTTCATAGCGTGTCTAGCCAACAATGCATCATGGGGGGAGCCAATTGGTGGATATATGTTGTCCGTTTTATAGGAGAAAAGTTTGAGGAAGCGACGCTGAACCGATTCAACCTTTTCCTTATATAACTGATCATGTGGGTTCCAGATTATAGATGCGTATTCCAATTTTGATCTGACGAAGGCATAGTATAAGGTTTTAGATGTAGATGGGTCGAAGAAATCTTCAGAGGTACGCGCAATGAATCCATACATTCTGTTTGCAGCAGACAGAGTGGCTTCAATATGAGGGGCAAAAGATAATTTCGAGTCGAAACTAACACCAAGATCGGTGTATGTGACAGGCCGTTGGAGGGGAATGTCGTTGATTGAATATTGATATGAAAGTGGCTGATTTCTCAAAGTGAATTTCATTACATTACATTTACTTGCATTAAGAGGAAGCTTATCACGGAAGCACCATTGCTCAATGCGTTTCAAGTTAAGGGACAATTGAAGACAGTCTTTATACTTGATAAAAAAAATTATTTACACACCAGCAAAACCTATTCACTTGCTGTTCAATCCATCTCTTGTGAACGGAATAGTACCCAACAGATGGAAACAAAGTTTCATCAGACCTATTCACAAAAGTGGCTCACGTGAGAATATCATAAATTATAGAGCGATTTGTAACCAGTCTGAGATACCAAAAATGTTGGATTGTTTAATCACTAGAAAACTTTCATGGGACCTTAAAAATATTGTATCCAACCAGCAACATGGTTTCTGTCGAGGTAGATCTACATCAACAAATTTGTTGCTTTATCAAAACTTCATAATCAATTCTTTTGAGAATAAACCGCAGGTTGACTCTATTTACACAGACTTCTCTAAAGCCTTCGATAGAGTCAACCACAGCTTATTACTAGCAAAGCTTGAAGCCTTGGGTATAGTGTCAAAAAATCTTTGAATGGATCAAAAGCTACCTCACTAATAGAGTCCAATATGTCAAATATGGGAGCTCAATCTCACAACCAATGGAAGTACCATCAGGTGTACACCAGGGATCTCATATGATACCTCTATTATTCAATCTTTTTGTCAATGACCTCTCTGATGTTATTATCAACAGTTCCTACCTAATGTTTGCCGATGACCTGAAGATGTTTACAACAGTTCAAAGCATTTCTGATCCCGAGAGTTTGCAGTTGGATCTCAATAACCTTTCCAGATGGTGCAATATCAATTTATTAAAACTAAATTGAGAAAATTGTCAAAAAATAACTTTCACGCGAAGTCATGCTCCTATTGACTATTTGTACAAAGTCAATGACACAAACTTGTCAGCGACCAACACCATCAAAGATTTAGGAGTAATATTCGACTCGAAAATTACCTTCAAACATCACATAACTGAAACTTCATCTCGTGATCGTAAAATGTCAGGCTTCTCCCTCCGTTCCGCCAGAGAATTGTCCATTAACGCTCTCAAAATTATATATTGTGCACAGGTGAGATCTATACTTGAGTATAACTCTATAATTTGGTCACCATGTTACAAAATCGATTCTGATCTTTCAGAGGGTTGTCAAAATAGATTCTTGAGAAACTGTGCATACCGCTTGGGATTAAATAGAGACGAATATAGCTATCCTCAAATATTAGATTATTTTAAATATGAATTCCCTGACACATAGAAGAATGGAAATTGATCTGGTATTTCTTCATAAAATCTTGAATGGCCACATCGATTCCCCTGAAATTTTGGAGCTAACTTCACTTTCTGCAAACTCGAGGAGAAACAGAAACTTGATATCTTCAAGATACCATTTTGTAGGACAAATTATGGCTGAAATGAGTCACTCAATAGAATTATGAAAATAGCGAATACTTACAACTATGAAATTGAACTGTTCAACTCTTCATTATGGACTTTTAGGAAAGGAATAAGAAATTTAATTCGCCCATTTATTATCATATTATTTAGTCTTTATGTTTAGCCATCTATAGGCATATGTATATACCCTCTTTTCAAAATTGCATTGTATTACCTATTGTATAATTGGCTTGTCCGTTAATAAATAAATAAAAATAAATAAATAACTAAAAATTCATTTTTGTTTATCTCCCTCAACAAACCAGATATTGCCTGTCACAATTAGTTTGAAACACCCGGTATATTTCGAAACAAGTACTTATCCAATAACTTGTTATTCAGTTATACTTACATGTCAAGCATTGTTTGTATTATCACTGTAAATGGAAATATCATAATTTATGATCCCTTTCCACACATAAAGAGTAGTAGTTTTGGAAAATCCGAAAACTAGTTTTGATAGAAATAATAAAAAAATCGAAATCGAAATTTCAATGAGATCTGAATTTCAGTGAGCAGAAATCGAAATTTCAATGGGATCGCATTAAACGTTTTGCCTTTCTACCATTCTGAAACTCGAAAATAAAAGAAACACCACTTCAATAACAATTTCAAAAGACCGGTACAATTCTAACCTTCAAGGAATATAGCATCGAATATTGATAAACCGACCGACCCTTCAAGTGCACAATGCTTTTCTTCAATGAGACATTCTATCCAGGTTATGCGGCCCATTTGGCGGCCGAAATGGCAGTGCCCTTACTTCAACCGTAGCTAACTTCATCGCACTACAGAGACCCATCTTACCAAATTCTCCCTCTACTTTGACAGGCTAGCACTTGTAACATCCCTCATAGTCCCAAGCTGACAATTGGAGATGATCATTGAGTTCCTAACAAAGACTGGTGTAATGATGGCTAATGAAGATTCAACAGGGTTTATTGGGGAGGGTCCGTCATAGGCCTATACACAGAGTTTTAATGGTATCCTTACTCTTGTTTCTGGAAGATATCGACGGGTAACGGTGCATAACTAGTGCCATATTCATTACCATCGATATCATCGTTATAAGGATGAATAGACTATTATTTGGATTTATTGAAATGGCTACACCATATTGTATAATAGAGGTAGGTACGCTGAACAAAAATGATAGTGTGCTAGTGTATATCAAAACAATATTAGTTGCATAAAAAATATTGGTGACATCAAGGCTCTAGAAATGATCTCAAAACCAAAATATACAAAACTATTTTATGGAATCTATCCAAACTGGTAATATTAACATAAAAAACATGATCCAATTATGAAAACCCATTGATAAGTCTTCATAAATTATATTGAATAGCCAAGATAAAAACACATCATGAAGTTTGTCAAAGAGAAATAGAAATTTATTTTCATCCATTCATTTAGATATTTAGTGAGCAATTACTGAAATAAATTACCAGATAAAGTTCAATATAATCTTACTCAATGCTTCTGCTGCTACCAAGTTGAAATTTGTCTGTCTAGCGTTTAGCACTACTAGTTTGGGGCCATTTTAGAATATTATTAACCGGTCCGATTTTGATTAAAGCTTTGAATATCTTGAAGTGAATGTTCATTTAGCGTTACCCACTTGATGAGAATCCATATTAAAGTAAACAGAACACATTCACTTCACTAAATGATTTTCACTTAACTGGATTCACAAAACCACGTTGTGTTTTCGTGTTCACTCATCGAGGTATTGTGTAGCGAAACATTGTCGTGGTTTTGTAAACCCAGTTTAGTGAAAATCATTTAGTGTAGGGAGTGTTTTTTGTTTATTTTTTCAATTTCTTCTATCATCATATTGGACGAAAGCAGAAATCCAAGCGATCTGGAATGTGAATTGGGGACAAACTACATATATAACAAAAATCAAATGATGACAAACCATGGTAGGGCATGTGGGCTATCAGAACAGGACACAACAAGAGATTGAACCTTTCAGACTGCTTCACTTGCTGGAAAGATGAAAATCTTGGTTTATGGTGACCAATATGGAATAGGATTCACGGGAGTATTGAAAACTATTACCTATACTGAAATTTACGTGGTGAATGAACTAATCAAACCCAACATTGAACTTGCCGAATTGACAGAAAACATGTTTCAAGGAACACTGCATTATGATAAAGATGACATAGTAATTGTGATGTTCAATTCAAATAACGTAAGTGGTATGTCAACTCTAAATGTAACACTCAAAAATATTTTGAATTTAACCAAATCTCCTAGAGTAAAACACTCCGGAAGCAAAATACCTCTCCATTCGGATTTCCGGGCGAGAGGTACTCGAGGGGACTCAACATTAAAGATTAATTTTTGCAACATCCGCGGACTCAACAAGAACATCAATGACGTCCACCATCACCTACAGACGAAAAAACCGGATATTCTGGCTCTAACAGAAACACAAGTAAACTCGTCCACCAACAAGGTCCATATGCTTTGTCCTGGTTACGAACTCCATTCTCGATTCAGGTTCAAAGGTGGAGTCTGCCTTTACGCTAAGGCTAACCTTTCATGCCAGCGTGAAGAGAGTTTGGAACCGAAAGACTTTGATGTGATGTGGTTCAAGCTATCTGATACCAAACTGACTAAGTTCCTCTGCTGCCTTTACCTATCACCTAATGAACCTTCATATAACGACCTCTTTGAGTTTTTATCACTCAAACTGGACTACATTCAGGAGAACCATCCAACAGCTGAAACCATAATCATGGGAGACTTTAATGTACATAACGCTGCCTGGCTGAAATTCTCTAACAAAACAGATGATGCGGGTCGTCAAGCCGAGGCCTTCGCCATCACTCATGGTCTAGAACAACTGGTCGAGCTACCAACCCGCATCCCTGATGTCAACAACCAGTCTGCCAATACAATAGATCTTTTCCTCGCCACCAATCCTGACCCGTATAGAATAGAAGTTTGTGCCCCACTTGGAAACTCTGATCACACCCTCATCTCCACAACATGCTCTTTCCATTTACCATCGAGCTGCACAATACCACCCCGTCTCATGTGGCATTACAATTCCGCCGACTGGGAAGGTCTTCGTATGTTTTTCTCAGCGTTTCCATGGAAGAGAGTTTGTTTCTCTTCAGTAGATCCAACACGATGTGCTGAGACAATTTCTGAAATCATCATGTTGGGGATGCAAACTTACATACCGAATACCGAAAGAAGAACATCATCCGATAAGACCTGGTTTAACAGAAACTGCTCTAGAGCTGTGGCTTCCAAACAGGCAGCATACCATCGATGACTAAAAAATCCGGGCCCTGAGACCAGAGCAGCATATGTCGAGGCTAGAGGCATATGCAAAGAGACAATAGAATGCTCAAAAGATGCCCACAATGCCAAAATAAGATCAAAACTTGCTGAATGTCCTAACGGATCCCGTTCATTTTGGTCTTTCGCCAAAGCTATGGGAAGAAACTTCACTTCCAGCTCATTACCTCCTCTAACCAAAGAAGATGGAACACTAGCAACGACTGCCCAGGAAAAAGCCAATATCTTTGCGCACCTATTTGCTGGAAATTCCACTCTGGATTCATCGGGAAAACAACCCCCGAACATTACACCTATTGACAGTCACATGCCCGAGATCACCTTTCGCCAACGAACTATCAGAAATATTTTGCTGGATCTGACGGAATCCCGCCGATTGTTCTCAAGAAATGTGCCCCCGAACTAACACCTGTTCTTTGCAAGTTGTTCAACCACTCTTACAATTTGGGGGTATTTCCGTCCAATTGGAAAATTGCAAGAGTACAGCCAGTCCCTAAAAAAGGCAAAAAGGCCCTCCCTACCTAGCAACTACAGACCTATCGCACTGCTATCTATTATTTTAAAGGTCATGGAAAAAGCCATCAACATCGAGCTCATGAAATATCTGGAAGACTCAGGAATTGTCAACGATAGGCAATATGGCTTCCGCCATCAGAGATCAACTGGTGACCTGCTCGCTTACGTCTCATATATATGGCAGCTATCTATTGAAAAGTAGGGAGAAACTTTGGCTGTGGCATTAGATATCTCCAAGGCGTTCGATCGAGTTTGGCACCAGGGACTCCTCGCCAAGCTTCCGTCTGATGGCTTGCCCCCTCAGCTGTGTTCTCTGCTTGCTAGTTTTCTCTCAAACAGGTCTCTCCATGTAGTGGTCGATGGAGTTTCATCTGACACTCTACTCATAAATGCTGGTGTTCCGCAAGGATCTATTCTCGCACCAACACTATTTCTACTTCACATCAACGACCTGTTGAAATCAACTTCATGTCCAGTACACAGCTTTGCCGATGATAGTACCCTCCATACCGCTTTCTCTTCCAGGGCCCCTATATCAGCCCGTGAAACCAGAAATGAACGAGGAAGAAATGTTAATAATATAAATATGGACTTAGCAACAATTCTCGAGTGGGGATCTAATAACTTTGTAGAATTCAATGCAAACAAAACACAAGCATGTCTTTTCTCTAGAAAAGTAGATCTCACTGTGCCTAACATATCTTTGTCAGGAGTAACCATACCACTGAAGTCATCCATATCGATGCTTGGTATCACTATCAGCAATAACCTTTCCTGGGAAAATCACGTGAGGTCCATTGCCAAAAGTGCATCCCAAAAACTTGGTTTTTTGTTTCGTGCCAAGAGCTATTTCACCCCCACTCAGCCGCTTATGATCTATAAGGCACAGATCCGACCTGTCCTGGAATACTGTTCCCATATTTGGAGCGCGGCACCTAAACATATCCTGAGGCCATTGGATTCTGTCCAAAAAACTGCAATTCGTCTCGTCGGTGATGCCTCGCTTACAAACTCGCTCACTTGTCTGGAACACAGTAGAAAAGTTGGCGATTTGTCTCTATTTTATAGATATTTTCATGGGCGATGCTCTTCTGAAATATCAACAATCGTTCCTGCTTTGGCAGTCTCTTCGAGACTAACCCGTCAAGTTCAGTCATCACACCCCTTCGTGGTCACTTTGGAGACCTGCAGAACATCACTTTCCAAAGACTCGTTCATCCAACGAACAGCGAGGCTTTGGAACTCATTGCCTAGGGAGGTGTTCCCCGAGGCATACAACCTCCAGAAATTTAAGAAGAACACCAACTCCTACCTCCTTTCCCTTGGTTCCCACGATGTTCTCTGAACATTACAGGATATCCCTTTTCATGGGCCAAAATAAAAAAAAAAATCAACGAACCCACTATTGTTACCTAAAATTAACTCAGTAAATGATTGGACCCTACATCGCATCCTGTCATTCAGAATTAAAGCTTTCAAGAAACGTAACAGGAACTCCTCTGTAACTTTCTACTCAGAATCCAAGTATGACCGCTCTAAGCTTAACATATATGACAATTCGATCAATACTTTTCTTCCATGATGTCACATAATTCAATAGTACTCAAAACAATATTACCAAATAATTGTATTTGAATTAATGAAAGTAATCTTGATACCTCGAAAACAGACAACTCTACATCGCCTCGAAATGTTTCATTGAATGATGACCTGTCCCTCCCCAATTCTCTGAATGATAATACAATTTTTCAGACCACCCTTATCTAGATAGTCTCTGTATTAACTCTCAATATACAATATATTCGCAACAAATTGGATGATCTGTATTTACTCCTGGAAAGCCTAAAATTTCCTCATATTTTGGTAATCACTAAACACTGGCTGAAGCTCACCAGCTCACTTATCCAACTACACTGTTGTTTCTAATTCCAGTAGAAATGAATTCAGCTGTGGTGGTACTTTAATTTTCATTAAAGACGCCATATCAGCTCACCTCGAGTTAATTGATATTCATAAAAACAATGACATGATCGTGGAAAAGCAATTCGAATTTTCACTTGCATTCTCTAGTAGGGCTAACGTATTCACCTTATGTATATACAGATCACTTGGTGCAAGTGGTTTCATATTTTAAAAAAAATTGGCGATGCTTTTATGACGGGTGACTTCAATATTAACTTTGATGACGAACATTCGCTTTTATCACAACAATAAAAAATCTACTCACTTCGTTCAACTTGTACATGCTCACCAACGGCCCGACCAGGATAACTCAAGCCTCTGAAAGTAAAATTGACTACGTTTGCACAAATTTGCAGGAAGAAAATGTTACAAGCTCTGTTATACCAGTAAATATTTTGGAGCATGAGGCTGTCTACTGTGATGTAAAACCTAATTATAGCACTACCAAAGAAAAATTTAAAATTGGAAGGTTGTTCAGTAGAACAAATTATGATTTTTTTTATAATATATGTTTAAATATGGAGTTGAATTCTGTGTTATACTCTGATGATCCTTTTCTTTCTTATCAAAATTGCCTTATATATTGTTTTGAAATATAATTTCCTGAGCAGAAAATAAAAAATAAAAACAAAACTAAAAAGGCTTGGATAACTATAGGAATTCGTACTTCTTCCAAGAATCTGAGAAGCCTGCATTACATCACAAAATTCACCGAAAGTGCTCACTTTCACCAATACTACAATAAATTTAAAAATAATCACAGAAAAGTAGTAGAAGCAGCAAAAAGTTGTTACTACCATAACAGAATCTGCGAAAGTAAGAATACCATCAGGGAGACATGGCGTATAGTAAATGAGTTTCGTGGCAAAACTCCTGCTATGGCAAATAATATCACCTTGGATGGCAAAACTCTGAATGAATTATATTGCTCCATAGCTGACCAACTGTCAAAAAATTTAGATAAAGCACCAGATCCATTATCGTTAATGAATAATATAAATATTTCTGAAACATTTGTTTTATATGAGACCAAAACTTCTTGTGGCATCGATAACATCTCTATAAGAATTTTTGAGAATATGCCAATTTTTGCTCTGGAGTTACTAGTCCACCTTATTATTGACTCATTTGTCAATTCCTGAAAACAAATGTTGTGATCCCTCTTCACAAAGGGGGTGACACCTCAGATCCATCAAAATTTCGACCCATCTCGCTTATTCCAACCCTTGATAAAATCATAGAAAAGTTGGTCAACATTAGGTTGATGAATTTTATATCCGACCACAAAATCTTAAACCTTAGCAAATTGACTTTCAGTCCAAAAAGAGTACAGGGAATGTAATCTTCCATGTTGAAAAGGGAAACATTCTCAACATGAATACCCCACAAGAGGTTATCTTGACGATGGAAGATAGTGACTAAAGTTTATCTTTCAGTCGCAGATGATTCCACATCTGATTTTATGAACATCCTGTTCATATTTTCAACAAATCAAGTCATCTTCCATCTACTGAAAATACTTTACTCTGAGTTGAACTCAAAGAAGGTGAACCACGAAATACTGATGTGCAAACTATTGTATCAGAAATCTGCACTATGGTATCAGAAATCAAAGTCTCAACTGGATCAAATCATATATAAGTCAACGAACCCAAGTTGTCAGAACTGACACAATATCAGACACTGGCTTTGTCAAACACGGTATGCCCCAAGGCCAGTACTGTTTTTGTTATATTTCAACGACCTGACTTATGTCAAATCTAATGGAATGTTTACAATTTTTGGGGGGTGATACAACCATCATGTGGCATGACATCAATTAAACACATTTTCACATCAAAACAGCTCAGGATATTGCCAGTGTTAGAGAGTGGTGCAACTACAATCTGTTATCCCTCAATTCAAATTAAAAAAAACAATAAACTTTTTGGAATCAATCTGGATAGCAACCTCAATTTCCGCAAAAATTGTATACCACGGTGTAGTTGAATCGAATCTATGGCATATCATTCTGGGGCACCTGCAATCAACAGCACTTCAATACAGTATTCATTCTTCAAGCGCACCATTGGTTACATGTGCAAAGTTGGGCCTAGAGTGTCTTGTAAACCCTTGTTCAAAGAGCCAAAATTACTGACACTCTCCTCCTTGTACATATTAGAAACAGTGTGCCTGGTGCATGAGAACAAATCATCTTACGATATTACAAGTTAAGACTGCCCATTCCATCATCAAATTTAAAGCAGTAAAGCAAGTTCTCATTGACCAGGTATTTTATAGTGTTCAAGAATACTCTTATAAAGATATGGATGGCATACTGTTATGAAATCATTCCTTATTTTAACCATTATACAGTGCTAGTCAAAAGTCCCCTTCCCCCCTCGTATCTTTTGAACGGGTATACTTATAATGATGAAATTTGGAGGGTGAAAATAAACGGATGTAGGCTTCTCAACTGGTCATAACAGGTGACGCAATAGTCATAAATGACGTCACAAGGCCACTGTGACCAATAATTTTGGATGGGACCCTATGGCAAGTGACAGCTCGTTTGAAAGGTATTGAAAATACCTATTCAGTCATACCAATTTTGTTTGGGTTTCGGCTGATTTTGATTGATAAATTGAAGAAATACGAAAATTATAGTTTCGCATTTAATTAATAAAGATTTAAGAACGTTCTTATAATAAGTGTTCAAAATGTGCTCCATCTACTTCCTGGCAGTAATGCATCCTATTGCTAAACTCTTGTCGTACTCGTCCCAGTGTGTCAGCGGAAATTGCCCTACATTCTTCAACAATTCGTTGTTTCAGAATGGCAATACTGTCAGGTGCTGTAGCGCGTAAACCTTAGATTTCAAGTAGCCCCATAGAAAAAAATCTAATGGTGTAAGGTCCGGTGACCGAGCTGGCCATTCGATCGAACCTCGTCGTCCAATCCATCTACCACGATATTCTTCATCTAGGTAACGTCTTACTGCACCGTAATAGTGTGCAGGAGCACCATCTTGTTGAAACGTTATTTCCAAGTTGTCGAATTCATCTGGATTATCTTCTAGAATTTCAAGAATTAACGCCTCAATATCATTTTGTAACATCTCCAGATACAATTCACCGGTTAAGTTAGCATTGAGAAAAAGAGGCCCAACTATGTGGTTTCCCAAAATACCTGCCCAAACATTTACTTTTTCTGGAAATTCAGTATGTTTTCACGAAAGATGTGAGGATTTGTGTCACTCCAATACCTCACATTTTGAGTGTTAACATTTCCATTGAGAAAGAAAGTACTTTCGTCACTAAAACAAATTGTCTGTATGTAGCCTGGTTGTTGGTTCATTTTATTGGACATAGTTTCACAGAATTCTAGTCTTCGGTCGGGGTCATCATCTGAAAGTTGGTGCACCATTTTTAATTTGTATGGATGAAATTTGTTTTTAGCCAACACCCTATGTACTGTCCTTTGACTGACTTCACAGATAGACGCAACTTGGGCTGTGGAAGAAGTAGGGTTTACTACCATTTCTCCAATTATGTCAATTTTTTTGTCATCACTAATTGTTGGTCGACCAGATCGTTTGGCATCTTGAACACTACCTGATGCTTCAAACTTCCGAAGAAGCTCCCTCAAATAAACCCTCGATATAGGGCGATCGGGATACCTCTCATTAAACAGTCGTTCCGCTGCATGGAAATTGTTTCTACATTCACCAATTATTAAGATAGCTGCTACTTTGTCGCCTACAGTACGTACCATTTTGCCTATGTAAACACTTAAACGTCTCGTTAAACAATAGCTTAGGTAAATTTTCAAGGTATAAACACTTTTGACAAGTAGAGAATTCAAAAACGTCAACCTTTTTGACAATTAACCAGAGGCGTACTTTAAAATCTTTATTAATTAAATGCGAAACTATAATTTTCGTATTTCTTCAATTTATCAATCAAAATCAGCCGAAACCCAAACAAAATTGGTATGACTGAATAGGTATTTTCAATACCTTTCAAACGAGTTGTCACTTGCCATAGGGTCCCATTTGAAATTATTGGTCACAGTGGCCTTGTGACGTCATTTATGACTATTGCGTCACCTGTTATAACCAGTTGAGAAGCCTACATCCGTTTATTTCCACCCTCCAAATTTCATTATTATAAGTATACCCGTTCAAAAGATACGAGGGGGGGAGGGGACTTTTGACTAGCACTGTATATGTCAACTGATAATAGTCACTACGAATTACAAAACAGTGTAACGACTATGGTTTCAAATTATTTTATTTATTTATATATTTCATTTATTTACTCCTTCAATGTTCTGTTAACGTATGATTATTCGTTCACCTGGGATGTATATATGTTTGTGTGTGCTTTTTTGATATTCCTGAATGTAATAAAAAATTAATGACAGATATTTTACCTTGTCTCTTATCTTACGCAAATTTTATAATGTGTGGTTGCACCTATAATGATTCACCTGACTTTTCTGTGTTTGTATCTATACTTATTAATTATTGCTTTGTCCACAAGATATTAATCTTTTGACAATAAAGTGTATTCTGATTGATTGAATGATTAAAGTGTATTGTTGTTCATAGCTTCAATTATCACAAAGCAACCCTCCTTGCCTCGGTGCCAATAAACATACTATATTTGATAAATTCGTGTCATTATTGCTTGAATTATTTCAAATTTTGATAATTCAAACTGTTGCTGGTGGCACAAAAAAAAACAGTCCTATCAAACAAACTCAACAGACTCAAAACTTGCTGAACATCTTTTCTCCAGAAATCAATGTTCTGTCACACAACAATTAATTGGCAGAATAGGTTTTTTCCAACGACTTCAAACTCCAAGTGGAAATGATGAGTGATCATAATCTACAACAAAAATGGGTTATGGCGAAAACCTCTTCAAATGTTCCTTCTACAAGACACTCTGTATGACTTCCTTGAGTAAATCAACCTTCCTGGTCCTTCCATTGTCCATCCTCTATAACTATTACCTAGCAGGCCAATTGTATACGGAGGTATGCAACACAAAGGCGCAATCAATCTTTCGGGGGAAAATCAGACAGCGTGTCTATTTGGTTGAATAGAACATCTGTTTATTCCAGACACACAATATATAGAGGAATCCTCTTAGTTGGATTTATTGACTCGATTCCTTAATTTCCTCCAAGAAATATTGGTATTCCGTTCTGCGGACGGAGATAGAACGTTTCCTAGTATTTCAAGCTTCGAAGAAATTTTATAAGGATGAAGGATAATTTGTAAAGAAGTTGAAGGAATTTCTATTGTTGATTAGATTAAGTAGCTGCTTCGTCAATTACGTTGTCTGAATAAGAAATTCACTTACTTTGCTCGGTATTGGGTTTATGAGTTATGTCAACATATAGTCTGGGAGCTGTGTTTTTTTCACTGATATCATTGGGAACTATTGCATCCAGTATTTTGAAAAGTATATCCAAATATACCGGGTGATTCTCTAAGATGGCTCACCCCTAATTTTTTTTTATTATTGATAGAAAAACAAAATTTGGGGTTGAGTATTATAGGTCAATTAACATTTTTTGACATATTCACTTCCTTTGCAGTGACGCTTTGACCGGAAATGACCCCAACTTTCGATTTTTGATCAAGTAATATGGGAAAAATACGACTTTGAGGCTTATGACTCCACAGTCGTTTTAAGAATTATTTAAAAGTTGCAAATATTAATTTTTCCAGTTAACTTGATTTTTTCAAAAGGAAAGGGTGGCATGTTGGCTTTTTGTGAAAGATCATTTTTTTGCGAATAATTTCATACCACACACTTTCACTTTATTTTCACTATTTTTCTGAATGATTGCAAGAAGCGATTATACTTAATAACAAATAATTCGTATTCGGTATACTTATGCACTAAGTCCTGTTATTCTAATTATCCGTGACAAACAATTGAAGCTGTTGCTAGGACTACCTAAACAAATAAGCTAATGAATATGCTGTCACTTTTGAAAATCTATTTGTTGCGTAGTATATAATTTGATATCGAAAATTATACTAGAAACGAGAAAATTGACATGTTGCTAATTTACGGAGAAGCAGAAAAAATGCAACTGATGAAGCTCGAATTTATGCTCAGAGATTCCCTAATCGTCGCCATCCCACTCGGCATTATTTTCCAAAACTGTAAAGGAAAATGCGAAATGAACCAGAAGAAAATGCCAATAACTTCATCGTCAGTGAAGAGAAAGAAGTAAATGTGTTGGCCTATGTTGAAGTGAATGGTACGGCGTCAATTCGCCAAATTGTTTCTGAGTGTGATATAAGTTATTCGTCCGATTGGATAATTCCTCACAAATATAATTATCGATCATTCAAGTACCAACTACACCAACATCTTTACGATAACGACCACAACCGAAGATTAACTTATTGCAACTGGTTTTTGACTGAATACAGAAAAGATGTACGTTTTCCATTTAAAATTATTTATTCAGATGAAACTCGATTCACCAACTTGAATCTGTTCAATCGAAATAATGAAAAGTACTAGTCTCAAACAAATTTACATCTGATGCAAGAAGGAAATTTTCAAGAGCGATTTGGGTTCAATTGCTGGATGGGTATTATCAGAGAAAAACTTTTGGGACCAATAACTTTCGACGGACAACTTACTGCGGAAAAATATCTACAGTTCCTTAGAATTCAAATTAATGATATCATTGAAGATCTGCCACTGGCTAACCAAGTTAATATCTATTTTCAACAAGATGGAGCGCCACCTCACAATTCTCACGTCGTAAGAGAACATCTGAATGACATCTTCCCAGAAAAGTGGATTGGTACTTATGGACCTATTCAGTGGCCTGTGAGGTACATACTTGAATTGTCATATTTTTTCAAAATGCATTATTTCTTTTTCATATTCTAGATCACCAGATCTTACACCGCTAGTTTTTTTTCTCTGAGGACCAATTGAAAATCATCTGTATAACACAGCATCAGCTACTCCTGAAGAACTGGAATATAAAGTGAGGGTGGCATTCCAGAACATCAGTGCGAAACAGCTAATCAATGTGGTGTGCGCAACAATTGAAAAAGTTGAACTTTTCCCTGATCAAGGAGGTCATTTTGAAAATTTAGAACTTCAATGGACTAATTTGCGACTTTTAAATAATTCTTAAAACGACTGTGAAGTCATAAGCCTCAAAGTCGTATTTTTCCCATGTTACTTGATCAAGAATGAAGCGATATACACGATCCATGGCATTCTAGATCGAAAAAAAAAAACTTTGAATGAAAATTACTTTATTTGTCAAATATTGACAAGTGAGGTGTTGTTGGATTTAGAATGTCATTCTCGATCGAAAATCGAAAGTTGGCGTCATTTCCGGTCAAACCGGAAGTACGGCAAAGCAAGTAAATATGTCAGAAACTGTAAATTGAACTATAATACACAACCCCCAAAATTAGATTTTCTATCTTCAATAATAAAAAGTTATACCGGGTGAGCCTCCTTGGAGAATCACCCGGTATAAACAAATTCCTAACCTTACTCATCGATAAGATCATCAAAAAAGGCTATTTTGCGTAGAGTTTGACAGAAGGGTGGATAATAGTAATGATATTTTTTTCGCTGAATATGTAGAAAACTGTGTCTAGTTTTCTACATATTCTGTGAAAAAAACATTATTACTATTCTACACCCTTCTTTCAAACATGTAATTTATTTTCCTGTCACTCTCACTTCATTTTTTGTCCTTCTGCTTCCACTCGGCGCAATATTGACATACTCTCTTGCGAGAAATGCATTCTCATCCGGCCTCTAACCGTCGTAGACAAGATAGTTGTATCGAGGGGATTCAGCTTTGACTTGCTCTAGGCAATACTGCTTACCATATTTATATTTGCAATGCACGTCTCACAAACATAGAATGTATCATTCACAGTGTTCTGGGTAGGCCTTGTTACCAACTCCATACGCCACTCAGGAGCAGACTATCACAATTGACTATAAAATAAAAAAAAATTGTTCCGAGAATCGATCACAAAGTTACAATACCTGCGTTGTAAGAAAATGCCGTATCTACTAGACTAGATGACCACTACCTGCATTTATGAGAATGCTTTTTCTAAATTATGTATCGCCTCACTTGACACCCGTGGCAGGATAAAAGGTATTTTTGGATTTTGAATATCAAATCACTGCATGTAGTGAGCACAAAATCCCGTATACAGGGTGTGAATCTATCCCGTGAATAACGAGTGTATAATGCCATTCTATAACGAATTATAGTGGTTGAAAATCTGATATTCTTTTTTTAAACATATTTTGTTCTTTGTAAATTTCGACAAAATTTTGGGTAGCGCCTCCCGCCTAATTTCAGGTGACCTGCTCAGAGGAAAACTTCGGCAATTGCCGAATGCAATAAACGTTTAACTCGACATTTGAATAAGGTAGAATGTTGAACTGATTGTGTGGTAAATGTACACATGTAGGCCGCCAGAGATATACAGGGTGTTAGTGAATAAGTGCGACAAACTTCGGGGGGTGATTCTGCATGAAAAAATAATGACAGTTTGCTATATATTTTTTGTCCGCAAATGCTTCGTTTTCCGAGATACGGGGTGTTAAAGTTTTTCTTAAAAACTGACTATTTATTTATTGCTCTGAAATCGGTAAAGATAGGCAAATGAAATTTGGTGAGTTTCAAGAGGTAGTTATTGCGCATTTCTTGACATGCAATTAGGAATATCTTAATTTTTCCAAAGAAAAAAATGGTACGCCACTGAGATATTCCAAATATATTGAGTTTCTCGTTCAATTTGAGACAAAAAATAACTCCTGCGTTTTTTGTGTATGGGGCGCCGTTTTTATGCAGAAAAATTAAACATCTCAACGCGTATTTTTTATTTCTTCAATACATTATCAAGAACTATCTAATACAATAACGTTAAACCAGAACAATAACAGAAAATAACACTAATGAATAAATAGGCGCAAGGCTACAACAAATGTTCAAAATGACCTCCCTTAGACGTGATACAAGATTCAACTCTTCGCCTCATTGATTGTCGTATTCGCGCAAATATTCCTGGTGTATTTCTTATTGTCTCACAGCCGGCTATAATTCGATTCCTCAGGTCTTCAACATTTTCGACGGGAGAGGAATAAACTAATGACTTGAGAAAACCCCAAAAGCAAAAATCTAGAGGATTTAAATCCGGAGATCGAGCAGGCCAATGTTCCGTACCTCCCCTACCTATCCAACGACTTGGATATACTGTATATAAGTGATTACGTACAATAATGCTAAAATGGACTGGTGCACCATCATGAATGAACCAGAAGTGTTGTCTCAGCAGTAGAGGAATTTATTCAAGAAGAACAGGTTATTCTCCCTGTAGGAAATTAAGGTAGGAGTCGCCTGTTAGTCGTTGTGGGAGGAAATATGGACCGATTAAATGATTATCAAATACCCCAAGCCATACATTTACTGAAAACTGATGCTGAAAATGAGCTTCGATTCCATGTGGATTTTCCTCAGCCCAGAGGTGATTGTTATGGAAATTTCGTATACACTGTCGTCCAAAATTAGCCTCGTCAGTGAACAAAACGTCATTTAAAAAATTAGGAATTTGAGCGATTTGATGAAGAATACAATGGCAAAAAACTAGTTGCGGAAAAAAGTCTCTAGGTACAGCTTGCACACGTTGAGTATGAAACGGATACAATTGCTATTCTTTAAAAAAATTAAATACAGTGAAGTTGCTTACATTCAGTATGTTGGCAATTATTTGAGTACTTGTTTCTGCTTCTTCTAGTTGCACAGTTCGTATTTTTCGAGGGTTTATTTCTCAATTGTACCATTTTCGCGCAAACGTTGGGGAAGACGAGCAAATATTGTGTGATGGGGAATGCGGTTCATTCTGGTTTAAATGCCTCCATAAGAACGGTTCGAAATCGAAAGTAATAGAAGAGACTGATTTCGCAGAAGTAATACATTGGTTTGTCGATCATCAGCGAGAATTGGAAGAATATCATGCAAATTATTTTTCAAGTTAATAATCATTGATTGTTGGCAACGATATATGTCAACTTAATATAAACCGCATAAAGATATTGGTGACAGTTAACGTGACGTGACCCTTTCAAAACGGTTTGTTTTTTCGAATGAGATAATTCGCTACGTCATATTGAATGTGGTTTGAAAACAAAGTTGAATGCGGTTCATCCAATAAAAAACACCATAGATAATATATTGACAAATACGCGTTGAGATGTTTGATTTTTTTGCATAAAAACGGCGCCCCATACGAAAAAAACGCAGGACAGATTTTTTGTTGCAAATTGAACGAGAAATGCAAAAATCATTTTTAATTTGGAATATTTTGGAGGCGTACCATTTTTTCTATAAAAAAATTGAAATCATTACCCGTATGCGCGCCAATGCTACATAAAATTCCTATTTACATGTCAGAAAATGCGCAATAACCACCTCATGAAACTCACCAAATTTCATTTGCATATCTCGACCGGTTTCAGAGCAATAAATAAATAGTCAGTTGTTAAGAAAAACTTCAACACCCCATATCTCGGAAAACGATCGTGTCGCACTTATTCACTAACACCCTGTATATTCAATTTCAGAGTGAAGAAAACAACTAACCTTGTTATATCCAAACTGGTGATAAAGTCAGAACTAGTTGACTTCATACTGTGCTTTCAGGCACTTAGCATAATTATCAGTCACTTGTAAGAAGCAAACAGCACGAACAGTATTGAAAAGGGAAACACTCGCAATTCAATATTGTTTTAAAAAATCATATCACTACCATTGTAGTCATTCCGATCTTCAGAACACGTGAACTGAACACTATTGCCAAGCAAGATTCTCGCATGCACAATTTACAAAATTGTCTTTGAACGAAAATTTGTTAGGTTCTACCACTGTTTTCTGATTGACTGGTGAATGAAAGATCTTGAGATCTTAATCAACAACTAATCAGAAAACAGTACGCGATGTGCACGAGAATTAATTTGAACATTATTGAAAAATTTGCAATTCTATCAAAAATTACTTTATATTATATTGATATATCTAGTACGAAAACGCCCGCATAGTGATTGGTGACTCCGAATCCAACCAGAATTGAAATTTACTACGTCATTCATAAATGCGACGAGTGAGTCATCTTGTTTTCTACTCTTCAAAATACAACAGCTTGGTGTTTAGTTTTGAGAGCCAGCAAAAGACAAAGACAATAATGTTCAAATTAATTCTCCTGCACATCGCGTACTGTTTTCTGATTGGTTGCTAATTATGATCTCTCATTCACCAGCCAATCAGAAAACACTAGTAGAATCTAACCATCTTTCGTTCGTAGACTCAGTCGAGAAGTACGGATTATTGCAATAAACACGAAAACTTGGAACAAACTGGACGTATTAACCGAGTAAATACAATACTCTCAAAAAAGGAAGCTACAGTAATTAGCGATAACAAAGAATCAAATAGTCCGAATATCAATAATAAGAATCGAATACTGATAGTAGCAGGAGGAAAAAACCTCATAGGACATCTCTCAAGATTGAAGAAGGAATATCAAATGATAGAATCCATATTAATGACAAATTGCAGCAATGAACTTCTAGTGGGTACTGTCATGTAAGAATAAAAAAACTACACGACTTCAGATACATCGATAATATAGACAAATAGAATAAATATTTCGATAGTAAATAAGCTTGCCTCTCAAACTTACACTAATATCATCATAATTACCGAACCCCATAGATATGATAACAAAGACAACAATTTAGACATATACGAAAATAACGTATCTTCACAAAATGATCTATTCCACAAATGAGCTAACCATATGAAGATCTTAGAATGCAATAACATCCTGAGACGGACAAACTACAGTTAATCCTTGGCCAGCTAGGTCACCAAACCTCACCCCTCTAGATTTTTTTTCTGTGGGGTCATTGTTTACAAATTCAGGTCCCTTAGAGACACAAAACAATTTAGAACAGTTTATAAGAGATTACCCCTCCTATGTTGCAAAATGTTTGGAGAAAAATATACGGAATTCTCGAAATCGAATCACACTAAAGAATTCGGTTGCAATTACAAAAATTCCATTCAAAATGACTATAAAATGAATGGATCTAATTTACATGCAGACGCACATTGAACTACCGGATCAAATGGAAATTATCTAAACGAACATCGGAATGGATCAATAAATTATTATTATCATAGTTTTGGTAATGTTTCATCTCAATCATTATAATTGCGAAAAGAATTAATTGCCTCCGTAAATCATTCAAGGCGCTGATAAATATTTACATGAAAGTATAGCAACAGGTTGTCGGAATGATTGAAAAAACTGGAGCTCTTTTTGGCAAGGTCTCGTGACAACCTTCGGAAAGATCATTGTCTGTTCTGCGGGGAATTATAATGAGATCTCAACACCTAGGCATAATACTCGTATTTGGTCGAAAGATTTAAGAGGATATTCATTATTCCCCGTAAGACCAATACAATATTGTTGGGGCGTGTTATTGAATGTCAAATACAATAGAATTTGCACGATTTTTCATAGCTTTAGGCAAGTCATGTGACCAGTATAGGAACGAAATATGAATTGTTTTGTCTTCTCGACTTCTTCCGACATTATTAATGAAAGAGGAAGACTGGTCATTTTATATTAAATTCACTTGTATGTGTAAAGTGTGTAAGGAATGCTGCAACTGGATTTTACCTACTTCTATACAAAATAATTTTTATATGATTAAAATTTTAGATGTACGGCCCCAAAATGGGGACACATTTTCCGATTTATGGTGTTTTGGTCCAGTCAATTCAGACTAGAAATAGCTCTATCAGGAAAAAACGAGCTTAGTGAAATATTTTTGCCTGATAAAGAATTCTTATTTTTTACAGGACAAAAATATGCGTATTGTAAAGATTCAATTCTTTTATGAAAGAAAGGGATGCAGCATGACTAAAAACATTATCTTTTTGAGCAAATTTAGGCCAGTACGAATATTCTGTCATAGTTGTTTCTGAAAGGGACGCCTTTTAATTCCGTAATTATCAAATTCCGAAAATTATGGAGACCTGGGGTTCAATGACGATTGTTCACCACAGGCTATAATTATCAGCGATTTATTTGTTAGACTAACTAGTTTCCATAATCAGAAACATGCGTTTTGATATTGCATCCGCTGAAATATTCATAAGTAAGGTTTTTAAAATCCATCGAGAACCAAATAAACCACTTTTAGAAAGCGATCGACCATATCCAAGTCTCCAGCCAATCTACGCACTATGAAAACAGGTTTGGTGTCAATCCTTTGGCAATTCGGCAACCGGAAAACCGACAAATCACAATTTATATGTTTTTATATGTATTTATTTTTGTTTTTCAAATTTTTATATCACTATATAATAGTAATATATTTCTTTAATACTATTTAGTTATTAGTTACCATGTAATGAGACCCAATAGGTCTGTTTGGATGAAATAAATAATTTTAGCTGGGCGATTTTGGACAATCAGGACAGTGTGGTTCGGGAGATGAATTATTGACCAGTTGTCGTTCTGAAGTACGCGTTATTCCAAGTAGGCAATTGTGTTGACAGAATTTCCAGTGTTTTGGAAGATTGTTTTGGAGAAATATTTTGGGCGCGCTGTTGTACGAAAAGGTTCCTATTTCAATTGGAATGGTTATTTCACACGCCTGTAGCTCATATCGTG
The DNA here is from genome assembly GCA_018342105.1 of Gonioctena quinquepunctata. Lineage (NCBI taxonomy): Eukaryota > Metazoa > Arthropoda > Insecta > Coleoptera > Chrysomelidae > Gonioctena > Gonioctena quinquepunctata. The sequence continues at coordinate 64,008 of JAFIRS010000130.1, forward strand.
TAGATTGAGGCGAAATAGCCGTTGGTAGTAGGGAGTTGTTTGAATACTCTTAGCAAACAGGGTGAACAAAAATTATTAATTTTCATGAATGAATCTACAGCGATTTTTTATTCTTGGATGTGTCATAGAAAAAAAAACGAAAGTTGTAGAGCTCATAAAGCTTTTTCAAAAAACCTATTGTTCACCAATAGTGGTATGAAAATGAAAGATTGAGAATTATTTTAAATTTCAACGGCCGTCATTTTGAAACTAGACCGATTTGGCCATCTTCGAACTTATCCGAGGAATTGACAGAAAATATTTTTTATTGATTTGTTCCATTCGGTTTTAAAATGTGGTTCCCACTTTGTTCACAAATTTCGTTATATCACGTATATATATATATATATATATATATATATATATATGTATATATGTATATATATATATATATATATATATATATATATATATATATATATATATATATATATACATGAACCTTGAAAGTTTGGGTAGAACGGCGCCTGGAAAATTGATAATTTCGACGTTTTGGCCCCCATTTGGATGCCATTTCCAAGAAAAGTGGAGGAAATACATAAGTTATTGATAAGAGTAAAAGAGGGATTTTCTTGCGAATGGCTTCAAAATGGGAGCCGAAACGTCGTTCCAATATTTCACTTCACATATTTGGCTCTCTTGTTTGTTGTATACGCCTTGGCGGGCATGCAGCCACTCCAATCGAGATAGGAGAACAGTTTTTGGAGTGTTTTTTTCTGTCACTAGGTGCCGCCATTTAACAGTTACGTTTTGGGTCTCGCTTCAGCCAGAGGTCTTCGGATTTCTGACTGGAGACTACTCCTTACTGATGGGGCCAAGAGCCTGAAACTGGTATACGGATTGTTAGGCGTACCTGACAGAATTCAAACAGGACCAAGTTTTTCAGACAAAACCATCTGCAATCAATTTTCATTGATAATGGAAGTTTTGCATATATTTTCAGGTGGATATCATTCAATGTTCTGCGTGGTATTTGCCAGGAAAGTAGTAGTTTTTTGCCTGTAGTCTACCTCTTATATCAAATTATATTGAATTTTGTGAAGAGACTTCAAGTTTTCCGTTTCTAATATGTTTGGCTCTCTTGTTTAATACCGGGTGTCCCAGTATACCTGTTCCAATGGATTATCTCAGCCATTTCAAAAGATAAAAATTTGAAAATTTCATGATGTCCAATTTGTTCAAGGAACCTTCAACTGAAAAAAAACAAAAATTGAAAGTCACTTCCGGTTTGACCGGAAGTGACTCTGACTTTTTTATTTCAAATAGCACTCTGTATATTTTTTGCAATTTTTCGTTTCCACTCAGAATTATATTTCCAACGATGTATCACACTTTGTATTTTACATTTGATTTGATGGAGAAAACGTCAATTGAAATTTCAAGTTGAAAGAATTGCAGTAGGCTATGATATTTTGTGTAAGCATTTTTCCTTTTAAAGACAGTACGCTTTCTATGAAATGATCCACTTGTTGCCAAATTTGAAGCCAAGCGTGTGAAATACATAGCGCTTGGCATTCGTCTATCAGGGTATTTCTCTCTGTATGCACGTAGGGCAGCCCGGCGATTATTTTCGCATTTTCCATAAATCAGTATCATATCCAATTTCTCTTGATTAGTGAAGTTATCATCATTTTCACAGTTATTAATTCTTGAATGTTGGTTTCTCTGACACGCACACAACTATTGAGAATTATTAACTATCAAAGTTATAAACAAATGTATTCAAATGTTTCCATGGCACACTAAGGTTTTCATTTAAGAATTATTAATTCTTCCAGTTCTACTACAATTCTAATAATTTGAAATTTGACATTCTCTTCATCATCTCGAATGCAAAATTGTTCATGAATTGTTAATTATCATTGAAGTCAAAATCAAGATTACACAAAATATCTAGCCTACTAATTTTTAATTTTAAATTTTTTTCTCCATCAAATCAAATGTAGAATACAAAGTGTGATACATCGTTGGAAAGATAATTTTGAGTAGAAATGAAAAATTGCAAAAAATATACAGGGTGCCATTCGAAATAAAAAAGTCAGAGTCACTTCCGGTCAAACCGGAAGTGACTTTCCATTTTTGTTTCTCTCAGTTGAAGGTTCCTTGAACGAATTGGAAATCATGGAATTTTCAAATTTTTATTTTTCGAAATGGCTGAGATAATCCATTGGAACAGGTATACTGGGACACCCGGTATATGTATATATATATATATATATATATATATATATATATATATTGTTATGTTCAGAAGTACGTGTTGAATGTTCAAAGAGTTAAAATAAAAATTATAAATTGAAAAAGCACATAAATGAAAAAATGTTCACATTTACTTATTAATGCTATGTTATTTTACAGTTTTTCTGAAGATTCTACCGTTTTTTCTGAAACCTCATATAATATTAGTCGACACCTATGTTTGAAATAAACATGTTCTCAACATTACAAGCAATTGACATAATTTTTTTCAAATTATAGAAATTTAAATTTACTAATATATTTTGAGCACAAGCAGACAACAAAATGTTGAAGTTAGAACATTCCGTATATGAAATTAGATCTGAACACAATAGCCAATGAGATGCCAGGAAAGATCTTGATGCAAAATTATGAATATTGAAAATATGAAAACGGGAAAACGTCAAGAATGATTTTTTATATATCATGTATATAGTATGTGAGGTATTTAGAAACGATTAGTGAATAAAAACTGTAAAATAAACGAAAATAATGAAAAGTGCAACGAAAAGTGCGTATAAATAGAAAATTCGAGAAGAAAACAAAGGATGTGTGGTATCAAGGAAAAGGAATCAACAAGCTAGGAAGATTGAGAAAAAATAATTTTGGAAGAACCAACTCAAGAAATTTGAATTTGAAAAATCAATCATATTTTCGTTACAAAACAGTTATTTGCCAATACAACACAAGGAAATACTAGAAAGAACTGTAGCTGATAAGAAACCCAGATGCAGAACGAATCTTACCTTCTCATTTGAGACATATACCAGACGAAGGTGAATTCACAGTCGACAAGGGGGCTGCGAACGGGAGAGCGATGCGAAACATTGAACATTTTCGTTTCAAGAAGCCACAGGTACTTTGAACCATAAAAAGTTACTACACTCAGTGCATTTCAAAATAAACCTTTTAAGGGACCCCTTTTGATAGAACACTTTCATATATATAGACTTCATAACCTACAAAAATAGGTTACATTTAAATTTTTATTACCACATAACTCCACTTTTCATGTATATTCTGCTATGAAGCACTAATTTAAGTTAATTATCGCAGAATAGGTAACAGTAAGTCTTCCTGAATAAAGTAAATTATTATTTTGATGAATTTCTGCATTATTTTCTATGATTGAGCAATAACAAGTTGCCATTTTCTGAAACTGACATCAAGAACTACCAGAGGGCTCAACAATAGAACTGACTTCTGAGATTCCATAGACGTACCGATTGAGTTAGCTGAGGTAAAGAAAATAAGGTGAAATAATCAATGGAGAAAAGGTAAAAGACATAGCCGGACATTTGAAATATTTATATGGGTATTTATTCATGAACATTTCAAATCAAATTCAGGAAGGAACTACCTAAAAAAAGATTTGAAAATTCTAAAAAAATTGTAAAACAAAAACAAAAATTTTGTTATGATATCTGATTGTGAAAATAAATAGATAAATAATAAAATGAAATAAACCGTAATCACCTCATCATAACAATATATATATATATATATATATATATATATATATATAAACCTTTGAAGTGATGGTATTTTTGGGTTCTGGGGACCACGATCGGTAAAGATCTATCAAAATTTACTGAAAGTCTTGTTGTGATGCCGGCACCAATAGTTAGTATCTCTATTGAAATTTACTTAACAAACATACACATTTTTCCATTGAAAGAATCCATTCCATTTCCATTGAAAGAAACATATATAATTTTTTTTTATTGGTGCCCCTTTTTACCCATTTGAAGCACGCCTCAGCGTGTTTAAATCGAACTTTAAAAAACGCGCGTTTTTTAAAGGTAACCATGACAACATCAACAAATCGAGAAACGTGAAGTCTAAATGACAAATTTTTTATTATTGATCTGACAGGAGTACCTTGTAACGTCAAATAATATATTACTCACAATCCGTTCATTTATATGTGCTCCTCCATCCATTTGATGAACTTTTCATTTTCTTTTTTATATATATCACTGGATTCCCGCGGTATTTACCGCGATTCTGCCTCACTATTCAAAAAATCGATATTAGAATCATTCATTTTTGAGCTCTGGTGACAACAAATATTGATCTTTGGTAACAAATTGCAAATGAATGTTTTTCTCATTTCCATGACAACGAAAGGTATACTGATGTCATATCACGAATTCAACCTTCTTGCATTATTAGTTCTTAGTTCTATTTTTTGTAGTAATAATACCAGTATATATGATTTCAAAGTGCACCAATAAAAAAAAATAACGTAAAGTATTCGTGGATAACTGGTCTTAAAAACACTTGCTCTATTTCGAGCACTCCGGCTGCGCCGTCGTGCTCGAAAAATCGCGCGTGTTTTAAAGCCCTTTTTATCCACTTATACTTTAATATACTATTATATCCGTGTTTCATACATAATATCTTCTGTATAATTCAGAATACTTCGAAGCAATTTCTATCGCGTTAGTTGAAAAAGTATAGTTTTCAATGTTTCATACTCATAACAATCCGTGCTCGTAGCACAATTACTATTAATCTCCTCCGTTATATGAAGACCAGTAAAATGCATATGACACCAGCGTTGGTTTATGACTCATAATTTAGCCAATTACCAGATTCATTTCCAGCACGTATTCCAAAAATTATGTCATATTCTGCTTTTTTATGTACGCACATTGGATTACATTAATCAGACACGAAAAAAGTACGTACGACTCTCATTAAACTAACGACTCATATGAGACGCTATTATTCCACGTGTGAATTCTCAAAAAAAACGAGATGCTCCGAGTGTCGGGAGACAAGCAAAAAAAAACATTCTAGTATTACAGTGATGAGTATGAATGTGACGAAAAAATTATATAAATAGACAAAAAATAGGGAAAATAAGGGTTTTTAATATTTTTTTACATGATGTGTCACTTGGAGCTGTTCGTTAGTTGTAGTAAAACGCCATTCAATTCTACTCGGGACATTTTATACCGAATGTAACGAAACTTTGACTGAAACCGCTCTACTAAAGGTAATGAATGCGATCACGAACCAGCTAGACGAGTCCCTTCCAACTGTTCTGATTCTTCTAGACCAGAGTAAATCCTTCGATCTTGTGAACTTTGATCTGCTATCTGCTAATACCAATTTTGAATCGAATCGTACCATAATCACAAAACTCGTCCACCATCTTGGAGTCATCATTTTGTTTTTTCTCTAACAAAAATTCAATAATGCATTGTCACCGGAATTATGAACACCTGCCAAATTTCAGCTCAATCGGATGTGCTCCAAATATGGATTACAAATTTTGAACCGGAAAGAATGACATAATGATATACGAACGAAGCAAGTAAAATAAAAACTTGTGATAAAAAAATGTTTTATGTTTTATTCAAATTTGCATTACATAAAATTGTTCAAGTGTATTTTTATCGGAACTTGATGTGTCTGCAAAATTTCAACCCAATCGGCTAACTGGAAATACGTCAAAATCTACAAAATTTGTAGCAGACAACAAAGCACATTGAATAGAAGCCTTGCACTTGTAATTATAGTTATAGAATCCCAAAATGAATCACGAGACTCGTTAGCCATCTTGAGTTCCCATCACAAAACTATTAAAATACCAACAATGTACATATGCAAAATTCATATTTGAGGAATATGTGTTTATATAAATTTTATCATCGACTAGTAAATTAGAGTGAAAGCTTGAAATGCGCAAATAGTTCCAAAACATAACTTGAAAGCTTCTAAGACCAAAATACTTTTTTTGTGATTACCTACGTCGAAAAATATAAAACCGCGTCGAATCCAGATCATCTTAAGTTGTCTACTATGTGACAACAAGAAGACAAGTTCCTCCTTGGGTGTGGCGAGCAAAAATCTGTAATTATGTTGAACGATTCACAAATATGTAAATGTTTTTATAAAAGGTACTCGTATCACTGTCAGGAATGCTCCCCACCCATTTCTAGGGATTTTATGCGATTTCGTCGTTCAGAGAATACGTGCATTAGTTTCTTGCATGCTGCACTTTGTCATATTTTATTTATGTATTCTAAGTTTATTGTGGCCATAAATGCATTTTAATTAAACTGATTAATGCGGTCGACTTTTCAGTGATTCGAAAGACCTTGGGATGAAATATGGAAAATAAATTATTTTAAGAAATATGTGAATTAGAAAGTGAGTCTAACAATGTCCACTATTTCATATATTCATCATGTCTTTGCCACTTCATGTATCACTTATTGGAATGCTCCCCAACAAGAGCTGTTTATGAAGCTCATTCTTGTCTTTCATCCTGCTCTATCATGCCCAACTCCTCTAATTCTCCACAAAAAACTTCCCAAAAATATTATTTCCCAGAATTCATCTTCTGAAATTGGCATAGTCTCTCTTTTAAGATCGAAATAATGTATATCTTTCTCGTGAAAAATTTTACTTATACAGTTCGCGCGTAAAGTATGGAAACATGAAGATATCTTTGACACCCCGTGAGATATAATAACAAAATTTTGGTTATGTATATTAGATGGACCTGCGATTTTAAATTTTATATTCTCGACGTTGCCAAACGTACAGTTTCTGAGATATACGAACAATATGTTTATTTTTAAATTGGGACAACCCGTATATTTTACAATTTTCTGTTACAGTTTATTATTGCCGATGCAGCATACAAACTGTTGATGGCCAATATTGACCATTGATTTTAAGAAATCGGGAAAAACATTTTTATTTTGTAATTAATATTGCAGTATAAACAGAAAACAATACCTGAAGGAAAAAATCGAAGGAGATGTTCAGTATGACTTCCTCGTGCTTGGAAACAGAAATTAATTCCGAATGAAAATTTATCCAAGACTTTTCTAATCGTTTCCGGAGAAATTAGTGCGATCTCCTCTGTAATTCTGTCTTCCAGTCCTTGGATAGTCTGTGGCCTATTCACATACGCTTTGCTTTCCAAATCACCCCACAGAAAAAAATCTAGAGGTGTCAAATCCGGAGATCTTGCTGGCCATTCGATAGCTCATCTTCTTCCAATCCAACGATTTGGAAATGTAATGTCGAGAAACTCACGAACGCCTCGAAGATAATAAGGAGGCGCTCCATCTAGCTGAATCTAAATTGATATATTCACGATAAGAGGATTAATATCATCAGGAAAGATTCTGGCTAATTCTGGAATCAGCTCTAATTCTAAAAATGCCCAGTAGTCTTCACCTGTCAGGTTCTATTCCAAAAATAAGGTCCAATAATGGTATTATTAATAATTCCTGCCCACATATTGATCTTTTGTGGATACGCGTATGTGCCTCCACCATCCAATGAGGATTTTCATCTGACCAGTACCTGCAGTTTTGTTTATTGGCCGTGTCATCTAACTGGAAAGTAGCCTCATCAGGAAAAAGGATTTATTTAAAGAAATTGGGATTAGTGTCAAATCTATTCAACATTGTTTCACAGAACTACATTCTGCGATCTGGATCGTCTTGGTTCAGTTCCTGTACCAATTGTACTTTATTGAAATGCCATTTTTTTTTTTTTTATATTTACGAAAAGTTGTTTGAATGATGTGATTTATGGTTGCAACAACTCTAGTAGTCATATGAGGGTCTTCATCCATCGACAAAAGAATGTCAGTTTTTGTTTGCTCTGGAATAGCAGGGCGGCCACTTTTTAGGATTTCTCGTACATGTTCACTTTCCTTAAATTTATGAATAATTTTAGTTACAGCACCACGTGCTATATGAGTTCACACTTGTTATTGAATATTTGACATACTCTTCGTGTGTTCGTGTCCTACAAATAATGTCGCAAATAAAACATACTCAAATTTCATATTATTATATTATTACCTGTCACCACATCCTTTTAGTATTAAAATTTCAATTCTTTGATTGATATTAAATGTACCATCGTATTTTACTTTGACTTTTATCGCTGGTAAGCCTATTTTCAAAAAACTATCACGATGTACCTACTAACAGTAAATCACGACGTACCTACTGACAGTAAATCCTACTTGATTTAACGAAATGAATCCGATATTCATATCATGTTTATCAGTACAAAAACAGCAAAAACTTTTTTAAATATTAACAAATACCGAATGACCCATTTTATTTTCTCTTCATGTTAATATCAACGGTTGCAATAAAATATTTTTCCTAATTTCTTAAAACTAATGGTCAATATTGGCCATCAACAAATTTCATGCTGCATCAGCAATAAAAAATTGTAACAGAAAATTGTAAAATTGTATGGGTTGTCCCATTCAAAAATAAATATATTGTTCGTATATCTCAGAGACTGTACATTTGGCAACGTCGAAAATATAAAATTTGAAATTGCTGGTCCATCTTATATACATAACCAAAATTTTGTTATTGTATCTTTCGGGGTGTCAAATATATCTTCATGTTTCCATACTTTACGCGCGCACTGTATAATAATACCGGTTTTTTCATTAGAGAAATTAGGCAGGTTTATAAGTTATGAACAATTTATTGAAAAATAAGCAGGTTTCGTTTTTCGCGAATATCTCATAAACTATCGCAGATATCTGAAATATAAAAAAAGATCCTCAAAGAATAGAAAATTTTCTAAAAAAAAGTTCGATCTGCCGGGAATTCTACCACCAATATTTATAATTTCATTCAACTAAACAAAACAAATTACTTATTAAATATGAATATTAAGGAACAAAAGAATGCATTCGGATACATGCATAAACAATAATCCTTCAGAAAAAAAAATCCGCAATTTTTCTATTAGTTGTGCTTTTGTTAATGAAGTTATTTTTACAAGTTAGAAATCAACATAAAAATCCTGATAATTTTCAAACTAAAAACCTGAGATTTTTTCCTCTTCTTGGATCTATTCTTGTAAGACTTTAAAAAAAATTCCTTTGGAAAAGTAAAAAAAAAAAATTTTCCACTTTTTTTCAACAATCGCATGCATTAAGAAATGAAAAGTTCAAATAAAGTTATATTTTTTTCAAATATCCTGATTATGTCATTTTTATTAAGCTAAGCAGCTCACAAAAATTCTACTCATGTCATCATATTCAAAACTTGATTGAGTTACATATTTTCCGTCACACCCATCCGTAGGCGCTACCAAGGCTGTTGATTTGAATAGAATTCAATAACCATAAGACACTGTAATTATTATGATCTTATCCTAAAGAATAGTTCCTATATTACTCAATGTTACACCACCAATACCACGTAATTGATTCATTCATTTCCATCCAGGAGAATTTTTGTCATATTCTTTTTTTAATTTGCGGAATATCTCAATATAGGTACAGTGTCACCGTCATAATCCGCATCATATAAGATTTTCATTATATTTAGTTTTCAACAAATTTAGAACTTGTGAAAAGTGTTTGCTAAGACTTTTCACGTTTTTTCGTGAATTTCCTTATAGTCTAATCAACAAGTTCAAAAACGTGTTAAATAGATATAAAGCTCCTAAGAATATGAGCGATAGCTCATTCGATTCGGAATGACGTCTAGAAAAATGTTTTTTGAGGGTTTATTAGCACGTAAAAAATTGCGATTGTTATTAACAAAATAAGATTAAAAAAAGAAGGTATGTCGTTTTCCGTTGATAATTTCTAAAATAATGACATTTAAGGAATTATGAAAAAAGATCCTGAAAGAGGAGGAAATTTCCAATGAAAAAGTTTACCTCCCGGAACTCTATCTCTATTATTTATAATTTTTTTTAACGCTGAAAATAGGGCTCCGCGAGGTCGTTACGGCATAGGCGTACCGTCTAAAAAGCCGTTATATCACCTAAAATAATTTTTTATAGTATTAAATATCAATTTAAAAATTTTAATAAATTATGTTGTAATCTAAACACTTGAACGAAAAAAACCTCGGTAAAAAAAAAATTTCATGTCAATTTTTCAAAAAGTTACACCATTGTAAATTAACAAATTTTTTTCCAATCTCTGTTTTTATAAATTACTACATAAAAGTTTAAATAATTGGTCTATAAAATTTTCGCTTCGTGGAGCTCTTTTTATTTAGGTACTCAATGAAGCAATGCAAAAAAAAATATTAAAGTTTATTATTTTGTTAATTATAATTTTTTTAAATTAACAAAATATGGAATTTCAAAAAAACGTTATAAAAAAATTTTTTTTAGTAAAATCTTATTATTGCTGTTTTTGCATCTAATATAGGTAATAATTAACATTGGAAAAAAAAATGTTTACGTCATTTGTTGAGAAATTGTTTGTAAACAATCAGACTATTTTGGGATTTAAAAAAAAAAATTTACCATCTTTTGCATAGGTAAAATTATAAAAAAAAATTTTTTTTAATTTTTTTTTTTTTAATTGTTTAAATAATTAGTTAAGGAATTATTTTATTCTAAAAAATCATCATTGACCTTTTTCGAAGAATTAACAGGAAATTAATTTTTTTTATAATAAATTTGATATTAATTAAAAAACCTTTTTTTTTTAAAAAAAAAAAACATTTTTTTGTATTTTTTACAGCATTGTTACATATTATATGATAATGAAATTACAGCCGTTCCATAATTTGTCAAGTTATAAATTGTTACAACTTTTGAACTATAAGAGATACGGTAAAGGACATTCAAGTCATTTTTATTAAAGATTTATTCATTTTTGGAATGAATTCAAAATCGATTCTGTAACCATTGTTTATCAGTTGTTATAAGCATTTGTTTATAAAAAATTTAGTTTTTTTTATATTTTTTGAAATTTCATAGCTTATAACTTGTTGAATAATATAGATACAGCTACGGACTCACGAACTTTTTTGTTGTTGTTGTTGAGATGAAACTGATGACGAATCCAAAAAATCAAAGGATGATGATGGAACTGAGAAACGAGGAACCGAAACAAGAGAGAAGGAAGAAAACAGTACCGTTCCAAACATTGATGCACCGAGCTGTTCAGGCCTTCCACCCGTTAAAAAACGGAGAACTCGTAAAATTTAGGAACTACTGTATTGTTTATGAAAATATATTTTGAAATGTTCTTTAAACAAAATAATGTGTAATTAATAATTTCCTTTTATCCGTACGTTATAGTTGTTAACAATAAAAATAATCAAAATAAAATAATTTAGAAAATATACTCGAAAAATATATAAAAATTAGAAAATAAATTCAATTATTATTTTAGTTAATATTATTTTGGTAAATGAATAATTAAACTTTAGCTGAAAATTAATAATTCTAGTGATAAATGAATGAAAATGATCAATAGCAGAATGTAAATTAGGTAAGTATAAATTTAAACTAGTATATTATTTAAACAAAAATCTGTATTGCTATAATTTATACGTGATTAGAAAGATATTTTATCATAGAACAAAAAAGTTCCGGAGTCCGTAGCTGTATCTATATTATTTAACAAGTTATAAGCTATGAAATTTCAAAAAATATAAGAAAAATCTAAAATTTTGATAAACAAATGCTTATAACAACTGATAAACAATGGTAACATAATCGATTTTGAATTCATTTCAAAGATAAATGAATCTTTCATAGAAATGATGCGAATGTCCTTCACCGTATCTCTTATAGTTCAAAAGTTATAACAATTTATGACTTGACAAATTATGGAACGGCTGTAATTTCATTATCCTATAATATGTAACAATGCTGTGAAAAATACAAAAAATTGTTTTTCTATACTTTGTTATACATAGTTGTTTTTGTTATTTTTTGAAGTTTTCAAAAAAAAATATGACGGTTAATATTATTTGTTTATAACAAATTGTTAAGTTAATAAACAATGAAATTATTCATAAAAAAAAATATTTCTCTGTTAATTCATTGAAAAAGGTCAATGATGATTTTTAAGAATAAAATAATTTTAAAATTTTTATAAACAATAAAAAAAATATTTAAATAATTTTTTTTTTCAAATCATTATTTTACCTATGCAATAAGATGGTAAAAAAAATTTTCTCAAAAATCCCAAAATAGCCTATTTGTTTATAAACAATTTATTAACAAATGACGTAAAAATTTTTTTTCCAATGTTAATTAATACCTATATTAGATGCAAAAACAGCAATAATAAGATATTACAAAAAAAATGAAATTTTATATTTTGTTAATTTAAAAAAATTATAATTAAAAAAAAAAATTAATAATTTTTTTTTTTAGTACCTGAATAAAAAGAGCTCCACGGAGCGAAAATTTTATAGACCAATTATTTAAACTTTTATGTCGTAATTTATAAAAACAGAGATTGGAAAAAAATTTGTTGATTAACAATGGTGTAACTTTTTGAAAAATCGACATGAAAATTTTTTTTTATAAAGGTTTTTTTCGTTCAAGTGTCTAGATCACACCATGATTCATTCAAATTCTTAAATTGTTATTTAATACTATAAAAAAAATATATTAGGTGATATAACGGCTTTTTAGACGGTGCGCCTATGCCCTAACGACCTCGCGGAGCCCTATTTTCAGCGTTAAAAAAAAATTATAAATAATAGAGTTAGAGTTCCGGGAGGTAGGACTTTTTAATTGGAAATTTCCTCCTCTTTCTTTTAGAAATTATTAACGAAAAACGAAATACCTTTTTTTTTTATTTTATTTTGTTAATAACAATCGCAATTTTTTACGTGCTAATAAACCCTCAAGAACTATTTTCTTAGACGTCATTCCGAATCGATTGAGCTATCGCTCATATTTTTAGGAGCTTTATATCTATTTAACACGTTTTTGAACTTGTTGATTAGACTATTATGGATATACAATTATTGTCCGAATTAATAGGGGTAGGCATTCTTGATTGAATCAGAACTTTTTCCATCTCATTTACGTCGTGAATTGGGAAAAGACAAGCACTGCATTCGTTGTCTACAGAATCCACGTGGATGCTTCCTGGTCCACTTCTTTTTTATAATCAGATGAAAAATTAAAGCGGGCGTTCTTGGGTGCTTTCACCGCGTTTTTTTCCAATTAATTTGAGTCTGAAATTGTGAGAAATCCCCTGAAAGCGAAAAAGTGTACCCTTGACAATTCCTCAGCCGCGCAATTTCGAGCAGACACCATATAGGCGGAACAATGACGTGGAATTCCTACTTTTTGTGTTATAAAGTTCGCCCTTTGATTAATCCGACCTTTCTTAAGTGATCTAGCGGTCACTGGGTCGGTTTATAATGCTCGCAGACAGAAAAAAAGCGCCAGTAAGGGTGCGAGAATCGTTTGGGCTGAGTGCTTATTGTTGTCGTTAACAGGAATGTTTGTCCTAACAATGGAACTAGCTGGACGTATAACAACGAAATACTCCTAGTGTTGACAATAAAGAAATAACCATGCAGTGCTTCGAATGGAACTCAACATAGAGAGAAATATCCTGAAATGGACATTTTCAGTGAACATTATTAGGCTGAGAATTACGCTTTTTACTGCTGTACCACTGAAAATCAGAGAAGATCCTTATTATTGGGAATTCAAAATAACGTATACTCCCTCTGGTGTCGATTTTTGAAACTATACATAAGTACATTGTTCACTTCTCCAAACATTAATGTTTATATGATTTTATCCATTGTATACCTTAAACTTATCCAATCTCTTGTGATTATTGACATTTAATGAAATTCTTGTATTCTCGTATTGTGTTGTATTATACGTCCTCGAGTGAAAAATTGAGTGATTCAAGTTCAAATCATTATTGTTGTCAACATCAATGTGACTCTTAGCAGAACGATACCGTACTGGAATGAGTTCTGGTGCAGACTAATCTAGGATTGAGCGAGTCTATAGACAGACGATAGGCTGTTGATGAAGAAGACAGTCCCTTCCCAGAATTTTCTTGTATCGTCTGTGCCCATGAAAAATTTTTCAAAAGAGAACATTCAGAGAGAGTTGAGAGGAAAGCGAAGATAGTTAAGAAAAGGTAAAAAAGAGATATTCAACATACGAACGAAAATCAATTTGGATTTCAAAAGAACCGATCAACGGAGGATGCAATTTTAGGATTGACGTCTAGAATGTATGAAGCCCTTGATAACACCAAACCTGCATTATTTATTTTTCTTGACCTTGACCTTGACCTTTGACACCGTAGACCATTCACAATTATTGGGGGCCTTGCTAAATATGGGTTGTAGAGAGCGCGTTCACGAACTTTTTGAAAGTTATATCTCGAACCGCCAACAAATTGTCAAAATCAATAACAATATCAGTAATGCTGAGGAAGTGGAATGTGGAGTACCACAAGGTACCGTTTTAGGTCTACTACTATTTATAATCTACATAAATAGCTTATCTACTCAATATTAATACCAGCGGAAAAATCTGCAGTTTTGCTGATGACACTGCAGTGCTTTATACCGCGGACACATGGAATGATCTGAAACGGAAAGCTGAGAATGATTTCACTAAATTCATAGACTGGTTCAATCACAAATTGTTAACCATCAATTTCAAAAAAACCATGACACTTCCACTTTCAAGCTACGTGAATGGATTACCTGACTTCGATACACTAGATATTCCATACGGCAACCAAATTATTGAAATTAAACTGACAGATAAAATGAAATATTTAGGTGTCACAATAGATGGCCACTTGAGATGGAATATTCACATTGAACAAGTCAGTAATACGCTTCGGACAATGATATATAAATTCGAATGTCTCACTAAAGTAATGAAAGGGCCGCAATTGAAAATGGTCTATTTTGCCCTTGTTGACTCTAGGATAAGTTATGGTATATTAGGATGGGGAGGACTCGCTTCATCAAATCTGGAAAGAATCAATATAGTGCAAAACAATTTTCTGAAAATTATTTTGAAAAAGGATAGTTACTTTTCAGATAATGCTCTCTATGAAGAAAGCAGAATACTTGATTCACGTTAGATTTATTATCATAGAATAGCATTGTATTGTCAAAGAAACACGAATAAGTTCTTGCTTAGAAAAATCGAATTTAAATGGTTTTCTTCACATAAAGGATTCAATTTAAAATTGAACCAGAGAAAGGTAGATCTCAGGTGAAAAAACCACTACTTTCCTGGCAAATACCACGCAGAACGTTGAATGATATTCACCTGAAAATCCATGCATACATATATAATATATATATTTTCATGGGCGATGCTCTTCTGAAATATCAACAATCGTTCCTGCTTTGGCAGTCTCTTCGAGACTAACCCATCAAGTTCAGTCATCACACCCCTTCGTGGTCACTTTGGAGACCCGCAGAACATCACTTTCCAAAGACTCGTTCATCCAACGAACAGCGAGGCTTTGGAACTCATTGCCTAGGGAGGTGTTCCCCGAGGCATTCAACCTCCAGAAATTTAAGAAGAACACCAACTCCTACCTTCTTTCCCTTGGTTCCCACGATGTTCCCTGAACATTACAGGATATCCCTTTTCGTGGGAACCAGAACATAAAAAAAAAAAAAAAAATTATTTCTGATAAGCTCGATTATGTTTAATTCATGTCGTGTTCACCTAACAATCCGCATACCGGTTTCAGGCTTCTCGGCCCTCATCAGTACGGAGTAGTCAACCAGCCAAAGGTCCAAAGAACTCTGGCTGAAGTGAGACACAACGTAAACAAACCATCATCGATCTTGTAACACCTATAGGTACGCCGGAAAAGATAAACTTTAACTGGCGGTACCTAGTGACAGAAAGAAACACTCCGAAAATCTCCCACCTCGATAGGTTTCTAAATAAAAGATTCCTTCTCAGTAGGAGTGGCAAGCCCGTCTAGCATATATGAGAGATAAGTGCCATGTGAAGTGGAATGAATAGAAAAATCGAATTTAAACGGTTTTCTTCACATAAAGGATTCAATATAAAATTGAACCAGAGAAAGGTAGATCTCAGGTGAAAAACAACTACTTTCCTGGCAAATACCACGCAGAACGTTGAATGATATTCACCTGAAAATCCATGCATACTTCCATATAATATCAATGGACATTGAATGCAAATGTTTCTTTCTGATAAGCTCGATTATGTTTAATTTATGTCGTGTTCACCTAACAATCCGCATACCGGTTTCAGGCTTCTTGGCCCTCATCAGTACGGAGTAGTCAACCAGCCAAAGGTCCAAAGAACTCTGGCTGAAGTGAGACACAACGTAAACAAACCATCATCGATCTTGTAACACCTATAGGTACGCCGGAAAAGATAAACTTTAACTGGCGGTACCTAGTGACAGAAAGAAACACTCCGAAAATCTCTCACCTCGATTAGTTCCTAAATAAAAGATTCCTTCTCAGTAGGAGTGGCAAGCCCGTCTAGCATATAGTGAGAGATAAGTGCCATGTGACGTGGAATGAATAGAAAAATTGAATTTAAACGGTTTTCTTCACATAAAGGATTCAATATAAAATTGAACCAGAAAATGGTAGAACTCAGGTGAAAAACAACTACTTTCCTGGCAAATACCACGCAGAACGTTGAATGATATTCATCTGAAAATCCATGCATACTTCCATATAATATCGATGGACATTGAATGCAAATGTTTCTTTCTGATAAGCTCGATCATGTTTAATTTATGTCGTGTTCACCTAACAATCCGCATACCGGTTTCAGGCTTCTTGGCCCTCAAGTTCTTGCTTGTGTCCCATTTTCATGAGACTAGAAATAAAACCAAAAAAAAATTTGTTCTATCAACTCCAAAGAAAACTGTTGGTCAAAAATGTTACACCTTTCTTGCCCCTAGAGTATTCGATTACCTTCCCCAGCACTTGAAAAGTATAGTTAATTATAATTTATTCAAATCGAAGCTTAAGCAATTTATTTTTATAGAAACAGAAGAAAAATACACCATATAATAGAGAATAAACTGAACGTATAGAGTAGCACTAAAAATTTCATATTTGACTTTCTGCTTATGTTTATTAATCGCGTCTTCATTGGTATTGAAAATGAATATAGAACTTGATGTTCATACTTACTCTAAGTGGAATCCGTACTCGTAACAATTTTTTCAGCGGACAGCCTCCAGGCTTTGTTAATTTTTGTACTGATAGGCGTACACTTACTGTTAGTTGAGAATACCATAATGTACTACACCAAACTTGTTGCCAATTCTTGAATGATGTTCCGCACAGTTCGCAAAAATCCAACGCAGACAGCCCCTTGGCTTTGCGATTTTGCGAATTTGTGCTGAACATTCTTGATATGTTTTAAAATAATATTATGATAATTGTAAACACTTTATTTTATTGTATACACTATCTGCAGACAGCAAATTGGGCTTCGCGGTTTCCTTTTGTTTGTTTGTCCGATTATTTTCGTAATTATTTTTCTGTATTGTACAAATAAACATTATTATTATTATTATACCGAAAATGATTCATATAGTATGGAAAAAGAGTGACTATATATGCATATCTAGGTAATAAGGACGAATTGTTTACTTTTCGAAACATCAATGTTTACATAATTTTAGCCATTTTACACATGAATCTGTCGTGGTTGTTGACATTCAATGAAATTCTGGTTACCTGGTGAATATTCTGTTGACTATTGTACGTCCTCGACTGAAAGAATGAGTGATTCTAATTCAAATCATTATTGTTGTGTACCTCAATGTGACTCTTGGCAGAACGATCCCGTTGAACTGGACTTGGTTTTTATAATTTTCCGTTAGAAAATGAATGTAACGTACTGGTGCAGACAGCGAGTCTATAGACAGACGACGGGCTCTTGGAGAAGAATGCAGTTCCTTCCCAAAATGTTCCTGTATCGTGTGTGGCCGAAAACAAAAATGAATAAGAGAACCTTCAAAGAGAGTTGAGCAGAAAAAAAATAGAGTCAAGAAGAGAAAAAAGGGATATTCAACATACTGAAGATTATTCATACAGTATGGAAAAAGAGTGATTGTATATGTATACCTATCTAGGTGATAAGGACACATTTTCACATAATCTTATTTGTTTTAGATGAAGTGAAGAAATCAGTTTTTGTTAGTTTTATTTTCAATATGAACATTCACAAATAATGTGTAACATTTCTTCAAAACAATTCATAACAGTAATTCCCGATGACTTCACTAAGCTGTCCAGAAACTTCGAAAAAAAATTTTTTGCAAGCAAATTAAAACATACTTTGTCTCCTTCAAAGATAGTTTTCGCAAATGATATTGTCTTAATATTTGAATACACCACTTCACTAGAGTCATGAAATGAATAACACTACCCAAAAAAAAATGGAAAATAAACCGAATGGAAATATTTTATGAAAACCTCCAAACACAAGTGTATAACCTCTGAGAATATAGACAAACAATGTACGTATGTCTGGTCTGAATTTTCGCCACTCTGGCGCAGACATCTAATTTTGGATTTCCAATTATTACAAGCTTTTATTTAACTCGCTTCATTCGTAGGTAATTCTGTCATTATGTCATTCTGTCATTCTGTCATTCTGAAATTCTGACATTCTGTAATTCTGTCATTATGTCATTCTGTCATTCTGTCATTCTGTCATTCTGTCATTCTGTCATTCTGTCATTCTGTTATTATGTCATTCTGTCATTCTGTCATTCTGTCATTCTGTCATTCTGTCATTCTATCATTCTGTCATTCTTTCCGGTTCAAAATTTGTAATCCACTTTTGGAGCAGTTGCCGACATCCGATTGGCAAGTGTTCATAATAATTGGCTTGGTCCCTAATCTGACTAATAAAATAACAGAAAGGATATCCATAGGGGAAATTTAAGCATTTGAATCGTTATGAAATTTAATGAATTGAACTCATTCTGAATCGGACTGGTACTTATTTGGATGATAAGGATTTTGAGTACCTTAAAATCAGGCTGGCAAGGCCTGTATAACTGAAGAAAATGAATGTCATGATAGAGGTGTGTATCGTCTTATACTTCGAACTGAACTGGTCTTCTCTGGTCAGCAGGTACATGGATATCCTTACTGAATTATCTAACATCTGATTGCTTGTATCTGCAATCGTCTTCAGATGAATACAGTACACCTGAAGACGATTGCAGATACAAGCAATCGAAATGTCGTGAAAAACGTTCGAATCTATTAAGACGATGAACGTCCGAAACGAGAGTAATCTAATTAGGTTATCGTACTTGAAATAGTCCCTAGAATCCAAAAAAGTAAAAATATTCAGGGTGTTCCATTCGAAATTCCCAAGTTTGAAGTATTGAAAAGTTTTCCAATTTTCGAATTCAACAACCCTGCCAAGTTTGGACCCTTGGAACTCTGGAATACATTGACACGTATATCTGGTATCAGAAGTTCAGAAAAAAATGCATTTACAAGAATTTCAATCTGCGTCATCAATAACCCGTGACTTTAAATTACAACGAACATTTTCCAAATATGCAAACTAAGGAAGTTTCAACGGAAAAATAAACAACCTTCTCTTCGTCTCCAGAATGGATGCTTGAGACGTTCCTGGGGGCTTCTTCCTGAAAAATTTGTTGATATTTTTCATTGGCAGCTCAAATCTTGCATCGACCCGAAACAACAGCTTGAAAATCGATACTTCCACGGCTGAGCTACAGTGGGCCATTAAATCTTCGGCTTTTGTAGACTACAGATCCGAGTACAGGGGCGTAACAAGGCTTTGGGGAAATTAGTGTTTTCGATCCTATGGAAATTGCAGGATTTACATCAATCCACTCTCTAGCTAGTATATGTTGAGCCTCTTAGTGTTTCTATCCAAATCTGAAACAGGGGGAAAGATTTCATAAGCTCATGTAGCTTCTCTATAACCGCGTTATCTCTTCAGTAGATTTTATGTAGGAAGGATGAGCTCTCATTCTGAATATTTTTGGTGTGTTTTACGACCAGTTAGTGAAGTGATTTGGAAGGAACCCTGAAGTTGATCGCCTGCCAGTTATTGGATATTTCAATTAAACTAAAAATTTATACACACAAGGTGATCTGATGGGGAATTCAGAATGAATGTATGGGATTTTTTTTCGGATTGAACATGTTCACCTATCCCCGATGCAACTCAGATACTTTTGTTGCTAAGAAACATGTAATTCGACCAGAGAATAAAGGAAACCAAAATGTAATTAAGACATGTTTCAATTAGAAAAATCGAATTTATACGGTTTTCTTCACATAAAGGATTCAATATAAAATTGAACCAGAGAAAGGTAGATCTCAGGTGAAAAACAACTACTTTCCTGGCAAATACCACGCAGAACGTTGAATGATATTCACCTGAAAATCCATGCATACTTCCATATAATATCAATGGACATTGAATGCAAATGTTTCTTTCTGATAAGCTCGATTATGTTTAATTTATGTCGTGTTCACCTAACAATCCGCATACCGGTTTCAGGCTTCTTGGCCCTCATCAGTACGAGTAGTCAACCAGCCAAAAGTCCAAAGAACTCTGGCTGAAGTGAGACACAACGTAAACAAACCATCATCGATCTTGTAACACCTATAGGTACGCCGGAAAAGATAAACTTTAACTGGCGGTACCTAGTGACAGAAAGAAACACTCCGAAAATCTCCCACCTCGATAGGTTTCTAAATAAAAGATTCCTTCTCAGTAGGAGTGGCAAGCCCGTCTAGCATATAGTGAGAGATAAGTGCCATGTGAAGTGGAATGAATAGAAAAATCGAATTTAAACGGTTTCTTCACATAAAGGATTCAATATAAAATTGAACCAGAGAAAGGTAGATCTCAGGTGAAAAAACAACTACTTTCCTGGCAAATACCACGCAGAACGTTGAATGATATTCACCTGAAAATCCATGCATACTTCCATATAATATCAATGGACATTGAATGCAAATGTTTCTTTCTGATAAGCTCGATTATGTTTAATTTATGTCGTGTTCACCTAACAATCCGCATACCGGTTTCAGGCTTCTTGGCCCTCATCAGTACGGAGTAGTCAACCAGCCAAAAGTCCAAAGAACTCTGGCTGAAGTGAGACACAACGTAAACAAACCATCATCGATCTTGTAACACCTATAGGTACGCCGGAAAAGATAAACTTTAACTGGCGGTACCTAGTGACAGAAAGAAACACTCCGAAAATCTCCCACCTCGATAGGTTTCTAAATAAAGATTCCTTCTCAGTAGGATTGGCAAGCCCGTCTAGCATATAGTGAGAGATAAGTGCCATGTGAAGTGGAATGAATAGAAAAATCGAATTTAAACGGTTTTCTTCACATAAAGGATTCAATATAAAATTGAACCAGAGAAAGGTAGATCTCAGGTGAAAAACAACTACTTTCCTGGCAAATACCACGCAGAACGTTGAATGATATTCACCTGAAAATCCATGCATACTTCCATATAATATCAATGGACATTGAATGCAA
This sequence comes from Gonioctena quinquepunctata, assembly GCA_018342105.1. Taxonomy (NCBI): domain Eukaryota; kingdom Metazoa; phylum Arthropoda; class Insecta; order Coleoptera; family Chrysomelidae; genus Gonioctena; species Gonioctena quinquepunctata. Next base: position 85,583 of record JAFIRS010000130.1, read on the forward strand.
ATGTTTCTTTCTGATAAGCTCGATTATGTTTAATTTATGTCGTGTTCACCTAACAATCCGCATACCGGTTTCAGGCTTCTTGGCCCTCATCAGTACGGAGTAGTCAACCAGCCAAAAGTCCAAAGAACTCTGGCTGAAGTGAGACACAACGTAAACAAACCATCATCGATCTTGTAACACCTATAGGTACGCCGGAAAGATAAACTTTAACTGGCGGTACCTAGTGACAGAAAGAAACACTCGAAAATCTCCCACCTCGATAGGTTTCTAAATAAAGATTCCTTCTCAGTAGGAGTGGCAAGCCGTCTAGCATATAGTGAGAGATAAGTGCCATGTGAAGTGGAATGAATAGAAAAATCGAATTTAAACGGTTTCTTCACATAAAGGATTCAATATAAAATTGAACCAGAGAAAGGTAGATCTCAGGTGAAAAACAACTACTTTCCTGGCAAATACCACGCAGAACGTTGAATGATATTCACCTGAAAATCCATGCATACTTCCATATAATATCAATGGACATTGAATGCAAATGTTTCTTTCTGATAAGCTCGATTATGTTTAATTTATGTCGTGTTCACCTAACAATCCGCATACCGGTTTCAGGCTTCTTGGCCCTCATCAGTTATATGGAAGTATGCATGGATTTTCAGGTGAATATCATTCAACGTTCTGCGTGGTATTTGCCAGGAAAGTAGTTGTTTTTCACCTGAGATCTACCTTTCTCTGGTTCAATTTTATATTGAATCCTTTATGTGAAGAAAACCGTTTAAATTCGATTTTTCTATTCATTCCACTTCACATGGCACTTATCTCTCACTATATGCTAGACGGGCTTGCCACTCCTACTGAGAAGGAATCTTTATTTAGAAACCTATCGAGGTGGGAGATTTTCGAGTGTTTCTTTCTGTCACTAGGTACCGCCAGTTAAAGTTTATTCTTTCCGGCGTACCTATAGGTGTTACAAGATCGATGATGGTTTGTTTACGTTGTGTCTCACTTCAGCCAGAGTTCTTTGGACTTTTGGCTGGTTGACTACTCCGTACTGATGAGGGCCAAGAAGCCTGAAACCGGTATGCGGATTGTTAGGTGAACACGACATAAATTAAACATAATCGAGCTTATCAGAAAGAAACATTTGCATTCAATGTCCATTGATATTATATGGAAGTATGCATGGATTTTCAGGTGAATATCATTCAACGTTCTGCGTGGTATTTGCCAGGAAAGTAGTTGTTTTTCACCTGAGATCTACCTTTCTCTGGTTCAATTTTATATTGAATCCTTTATGTGAAGAAAACCGTTTAAATTCGATTTTTCTATTCATTCCACTTCACATGGCACTTATCTCTCATGTTTCAATTAGTTTAGCAGAAACCGCAATATTTCCAAAAATCAGAACAACCTTCATTTCTTATTCTTGTTGTCTTTGTCTGTCCGGATCAAATCTGGAAAACGAAATTTCGACTAGTTCCTAGGAAGGTGTACAATTTTTTTAAATTTCGTATTAGTATCTCAATAACTTTCTTTCGACTTCTGATCCCATGTTCTCCATCATATCTCGTTTCAATATATAGGGCGTAATATAACCTCTTGCACACCCAATGCCAGATATTATAACAAATTACAGAAGTTAAAAATTCGAAAAAAATAAAATTTCATTGTCAAATTCGCCAAATTTTGGGAACCGCTGGCCGCCTAACCTCAGCCGACCTACTCAGAGCCGTGAGAGAACACTGGCGATTGCCGGATGCAATAAACAATAAAAATATATAGAATGTTGAATTGATTGTTTGGTAAATGTACAAAAAGAGTATAATCATTGATTATAGGCTACCTGCGATAGGTATTCAATTTCATAGTGATGAAAACAAACGAACCTCATTATATCCGAACTTGTAGATGGAGTCAGCAGACTTCGAAGCTCTTAGCGAATCACAATTATCGATAAATCAGTTGCAAGAACACAACGAACGGTTGAAAGCTCCAACTGCAGACTTAATTTGATTTTTTTCCCTGCCAGATTTAGTTCCAATCCATCGAATAGATTTGGAATAATTCAATGGCAAAGTTTTGAAATTTTCTTTTTAATTTTTGACAGATGTCAGCTGGAGAAAGTTTTGTGTCATTTTTTAATAGTGACCCTTCTGTTTGACAGATGACAGCCCAAAACTAATGATCGCATTCGGGGCAGAAACTGAATTTCCCTACTGGCTTAGAAAATATAATAAACTGAGAAAATCATGTCTTTATCCTAAAAATATCTATCTTCAAGTTATTTGAAAGTTGGGCTAAGGCAATACCTCGAAACCAAAAAAAAATTTTTTTCAAAATTATGTTTGGCCAAGCCAGATCACTACGCGGTGCGAGGCTGTTTATATAGTCAACATAATTCACTAGACTGTTTCCCAAATCATATGGAATATCTTGGAATTGTTAGGTTGGAAAATCAGGTCAACCAGTCGATCTTTCTCAAAGACAGTGACGTAGTGGTAATGACAACACTATTCAGCACCAAACATTTCCTGGTGAAAAATAAAATGATCCTTGAGCCTTATGGACGTCATTTCTGTTTATAACACGCTTTTATTTAACTTTTCATTTATTACACATACTTTTGAGACGGAAGATACTCAATGAAAAACCATAGAAATACCCAAACTTTTGTATTCATCTGTTCTAAACGTTGTGAACTTATATAACTTAAAACTCATCTATTAACCTTCTACTACAAACTGTGATGAAAACACAATAATATACAAACTTTTGTATTGGTCCATTTTAAACATTGTTAACTTACTTAACTCAACTGAACTAAATTAAAAATTTTCTTTAAACTTTACACACCAATCTTGTACTGCAAATTGTCATAAAAATTATGATAATCCTTTGGAATTGTACTTTTCAGGTCTTGTAGGTGTTTGAACTTTCCTTCATCAATTGTCATGCAAACTTAAAAACTTTGATTCACGAATAGTTTGTATTTTTAACCGACTAAACCAAAAAGGAGGAGATTCTCTAGTCGACGCGTATATATATTTTTTTTTTAATTACGCATAACTTTTTACTGAGACGTCCGATTCCGATAATTCTTTCATCAGTGGATAGGGTGTACTTCGAAGTTGGTCCCATTTGAATTAAAAAGATGAAATCCACCCCTAAGGTTAGCAAAATGAAGGATATTGATCACTCACCCTCTGAATTCTGGTCCGTTAACCGATTCTATCAGCGATAACTTCGTACGGGGATATTCGATTTGGATTATTCTCCTTTCATCAGATAGGGTATACCTCATAGTTGATCATATTTGGATTTCAAATGGAATTATTTACCTTTACGGGTAGAAAAATAGGGGATAATTGATTTTTCACTTGTGAACATTGGCACACATATGTAGTTGACAATGACAGATCGCCAGTGTCATTATCACAATAAATATATCCTATGAGAGGATGGAATGATATACAAAGTAATGAAATAAACTAACCAGAACAACAAAAATAATTTATATTACAACAAATATTAAAAGCAGATAATCATATTATTTAACTGGTAATAGGTGAAGCAAGTTGGGTAACTAAGTATTTTGGAAGTAATGAAAAAACAAGCAGTTAGTAATTAGTGAAATTCAGCCACAAAAAACTGAAAAATAATAACTTCTCAACAAAAAATTAAACCGACGAAAGTCGGAACTGAAAAGTTAAAAAGTAAAATAAACCTTCTTAGTCTCAATAACTAAGCTCCTAAACTAATATGAGTAACTAATTTTGAGTCGGCGCCAAACGAACAATTAACAAAGATCATTAAATTACTTCAAAAAACTTATCAGAATGTCACCGCGCAACTCGATGCCATCATTTTACGCCTTACCTAATTCATTTGCTTATTCGTTTGGCGCCGACTCAAAATTAGTTAGTTACATTAGTTTACGAGCTTAGGTATTGAGACTAAGAATGTTTATTTTATTTTTTACTTTTCAGTTCCGTATTTAGTCGGTTTAATTTTTTGTTGAAAAGTGTTTATGACAAAGCAGTTGTCTGACACTATTTCTGGAAAGTGTCTCTTTCGTCTTGATTTCATTGGAGTTTCTTCTATTTGTTTGTTATTTTTCTCACATGCAGGTAAAAGTCTGTACTCATCATTGATATTTAACTCATAGAAAATGTTATGCAAGAGGTTAGGTTACCCTGTATATATATTTCAATTATAATTTGTCCACTACTTGTATAAGTTGTTGCTCTTCTGGCCACAATCTTCACAAATTTCGTGACATTGAATGTTAAACGTATGGTTGACCCAGATTTCGAATATATTTATGTTCACTATATCATCCAACATTATTACATTCAAGTCAAATATATTGGGAATACTACGCCCTTGATTCGGGCTCGTTTCATAGCAAATGAAATAACACAGTTTTGTTAAAAGGAAATTTCATTTTGAGTTTAAATTTTAATATTTGCGCGCCTTTTCACTTTTGGAAACGTCCATTAAAATACTCCACTCAATTTGAACAAAAGAACATGTTTCAGTGACCTACATTCGTTCCATTATTTTCATTTTCGAAAAATAATTCGGAGAACAGATTGAAAAGAGTAACTTTTGTATTAATGAACGAAGTTCCTAACAATGAAAAACTTCCAAGCAATATTTGTATCGATCTCCAACAAAAACCTCGACTAGAATTCACGAAATCGGATACCAAACACCCTTCAGTTTTCACAAATGATTACATAATATCACAAAGCTTCCTTTCGCCTTTACCTCCGGTAATGGCGCGGAAGCAATATGGTGATGAAGCAATATGTTACCTTTGTGACTCAGGAACTCATCCTTTGTCAAATCGAGGATGATTCTTTCCGAACTCATTCGTATAGGAAGGAAATATTGCCTCAACGTGTTTTACGTATTAACGCGATTTTGTTGCTTTTCAGCTCTCTGGCATTATTTTAATCAAACACATGTTTTATGTGATGTGTCTACAAGGTGATTCACAATTCAATGCTGATCCTGAAGGGCGATGATCCTTGGATGATTTAAAAAAAAAATCTTCATATGAACATAGGTCTGCAACCGCTTTATTTCTGAGATACAGGATGTTGAAATTTAACAAAAAACATTAGTTTTCCCCAATATCTCTGAAACCACTTTGGCTTTTTTTCAATTTTGGTACATGCATAAAAATACATTTTTTCCATGATAAAGGATTTCTTAATTTTCATCAGTGGCGTCCCTGTTAACATGCCCTGTCTGTCTTTTTCCCAAATAAATATTATTTTTGTGATCATCTTCTATCCTCTCATAAAAATGGTCTCGTGCCTTTTTTTCGTCCGGCGGACGGTTTTCGATTTACAAAATAAAATACATTCATTTGCTTGTCCCTATTCGATTTTTACACGCTTTATATTAGCTTCACTTGTATGTTTGTTTGTTTGTTTGTTTGTAACCGACTGCTTCGGGCGCGATTTTGACCCACTTCCAGACGTTCGAATGATCTGAAATTTGGCAGGTGTACATAATTCCGGTGACAATGCATAAATAAATTTTTGTGTGAAAAAAAAATAAAATGGCGGCTCCAATATGGCGTACGAGTTTTGTGATTATGGTCCGATATGCTTCAAAATTGGTATCCGAGGGTTTTTGTGGTCGGAGATTATGATTCTCTTGTCAAAATTGAAAAATTCATGGTGGCGGCTCCAAAATGGTGGACGAGTTTTGTGATTATGGTTTGATTCTATTCAAAATTGGTGTGGGGGTTTTTGGGGTCGAATATTATGATTCTTTTGTGAAAAAATTGGAAAATTCAAGATGGCGGCTTTCGAATGGCTGATTATGGTCTGAATCTATTCAAAATTGGTAAGTGGGGGTTTTTGAGGTCGAATATTATAATTTTTTTGTGAAAATTGGACATTTCAAGATGGCGGCTTTGGAATGGCGGCCGAGTTTTGTGTTTTGATTCTATTCAAAATTGGTATGTGGGGGTTTTCGGGGTCGAATATCATGATTCTTTTGTAAAAATTGGAAAATTCAAGATGGCGGCTTCAAAATGGCGGCCGAGTTTTGTGATTATTGTCTGATTCTATTCAAAATTGGTTTGTTGGGGTTTCAGGGGTCGGAGATTATGATTACCTGGGAAATTGGGAAAATCAAGATGTCGGCTTCAAAATGGCAGCCGAGTTTTGTGATTATGGTCTGATTCTATTCAAAATTGGTATGTTGGGGTTTCAGGGGTCGGAGATTATGATTACCTGATTTGTTAGATCATTCCATTTTTCAATTTGCAAACAAATAATAAAAATAACAGTTCAAAAAAAACTAAAAAAACACGCTTTTATAAATAAGTCACACTAAAAAGTAGGGAATAAATAATAGTTTGAAAGAACTAAAAAACACGCTTTTATAGAAAACCGGACTAAAAAAATAGAAAATAAGAAAAAGAATTATTTTATTTAAAAAAAAGCGTGGGGTGCATGGTATCAATAATTATATAGTACATTACACACCGAGGCGATACCATGCACCCCACGCTTTTTTTTAAATAAAATATATTTTTTTTCTCATTTTTTATTTTTTTAGTCTGGTTTTCTATAAAAGCGTATTTTTTAGTTTTTTCAAACTATTATTTATTACACGCTTTATATTAGCTTCACTTGTATGTTTGTTTGTTTGTAACCAACTCCTTTGGGCTCGATTTTGACCCACTTCTAGACGTAAGAATGTTTTGAAATTTGGCAGGTGTACATAATTCCGGTGACAATGCATTACGAAATTTTTGTTTGAAAAAAAAAACAAAATGGCGGCTCCAATATGGCGGACGAGTTCGCTTCAAAATTCGTCCGATTCGCTTCAAAATTGGTATCTGAGGGTTTTCGTGGTCAGACATTTTGATTCTTTTGTCAGAACTGGAAAATTCGAGGCGGCGGCTCCAAAATGGAAGGCGAGTTTTCTGATTATGGTCCGATTCTATTCAAAATATGTATGTGGGGGTTATTGGGGTCCAATATTATGATTCTTTTGTAAAAATTGAAAAATTCTAGATGGCGGCTCCAAAATGGCGAACGAGTTTTGTGATTATTGTCCAATTCTATTCAAAATTGGTATGTGGGGGTTTTTGGGGTCGGAGATTATGCGACTCCTTTGGGCGCGATTTTGACCCACTTCAAACGATCAGATTTCATTCAAACTTTGTAGATTTATCGAGGACCGACGACAATACACTAATTTGATAAGATTATTCCATTTTTTAATTTGCAAAATAAGATTTCTTAATTTATATAACTTTCATAAAAAAACTAAAAAAACACGCATTTATAAATAAACCAAACTAAAAAGTAGGAAATAAATAGTAGTTCAAAAAAACTAAAAATCACGCTTTTATAGAAAACCAGACTAAAGAAATTGAAAATAAGAAGAAAAAAAAAAATTTTATTAAAAAAAAAGCGTGGGGTGCATGGTATCGCCCCGGCCAACAATTACCTGTGATCAGATACATTTCCTACTTTACTGCCCTAGGTGTGTAATGTACTATATGATTATTGATACCCTGCACCCCACGCTTTTTTTTAAATAAAATAATTTTCTATTTTTTTAGTTTGGTTTTCTATGAAAGCGTGTTTTTTAGTTTTTTTGAACAATTATTTTCCTTATTCAATTCAATTGTGGTAACCAAAGGATCTAGGCAAGAGCTTTATAATTTTATGGTACTTAACTATTATTTAGTTTTTGTAATGAAAACGTTTAAAAATAAATTTTTTATTTTAAAAAACATAACTAATATGAACAAAACATACCAAAATCATTGTAATTGTCATTGACTCTTTGGAAAATTCCTGGAGTATTCCTTATTGCTTCACAGGCAACTATTGCGCGGTTTCGTAATTCTTCCTCAGTTAGAATTGATTGACTGTACACCAAAGGAAATAATCAAGACTGTTTGAGTCTGGGGATCTAGCTGGCCATTACTCTGTTCCCCCACGACCTATCCAGCGATTATGAAAGTTTTGGTTTAAATATTCGTGTGCCAGAGCACTAAAATGAGCAGGTGCGTCATCATGCATAAACCACATGCGATTTCGCATTAAAATAGGAAGATCTTCCAACAGAATTGGCAAATTATTTTCGAAAAATCGGCGATAATTATGTCCATTTAATCTGCGTGGTAAAAAAAAGTCCAATTATGTAATCTCCAATAATTCCAGCCCAGAAATTTGAAGAGAACTGCTCCTGGTGATGAGATTCCACGATTGCATGCGGATTTTCCTCGGTCCAAAAATGACTATTATGAACATTTCCGATCCTGTTTTTAGTAAAACTAGCTTCGTCCGTGAATAAAATTTCACTGTCAAATAAAGGATTTTCGGTAACTTTTTGGAGAAACCATTGGCACAAATTCACTCGTAATGGAAAGTCTCGAGGAAGTAGAGAGCCTGAACCTGTTGAATGTGATAGGGATATAAAAAATAATCATGAAGAATCCTCCATACTGGAATTTGGGCGATATTCAAATTATTGGCAACTTGCCTCTTACTTATTTCAGGATTTTCGTCAACTGAATTCAAAACAGCTACCTCAATTGCTGGAGTTCTTCCAGTCCGATGTGCTCCTTTCAAGTGATGATTTGGCTCAAAAGTTCCTGTTTCACATAACCTTGCTTGAAATCGTTCGAGCATCAGGCACCATTCTATTTGGGAAGCGCTCTTGATACAGTCGCCTGGCTTCATATGCGTTCCCGTCAGCAAGACCATACAAGTAGTGCATGTCTGCTAATTCGGTATTTGTTAAATTTACCATGTTTTTTTAATAAACAAGTTTTTACAACGTGAATAATATCATGTATCTAGCTAAAGAAGTGTGAACATTGTTTATGTTGAAAACAACGAAATGTGTTCTTCCAGATATATTAAAATTAGGCAAAGTTATACCTATCTTCAAACAAGGAGATCAATTTCTTTTATACCCATTTTGGGAAAAATAATAAAGATCATAGTTAAAGAACGTCTGATGAAATGTATGAATAAATATAGTATACTCCACAAACATCAATATGGCTTCATGAAAAACAGATCTACAACTGATGCAGTGATGGAAATAATGCAATTAACAACGTGGAACGTTGCGAACACACCTCTTTAACGTTGTGGGATCTGAGCAAAGCATTTGATTGTGTCAATCACAATCTCCTCATAAAAAAACTTGAATACTCTGGAATCCAAGGAACATCTTTAATTTTTTTTCGATTTTACTTTCCTTCAAGAAAACAAGTGATTTGTGAATGGTACTCTATCAGATACAAAAATTATGTCTCATGGCATCCCTCAGGGATCTGTTCTGGGGCCTACGTTATTTGTTATCTATATAAATGACATTTTTGATTATCTTCTTCCCAAAACAATAATGTGCTCTGCAGATGATACGACGATGCTGAATGAAAGTTCTGATGTTGATATAATATTCAAAACCAACCAAGAACTGGAAGAAAAAGCAGAAAAATTGTTCTCACGAAACAAGATGCAACTAAATAGGAATAAAACCTAAAATATTATTATATCATCAAATAACCGGTTAACAAAAACCATGTTAAACTGCTTGGCATAACTATCGACGATTCACTCAAATGGTAATATCATATTGAAATGTTGGGTGAAAAATTATCCACCCATTTTTATCTACTTCGTAGGCTGAAGAAAGTTCTGAGCACCAAAACACTAATAAGCTCCTATCATTCACTATTCCACACCCACTTGACATATGGAGTACTCCTCTGGGGTAGGTCTTCCCATGCTCTCAGAGCATTTCGTATGCAAAAAAAAGGACTCAGGATTATAGCAGGAGTCCCACTCATTGAACATTGCGAACCACTTGTAAAAAAAAAACATGCCATTGCCTTGTATTTACATTTACCACATACTGCTTCAGATTCACAAGAATGAAAGTGTATATTCCTCCCACTCATACTACCACAATTACACCACCAGAAATGCACAAAAACTGTCCGTAATTTTTTGTTAAAAAGTGCCTAATTCACTGGATATCAAACTCTACAATAATTTGCCTTCCGATCTAGCATCACTGAGCATGAATGTATTCGAAAGGAGGGTATAATAATATCTTTTAAAAAATTGTTTTTATAATTCAAAAGATAACATGAACTGTACATATACAGAATGATTTCTAGTCTTTTATGTTTAACATGTTTTAAATGTTACTTAGTGTTCTACTGTCACAATTGATATTACTGTTTTTTTGATATACACAACTTGGTACTTTGTACCCATCTTTTTTCTGACTTGACATAAATGTAATTTATACATAACATGTCCAAATAAATCTATCTATCTATCATACTAGATAAGATAATCCTACTACTCTTCAACGGCTGATTTCGCATAGGGGCAAGCAAATGAATGCATTTTATTTTCTAACTCAAAAACCGTTCGCCGGACGAAAAAAAGGCAAGAAACCATTTTTCTGAGAAGATAGAGGACAATCACAAAAATGATATAATATAGAGTAGAAGCTGACATTGAGCTACAGGACTCGCTGTACTCACCCACTATTTGGCCAGAAGGTGTACTAGTTAAAAAATTTACATTTCGTAGACAATATTCAGGAAGTTCCACCCAACGGCCATTCTAGACTATTAGTTGATAAATCATTTGACAAACTGAAAATTATATACGTAAACGCTCAGTGCATCAATAATAAAATAAGTCAGTTTGAAGTACTCATATTCCAAGAGAAACCTGATGTATTATGTATCTCTGAGTCCTGGTGCAACAATTCAAATATAAATACTATTCAATTCAGTGAATATGTCTTTGCTACTCACTTTACTAGACAAAACCATATTCATGGTGGTACTTTGATTTTCATTCGAAAAAATTTCAGTTTCATAAACGAAACCTTTATAAACAAACTTCCACAAGAACTTCAGTTCGAGGTTTGTGCAGTATCTTCGCAGTGCCATGGTAATAAATATTGTTTATTATCAGTTTATAGACCACCAGCTGGAATCATTGAAACATTTATAAATGGACTTTCTGTCGCATTGGACTATTGTAATGAAAAATTCAAAAATATAATTGTTTGTGGTGACATAAACATAAACTTTTTATGTGAATCAAATGATAAATCATTCCTCACCGATCTCCTCAGTAGCTATAAACTAAACATACAAAATTTTGAACCTACGAGGGTATTTACAAATGTAAATGGCAAATCGAGTGAGAGTAAAATTGACTATTTTTTCACGAATATATGCAATTCGAAATATCTTGAAACAGTTAAAAACATTATTATTGCTGATCATTTTGGTATCATATTCGAATTGATTCTGGACATGAACCCCATAAATGAACACAGGTTTAACCATGAAACCGTATCCTTCCAAAATACAAGTGACGAGAATCTTGGCATTCTACAATCCTTTCTAGAAAAAGAAACCTTTTGGTAAGTTTTCGAATGCTCTGAAAATATTCATATAATATATGAGACTTTCCTAAATACTCTTCGGTATTTTATTGATTTATCATGTCCTACAGTTGTAAAAAAATTTAACAGAAACTCAAATACACACCAGTGGGTGAACAAAGATATTATTTCTATGAGTAAAGAATTGAAAGAATTATTCTGGGTGATGAGGAACTCAAATGATAGCCATGTAACTGAAATCTACAAGGAATCTAAAAAAGTCTATCTACGAACAATTCAAAATACAAAAAGCGCATTTTACAAAAAAAAATTGAAGAAACAGGTCATCACCAGAAACAAAAACAAATATGGAATATAGTCAGAGAAAAAATAGGAAATTCAAGATCTACATCAAATATTCAAATAAAAGTAGAAAATAAAATAGTTGAGAACAAGAAAATCATTGCAAACGCTTTCGGTGCCTTTTTCTCGAACAATGCAAAAAATTCCATAGAGCAACACTTCGGCTCGAAAGTATTCAACGATTTAACTTCAATGTATGAAACTAATACATTCTATTTTTTCCCTGTTTTGGGCTGTGATGTCCTTGATGCAATAGGTTCACTGAAAAATTCCAACTCAGTTGGAATAGACTGTATATCCACCAAAATCATTAAGAGTATCGCTGTGTACATCGCTGAACCTTTAGCTTATATTATAAATCGATCAATAGAGTCAGGAGAATTTCCAAATTACCTAAAAACAGATTTAGTGACTCCCATTTTCAAAAAGGGTGATACATCTATCATGAGTAATTTCCGACCAATAACAGTGATAGGTAAAGTTATTGAAAGATGTGTCTATAACAAAATGTATGCATTCTTAACCAGATTTGAAATTCTATCAAAGTACCAACATGTTTTTTGTCCAGAAAAGTCGATTGAAAGTGCTTCCTACAACTTTTTTGAATATATTTACAATTCTATAGATAAAGGAAAATATGTTGGAGCACTCTTTTTCGATCTATCGAAAGCATTCGATACCATTGACCTAAACATTATCGAAAGCAAACTCTACTCTTTAGGATTTCGTGGTAATTTTTTGTCGTGGTTAGTCTCATACATGCGCCTTAGAAAAATATCTGTCAAAATTGAAGAGCATAGGTCTGATTTCTATTCTATGGACCTGGGAGTTCCTCAGGGTTCCATCTTAGGTCCACTGATTTTTTTATTATTCATAAACGATCTACCACTTCATATAAGCACACAATGTATAGTTCTCTATGCTGATGATTCAACTTTGGCTGCTGATGCTGACAGTCCCGAGGAACTCCAAGGTAAGTTAAATATATTGTCAAAGGAATTCACAACCTGGTGTGAAAAAAATTCTTTAATTGTGAACTCAGACAAAACAGTGTTTATGCAGTTCTATCGCAGATCAAAAATTGTAACAAATTTTCAAGTAAGAGTGATGGATGATGTGATTAATCTCTCTGTAAATACTAAATTTCTCGGAACTTTCGTAGATAGTGATATGAGATGGGAAGCAAATATAAATGCTGTTTGTAAAAAGTTAAATAGTGGTTATTATGCCATTCTACAACTGAAAAATATTTTTGATATAACTCAATTGATCAATATTCATTATGCCATAATCTACTCCCACATCTCCTGTAATATCAACATCTGGGGCAGCTCCAGCAACTCCAACAGAATATTTATTCTACAGAAAAGAGTCATCAGACTCATTTTCAATCTTTACAATTTATAATTTTAAAAAAAATCTAATTTTAACCCAAATTTTTTACAGAAACATATGTACGACACTGTTTCCCAACATCATAACTATTCCACTAGAAACGGAGATCTCATCAGGATCCCGACTCATAACACATCATTTTTCAAAAACAGTCCGTCATATACAGGAATTACATTTTTCAACAATCTTCCAACTGATCTAAGGAAAATTCAAAACAAAAATATGTTCAAATCGAAATTGAAGAAATATCTGCAAGAAAACGGTTTATACAGCATTTCTGAATTTTTAACTCGAAATGAAATGTTAGATATTCATTTGGAGAAAAGACAGTGGCGTATCATTATTTTGATCAAAAATATGACAGGACATGTTAACAGGGACGCCACTGATAAAAATTAAAAAATCCTTCATCATGGAAAAAAATATTTTTATGCGTACTTTGCATGTACCAAAATTAAAAAAAAAACAAAGTGGTTTGAGAGATATTGGGGAAAAACTGATTTTTTTGTCAAATTTCAACATCCTGTATCTCAGAAATAAAGCGGCTGCGGACCTATGTTCATATGAAGATTTTTTTTTTAAATCATCCAAGGATCAGCATTCAATTATGAAACACCCTGTATATTCTGCTGATCTCTCGAAACTACTTTGTCAACTCCTGCAATGTATTATTTTTGTAACAATGTCTTCATTTGTGTACGGTTTAAATCCAGCAACCCGTCGTATATTATTGTTTCTCCTGGCCAAATCCGCAGACATGAATTTGTAAACGAGTATCCCTCCTTCCCGTGCTAAATACTTCGAAACATTATAAATCAGTATTTACCGGTAGTCACTGAGTCGAGAAACATAGTGGAGAAGAGAGCAAAGAGTGGGGCGTCATGTAAAAAGGGTCTAAAGTTAAAATATCAGGTTTTGGGTTCCACTGGGCGAACATAGAGAAATCTGTGAATTGATATGCATCTGGATCAGAAACATGATTGGAAATCACAATTTTTTTTTGGTAGTGTGCTCTTTCACCAGTGGCTGTGGTATAAGCGTTGGTCTTGTACTCACTGCTTTCACCCGACGTGGGTTCGACTTCTACGACCAAGGATTTTTTTAAAAACCATTCATGGTCTCTATGTTACTATAGACAACAATTTTCAACTAAGATTTTGATATTTCTGATTTGATGAGACTTAAAGAATATGAGGAGATTCATGTTGGAAAGGGAAACATTCTCAATTGAATATTGATAGAAAGATTTTTCGGTGAATTGAAAAATCCACGATTAAAATTAAGTCATGTTTTGTGAATGTCTGACAGAAAACAACTACTTCCCCTGCTGAAGCCACGCTGGACATTGATCTACATCTGATAGATATTCTGAAAAGGCCGTAACTCAGAAGAAAAAATCTGGAATTGAAAATTTGCATTTTCATTCAGATAGTTATTTGATTTTCTATTCCAGTCTTAATTAAGAACTCATAAAGATGAATGAGGCAAAGAAGAATGTTTTCCAAAAGAGAGTACTCACCAGAAATCATTCATAACATTGACGCAGGAGAGACATCGCATTCACTAGGTCTTCAATACATTTTTGTCGACGAAAATCTATTTCACGCTTCCACGATCATCAGGAAGACCGGAAGAAATGGGAAACACATTTTCAAGAAGCAATCTCACTTTGCAAAGATGGAAAGAGTTAGAATCATTTCTTTTGGAGAGACACTTTGAAATTAGTGTTTTCTGACATTGAAACCTGTCATGGGGTATGATGGATCGATTTGTTGAAAATATGAACAGGATGATCATAAAATCAGATGTGGAATCATCTGCGACTGAAAGATAAACCTTAGTCACTATCTTTCATCGTCAAGATAACCTCTTGTGGGGTGTTCATGATGAAAAGGAAAACATTCTCAATTGAATATTGATAGAAAGATTTTTCTGTGAATTGAAAAATCCACGATTGAAGTTATGTTTTGTGAATGTCTAACAGAAAACAACTACTTTCCCGGCTAAAGCCACGCTGGACATTGATTTTATGAACATCCTGTATATATTTTCAACAAATCAATAGGGAGATTCATACTTAAAATTGTTTCGTTTTCACAGAAACACAAATTAATTTTTAGGATTTGAGACCCCACCAAAACAGCTCTTGATTCTATGGTCGGCTAGTGTCAGCTGTTCCAAATAATCCGTAATGAGATTTCTTAGGATTTCTAAGTATCACCTGAGAATAAAACAATCCCGTGGAACTTTTCCTCGCTTTTCTACATCCTGTGAATTCACATAGCTCTGTAGTGGTATTTTTAAGTATGATACAGATACTTTATACGAATACAGATAAACAATGAAATTCCAACGGTCTTGAAGTTGACGTTTCCGAACAGAATGTGGATTGCAATCGCCTTTTAAATACTCCATATTTGGTAAATTCTGCTCCGTCACTCCATCTAATATCACTCACAAATCGGACAATTTCGTGATTCTTCATAATGATGAACTCCGCAAAGTTTACCACCCTCTCATAGTGGGATACCTTAATAATAATAATAATAAATTCATTTATTGTTAACAATAATAATTATAATAACAATAATGAGGTACAAGGTTTTAAGATATAGTAAATATAAAATCAATGAAATATGTGTCTTTGTTTAAAATTAGATTATATTTATTCTGAGGATTCATATAGTTCAACAATAAATGATACTCGATAAGTAAATTAATACTTGTTTCGAGAAATAAACATGAGTGGGACGTATACATATATTATACATATATTTGCTCTGGGGTGTGGTTTTCCATTCTTCAGTACAAGTTGCACTTCGGGGTGTTCGTTGGAATAACTAGTCTGTCACATACAAACTGTTCTTTATTTTGATACACAATTGTTCTACTCTTATAGATATATATAAATTTGTAAATATGGATAGGTGACATCTGAGCTCTTCGCATGGTATAGTAACTGCTTTGGTTGTGATTTACATCTAGTTCATATTTGTTCCGTGCATGGAGTTCTCGTGTCGCCGTTCCATGGTTAGGTTTGACAATTCAGTCTGGCAGATGGATGGCTCTTTGGGTGCTGTCAATCACCAGCCATTGCTTCTAATTTTTCCTCATGTCGTCAATTCATTTTGCATCGGCTAAAGTATTTAGCCCTTCCAAATTTAAAAATGGGACACAGCCCTTGAAAGGGAAATCCCAACTTTCCATATGGTCCAAGTTATGAACATTGGAATTAAAATAATTTTATATCATTAACCTACAAAAGAATTTTTCATCTCCATGTATGTAGCACTTATTGTATCACATTACCCATGTAACTGAGTCTTTGTTCTTCTTTTATTGTAGAAAACTTTTATTATCCGCTGATGATGAACCTATAGAGGTTCGAAACATGTTCACGTAATCGATGGTATTTATCTAATCGATTGTTAATATTATATTGTGGAGACGACTTCGAGTTTTTCTTCTTCATAAAAAAAGTATACATATATGTATAGAGGACATGTAGGACTTATTTGTACTAGGTATTTGTAGAACATAGAATAAAGAATAAAGATTATAATTCACAGTATGTGTAAGCAAGAATGAGTGCATGTTAAAATGGGTTACGTTTATAAGTATTTTGTTGATTAATAATTATAATAATAATAGTTGATAAGAGGTACAGTTAGTCATTAGTCACACGAAATATTATGTGTTCTCTGCTACCTTCAGGTCATGAACTAAATTATGGGAATAAGGATGCTATTTGTGTTTTGCCAATATTCTCTGCATAGACATTTTATTCATTTCGTGAAGATCATTTTCCGGAAATTTGGAAAAAAGCCCTAGTTATTCCAATTTTCAAGTCGGGTAATAGGTATGTTGTTGAAAATTACAGACCGATTTCAAAACTTTGCATCATTTAGAAATTGTTCGAATCGATCATCACGGGCTGACGTCAAATCAGTTAATAATGAAGAACAACATGGTTTCATAAAAAATCCCTCTCTTCGTCGAACTCGGATGGTTGGAGCTGTAACTGAGGTACTGCTTTGTATGTGTCTCCATTCTGTAAACGGAGGTGCGGATTTCATTGCCTATTCTCTCAACGTTCACATCGAGGAAGGGTAAGGCACTGTTGGTTTCCATTTCCATCGTGAATTTGATCGAATCCCTGATTCTGTTAATTCTTGAGAGGAAATCCTGGAGATGTTTGTCTCCGTGATTCCTTATAATGAAGGTGTCATCCACGTACCTCAACCACAGCTTTGGTTTGTATTCTGCCTCCCGTATAGCCAATTCCTCGAACCACTCCATGTATATGTCGGCGATGATTGGAGAAGGGGAAGATCCCATCAGGAGTTCGTCGACTTGAGAGAAGAATCGGTCCTTTTCCTGGAAATATGAGTTCTGTAGGCAGCACTGCAGTTATTCCAATATTGCTTGGGTAGGAAGGTCTGTCCTCCCGTGCAGCTGGTCATTTCCTTCGAGTTTCCTTCTGATGATACTGAGATAATCCTCTATAGGGGCATTGGTGTGAAGGCTCTCCACGTCGAAGCTGATGAAACGATCTTCTGGTCCAAGTTCAACATCTGTGATGGTGTCAACGAAGTGCTTGGAATTCTTGACGTATGAACTGCTATTTCCTTGTAAGGGTTGTAGTATCGGTAGGAGGTATTTCGATAACTTGTAGGTTGGTGAGTTCCGTGAGCTGGTGATCGGTCTCAGTGGCATGTCTGGTTTGTGGATATTCGGAAGCCCGTAGAGATGCGGTGGTTTGCTGTAGTGCGGCGTTAGATGTGATCGTTCGTTGTCTGGAATGAAGTGTTTGAATTTCCTCAGAGTGTTGTAGACCTTCCTTTCTATAGTGGGTGTCGGATCCTTCTTCAAGAGTTCATAGTTCCCTGTGTGGAGTAACGAGTCTATCTTGTCATCATATTTTGTCTGTTTTACTATTTTACTTTGTAATATGTATAACATTGAATACTTTACTGGGCTTGTCCTGTCTGTATTCTTATTTGCCAAATAAATTAATAAATTCCGTCGATAGAAGTAGAAGTAATCACATCCCATGGTTTCTCTGTTGCCGCTTCATTTCTTCCGATCTCTTCTCCACTATGCGTCCGTCCTAAGTCCGTGGAATCACCGCATAGCGATGCATCTCAACATGAGCAATTGAAGCAAACCGAGCTATAGTTTTCCATAATCCGCGACGATTCCGCAAAATTAATTACACGCCATCTAAGTTTCAGAGGACAACTTAAACCGACACGTGTTATCATTAACTATCATGACTGCCACCTGGGCCTCGAAATCCCTTCGATTCCCACATTAATAGCAAACAACATTGTTGGAAACACTCGGAGGTGTTAATTCACATTAGGCGCGATCAAAAATTCATTAGACGCTCACCTCTGAAATGAAAGAACCTAACAAGTTGTTGGATACCGGGGAAAGAAGATATTTACCGTGTTTAACTTGCAGATAGTCGCCAGTGAATAGATATTTTTCGTACCTACTGGTGCAGTGGATATTTTTATTCAGCAACAAATTATTTTCGTAGTTTTTTTTTCTCGAGCAGTCGGACAATTCGAGAAAAACAACACTCTCAATCTACAATTTTATTGCCAACGTTTCGGCGAGGAATCCCGCCTTCTTCAGGACTACAAATAATATAAAGGACATGATTAAAAAAATTACACAATAAAAAAAAAACAGTTATTGTTGTGTGTTTGATTATGTCCTTTATATTATTTGTAGCCCTGAAGAAGGCGATATTCCTCGCCGAAACGTTGGCGATAAAATTGTAGATTGAGAGTGTTGTTTTTCTCAAATTGTCCGACTGCTCGTGAAAAAAAAACTACGATAATAAATCCTCTGGACGTGAGAAATTATTATTGTTTGGCGTCTTCATAATTTGTAGAAATGACAATAAAATTACAGTTTTCAACGTTTAATATACCAGGTGTCAACGTATTCTTAGCCATAGTTTCCAAATTTCCGAGGGTATGAGATCCAAACTTTGGTGGGGGTGTTGGGTGCGAGAAACATTATCCAAATAAAAAGGTACTTTGAATCGAAAAAAAAAAAATAAAGAAATAAACCTGAATCAATAAACAAAAATAAAGATGCCTGAAATAAGTCGAATAAAAATAAAATGAGATGAAATGAGTACACGCTGAACAGAAAACATGAAAAAACAAACGGACAAGGAATGAAATTATTTGAAAAACATTTTCCGGAGCAGAAAACACTTTGGCTCTTCAGAAAAAATATAGTCAATGAAAAACAAGATGCAAACTCCTGAAGAGAACAAGAAGCAAAAGTGATACAGAAAGAAGAAATAATAGAAGCAATACGAGGTATTTTATCGATTTTAATATGTGCGAAAGATATACAGGGTGTTAGTGAATGACCCGACAAACTTTATGAAAAAATAATGACAGTTTCCCATATAACTTTTGTCCGCGAATGCTTCGTTTTCCGAGATACGGGGTGTTAAAGTTTTTCTTAAAAACTGACTATTTATTTATTGCTCTGAAAAGGATCGAGATATGCAGATGAAATTTGGTGAGTTTTAGGAGGTAGTAGTGCGCATTTTTTGACTTGCAATTAAGAATTTTATGTTCATCATTGGCGCGCATACGGGTAATGATCTCAATTTTTGAATTCCTCGTTCAATTTGTGGTAAAAATCTCTCCTGCCTTTTCTTTTCTATGGGGCGCCGTTTTGATGTAGAAAAATGAAACATCTTAACGTATTTTTCATTTTTTCAATACATTATCAAGAGCTACCTAATACAATAACGTTAAACCATAACAATAACAGAAAATAACACTAATAAATAAATAGGCGCAAGGCTACAACAAATTTTCAAAATGACCTCTTTCAGAAGTGATACAAGATTCAACTCTTCGCCTCATTGATTGTCGTATTCGCGCAAATATTCCTGGTGTATTTCTTATTGTCTCACAATCGGCTATAATTCGATTCCCCAGGTCTTCAACATTTTCGACGGGAGTGGAATAAACTAATGACTAAAAAAAACAAAATGCAAAAATCTAGAGGATTTAAATCCAGGGATCGAGCAGGCCAATGTTCCGTACCTCCCCTACCTATCCAATGATTTGTATATACTGTATCTAAGTGATTACGTACAATAATGCTAAAATGGACTGGTGCACTATCATGCATGAACCAGAAGTATTGTCTCAGCTGTAGAGGAATTTCTTCAAGAAGAACAGGTAACTCTTCCTGTAGGAAATTAAGGTAAGAGTCGACTGTAAGAATTTTAAATACAGTGAAGCTGCTTACATTCAGTGTGTTGGCAATTTTTCAAGTACGACTCCGCAATTAACTCGAGAACTGCTTCTTCTAGTTGCACAGTTCGTACTTCTCGAGGGCGCCCGAAGTCAGCCGTTTGTTTTTTAAATGTACTATTTCGCGCAAACGTTGGTGAAAACGAGCAAATATTTTGTGATGGGGTACCCTACGTCCTGGATACAACTCAGCATTCAATCGTGGAGCTTGCCGACCATTTCCTTTACTTCGAGCATAGACAAAATGCATGTCTGACAATTCCGCATTCGTATAATTTTCTATTAATAAAAGAAAAATTAATTACTTATTATCATTGATATTATACCAAACAGAAAGCTTAAACATGAAGAAATGCTAATTTGACATTTTGTTGAAATATTCGTATTTAACAGAAGTAATGAAAAATACGCGTTAAGATGTTTTATTTTTTTGCATAAAAAGGGCGCCCCATACGTAAAAAAAGCGAGAGTGATTTTTTGTGACAAATTAAACAAGGAATACAAAAAATATTTTCAATTTGACATATCTCAGTGGCGTATTATTTTTTTCTTAAAAAAAAATTGAGATCATTACCCGTATGCGCGCCAATGATGAACATGAAATTCTTAATTGCATGTCAAAAAATGCGCAATAACCACCTCCTAAATCTCACCAAATTTCATCTGCATATCTTGATCGGTTTCAGAGCAATAGTCAGTTTTTAAGAAAAACTTTAACACCCCGTATCTCGGAAAACGAAACAATTGCGGACAAAAGTTATAGAGCAAACTGTCATTATTTTTTCATGCAGAATCACCCCCTGAAGTTTGTCGCACTTATTCACCAACACCCTGTATATTTCGTACAGATATCGCATTATTTGTAATCAAACCTCTTCCGAATCCGTATTGCAATATTCATACACTAGATGGAAAACTATTCCAGATTTCTCGCCCCCACCTGGTATACGGTAGACCAATTAATGTTAATTTGAATTTTATCTTAATTGGCAGCGCATCCGCACGTAAGGGGTGTGCTCAGAAACGAGATACAAATCTCACGGGATAATGAACTGGTGCTAGCCTCCTGCTGGAATAGACTGATGGAATTGACCCAGTTAAATAAGCCACCGAATTTTCGGATGTTACTTGGCCGGCTCGCTACACCCTCTTGCATTCGGGCTTTCGAACACTCGGGGATTCTTGAATGGAGTTCACGATGGAATAGGGGATGGCACATATGCGCTGCAAACGTCAGTGTTAAACTATTGTTCCTTAGACAGTATTTGGCAGATTCGGGAAACTGAGGGAGCGTTTCTGATAGATACAAGTTCTTCAGCTGCCATTTGGAAATTGAACTTTTTTTGAAGTCGATATTACTTCTTTATTGGTTACTACTCATATCGAACTGAAACAAAGCAAACCGAAGTTCAATAAGTAACCGGCTTATTAGTTCGATAACAATGAAAACTTTGTCAAAATTTAAAATAATTTTCATCAGAACTTAAACACCAAATGATGTGAAAAACTTCATAACTCCCTTTTCAAAGTACAATATGGAAAGAGCCAAAAAAATTATACATACGTTACTGAAAATAAAAAAGTTGTTGGAACACTATACATTTTTCCCTTGAGCATGAATTATTTCCGGGAAGTTTTTCGAGCTCCGAATTTTTTGAAAATTCTCGACCAGGAAAAAATTTCTGGATTTTAATTCAAGCTCGAAGGAGATTCGGTGAGAACATTTTATACAAGTTAATACTTGATAAAATTTGAAATCACATATTTTTTTTATTTTTAGTTCACATACAATTTTCAGCAAACTGTAGATAAAAAATGAATTATGTCAACTTACATATCCAGTCATTTATTAAATGCTGGCGTATCAGTTATTATACAGGGTTTATCAAAAGGTTGGACAACCTCAATTTTAATACACTCTGGAATAATTTCATAGCAAAATTCTCCAAAATAGGTACCAATTTTTTTCATAACCATTCCTTTCCTACATTTTGTTTTTTGGTTCATGTCTTTAGGTGCACTGGTTCATTTTTAAGAGCAAAATGAACTTGTCACCAACAGTTTACTTTAAGAAATGTAATTTTTTGACGAGGTGGCTTTGCTCGTTGTTGCCTCAAGGTCAGAATGTTTTTCAGCTTAGTTTATGAGTCCAGCAATGGAAAGGCAACAATATATTGTCAAAAATTATAGTTCTACGAACAAGATCCCCCATAGAACAGTTGGCTCGAAAATAAGATGAAATCTTTGAAATTTATTACAATGTTTACATCTGTCTGTCAAAAATCAGATGACTGCTTAATTTTTCTTGAAGTCTACCTGGCGATTTTTCAAAAGTGATTTCTTCTCAAACGGCCTTTTTGGGATCATGGAAACTTCCACGAAGGCAGGAGAAAAGGTAGGAGAGAGGACTGATGTTTTCTGTCGATGAATTGACTTGAAAATTGAGGGGATTGGAAAATGTCCCCGATGACATTGTTCCATTAAACTTTCCGATATAAACTATTACCAAGCCATTCACTGCCCATCTCTGCCGGACTATTACCTCTCTAACAACCTTCTGATATGAACAAAATCACAGAGTTCATTGTAGATAGATAGATAGATAGATAGATAGATAGATAGATAGATTTATTTGAAGCTTTCAATTTAAACAGTTGAAAACTCAAGTCGGACAATAATATACAATATAAAAAATATAAAAATACAAAAGTCACTTATAACTAGAAATCCTTCCTAGTAAAAGTAATTACATGTATTGAAAAAAAATATTAATATATAAATATATCACAGTCATAGGTGTAAGATAGATTGAAAATTTTATTCAGCTGTAGTAAAATTATTTCTCCATGAACTCTTGTAATGAATATGGCTCGATGTCACACAACAGATCAAAAACATGTTTTTTAAAAATTTGTCTTGAGCGAGCTTCTTTAATGATTAACGGTAAATTGTTATAGAATTTAATAGATGCATAATGTGGCCCTTTCTCTGTATTTGTCAGTCTATGCTTGGGAACAATAAAATTGGATTTCTGCCTGGTAGAATACTCATGTCTGAATCTGTCTTCTTCAAAATTTGCTTTATTATCGTACACAAAAAGTACACAAACATATATGTAAATGGCATAAACGGTAAGCATTTTGATACATCTGAAAGTATTACGACAAGAATCTGTATATTTCATATTCAACATAGTCTTCAATATCCGTTTTTGCATGATAAAAATTCGTTCTAGTTGTGTACTCCCTCCCCATACTAATATTCCATATTTTAGAAAGGGATAAACAATCCCATAATATGCCGTTTTCAGTGCATCTAATTTTAAGTGACTTTTCAAAATTCTAATTGCATAACATTTACTTGCCAGTTTTTTTGCGAGATTTTCAATATGTATTCCATAGTTAAATTTGTCAACTGGTTGAAAAAGATATACTATCGCTTTCGAGCTGAATATTCTCCGGGAAGGTGATATTATTGTGGACAGTTTTGAAAATATGCAGTCTGTTTTAGCGGTGTTTAATAATAACATGTTAGTACTAAAATATGTTGAAACTTTAGAAACGTTGTTTAAAATTGAGTTCTCCAAAGTAAGGTGTCTGTTAATGGGTAGAATGACATTGGAATCGTCTGCATAACTCACGACTGTAGTACTTGATTGTTTGAAAATATCTGGGAAATTATATATATAATGAAAAGTAAAGGACCGAGCACACTTCCCTGAGGTACGCCTTTTTCTATTTCAGTAAAGTTCGAGAAGAACTCAGTATTTTGTTTCCTAATACATACTTTTTGTTTCCTGTTAGTTAGATAAGAGTTCAAGAGATCCAAGGCATTTCCTCTGATTCCATAATTGAAAAGCTTTCGAAGTAAAATGGAGTGGTCAACACAGTCAGACGCCTTACTAAGGTCGAGAAAAATACCACATGCACACGATTCTTGTTCAATTAAGTGTTGAATTTCGTTTATAAACTTGAACAAAGCCGTTTCTGTACTTTTTCCTTTGATAAATCCATGCTGGAAATCATTGAGCAAACGGTGTGCGTTAAAGAAACTAACAATTCTCATTGATATGCTCACTTCAAATAGCTTTGAAAAATCTGATAACAAGCTAATTGGTCTGTAGTTAGTCATGTCATTATGTTCGCCTTTTTTGTATAGGGGTATTACTAAAGCCAACTTCATTTGATCTGGATAGGTACCAGATATTAGGCACGCATTGAAGATATGGCAAAGAACTGGTAATAAGGAGGAAATACACATTTTTGAAATTTTTGGTGGTATATTATCGATACCACTGCTCATTTTATTTTTCAGTTTACAGCTTGCTAGAATTATTTCCTCTTCCCTTACTGGATACAGAAATATTGAGTTGGCATTCATTTTATTCAAGGTAATTTTTTTTGAAAAGGGAAACATTCTCAATTGAATATTGATAGAAAGATTTTTCTGTGAATTGAAAAATCCAGGATTAAAATGAAGTTATTTTTTGTGAATGTCTAACGGAAAACAACTACTTCCCCGGCTAGAGCCACGCTGGACATTGAACTACTAATTTTTTTGTTGTTACTTAATATTAGATTCTCCAACACGGGTGCAGAATTCACAAAATGCGCATTGAAATCATTTGCTAAGCTTATCCCGTCCATATGCTCATCAGGTAAAACAGCTGTGCTACTTGCAGTCTTGTTATTTAGAATATTGATTACATTCCAAGTGGTTTTTGATTTATTGTCACTTTCTTGAATCATATTTCTGTAATAGTCGCTATTTGTTTTATTCAGAAGTAATCTGTAGGATTCCCTGTATTCATTATATATATTTTTGAATTTTTCATTACCAACAGCTATTATCTGCAAGGTGCTAACTTTTTCTTTCATTCTTTTGATTTCTTCATTGAACATCCAAATTTCGTTTTTCTTTGGCTTGTTTTTGATTTTTTTGATGGGAAAAAACGAATTGAAAAGATCCCAAAATTCACTTAAGAATATATTCCATTTCGAGTTAGTATCAGCTTCGCTCAAAACCTCATGCCGGGTGAGTCGTCCAATTTCTGATTTGAAATTTTCAATATTTGTATCTGAGATTATTCTTTTATGAATGAAATTTTTGCTTCTGGTCGATATAGGCTGTTTGATAGTTATGAGTTGGGCTCGATGGTCTGAGAGGCAAGTGTCTATAACATTTGAGGTATATTTAAGTTCCTTTCTGACAATAATATTATCAATACACGTTCTGTTTGTAACACGAGTGTATTCATTGATGGTTAGGACAGCATCAAAGGAGTTTAAGATATCTAAGAATTCATATTTTTCTTTCGATTCTGCTCTTACATTCAAATTAAAATCTCCTGCTATGATAAACAAGCCGTTACTTCTCAAAAGTAGGGAAAGTAGGACAGACATTTTCTCAGAAAACAACGGTAAATCCCCATTTGGGGGCGATATATACAAACTATAAGGTATAAGGAGTTGTCCAGATAAAATTCGGCGCCAGCACATTCAAAATTATCAGTAACTGATAAGTCACAAATGTCTTTTCTTAAGTGACCGTCAATACCCTCTTTGCAGTAAATAGCCGTACCACCGTGTCTACCTCTTTCACGGCAGAGGTAGACACGGTGGTACGGCTATTTATCATAAAATATGTTGATGAAGTTGAGAAATCGATTAATCCAGGTCGGTGACAGTATAGACTGCTTCCAGCTATCTTAGAATGAGAGAAAACAATAATCTAAATCAGCTTCTCTTTATTTTTCAGTAACACCTTGCATGACATAATCGGAGGAGGGCGATCCAAACCAAATAGTTGGTCAAAAGAAGAACCCCCACTTCCAAGATCGATTACGCTAATGACTATTACAAGTATAATTATCACTTTCAAATAAACATATGAATTCCACAAGTGAGCATTGACTCTTCATTCCATGAAGATATTTTGATTTTGGCTAGTGAATTCCGAACCGTCATGGAGGGTCCCATGGCACTTTTGAAAAAATATCCACTATATTCAGAATTTTCCATCTCCAAATCAATTATAATTATAGTCAAACGATTGTCATCTCAAGGGCAAATTTTTTTACAAAATATATATGATATAAAAAATAAATAAAAAAGTAATAATAAAAATATTTGTCTTGCAAGTTACTAGATAAATTACAATCACAAGTTGAAAAAAATCATCATAATGGGCAAAGGTAGTTCAGAGAAGACACAAATTAATTTATACATATACGAGTCATTTTATTATGAAGGTATTTTGGCCATAAGATACTCGTATTGTTTGCCAAAATAGTGAACACCTCTCAATTTGCCCAAAAACTGAAAGACTCAGTTTCCACAATTCAGGTCCTTTCACTCAGACATGACTCGAACCAATTAAAGCTTCGTCCTCTGAAGCTGTAGAGATGAAGCTTACGTAACAGTCAAAAGCTTTAGATCTATCACTAAACACTGCTGCGCTCATTTCCTTCAGACTAGAATATAGATTTTTCATAAAGCGAACCCGTACTTTTATTGGTTTCAAAGGTAAATCAAGTAATAGTATGTAATTTACAGCACTTCATAAAAGCATTATCCGCTACATCAAGATTTTTAACCGAATTTCTCAAAATATTTTCCATGTTGAAATTACTAGCACATACATGTTTATCTATTCCGATATCACTTATTGAAAGGATTTTTCCGTGTATTGTATATTCATAAATAACAATCAACTTATATTTCAAAATGAATATGGACAATAATAATGAACAATGAAACTCACATACTGATTGTCAATGAGGTAACACATCGAATGCATTACGAATGCAGTGATCATCATAAAAATATATATAACATGTGGATGTTTCAATCAAAGGAATCTCGGAATGATTTTTTTGACTGATTATGACAATATAGCCTCATAATATATTTAATTCTACCCAAAATAGTATATTGTACAACGAGCACGGAATGACATACATTTCCTACGAGTATGAAAGTTTGCAGCACGAGCTGCAAGCGAGTGCTGCAAATCATACGAGTAGGAAATGGTCATTCCGTGCGAGTTTTACACTATACCTTTTCTACGACTGTTATAATATACAGTGTAAGTAAAAAACAACAAACATGAGAAATGTACTTTTATCAATTAATTGAAAAAAATAACTTACTAGGTAAATGTGTTAAGCACCTACTACAATAATCGTGAAAAAATATCTTCTCATTTGTCATCAACAATATTCAATGTTACATTGGCACAATTATTAAAAACAAATTTTGGGGAAATATAATCCGTTTTTTTAAGGGAAAAGTTGACATTATTAATATTTTCTGTAACTGATGTCGATGGAAGGTCTGACAACTTATTGATCGACCCTAATATTTTATTGGCTATGTTATTTCGACTAGTCTGGGACTCTTCGATGTAACCCTCAGCTACTGTTGTAGAGCGCCAGCCACCATGCCGTTTTAATGTCGTTATATCTTCGCCACTATCTATCAATATTGTAGCTGAAGATCGGCGGAAACAGTGGCCTGTGTATAACTCAGGATTCGGAAGTTTTGAGTATGAAGCAATTTGTTTTCCCATATTTCCTATTTTATTTATTCCAATTTTTTGGACAGTGCATTTTCCTTTCTGATAATTTAGAAAAAAATAAGCATTGTTGACATTACTTGGTCGCAGACTCCAATATTTTTTCACAATGTTAGCATATTCTCCCGTTACAGTAAATTTTCGAGAAGTTTTTGTTTTGGTGTGGACCAAAACTGCGGCACCTAAATCTTCAAAATCGTGAATTTTCATATTTTACATCTCATCTCTCCTACAAGCACCCATAATTCCCATGATAAGTACAACCTGCAATAAAAAAATATAAACAAATTATAATTAATTAACTGATTGTTGTGGAACTTACTTTTGCTACAAGGTATTCGTTGTCTGGGGCTTCTTTGATGAACGTATCAATCTCCTTCGTTGTGAAAACTTTAGATTTTTTTGCTTTGTATCCATCTGATTTCCGGTTTAGAAATGCTCTCAATTTGGAATATCTACTGATATCCACGCCATTATTGTTACCAAGCATCGTTTTTAATATGCTATAGTATTCCCATAAAGTGGAAGATTTAAATTTATTTGATATATTTCCAAAGTAAGCCATCAGAACATTCTCTGAACGAGAGCCAGTTTTCTGTTCTTTGCACCAGTCCATGAATAGAGTATACGAAACTGTGTATTTTTCTTTAGATTTTTTAGGCACTAAATTTAATGAAGCGTTATTTGCTGCCTCCATGACACTTAAACTTCTTTCACTGTCACTACTTTCCATGCTGAACTGATTTCGAAATACTTTCATAATATCGTTCTGTCAAAGAAATATTGAATTGTCACTTATGTTTGTGATTATATTGTCTGTATGGTTACGGCAATGTTACCTGGTTACGGCGTCTTTTGTTTAATTTACTCCACGCCTCTTTTGTCGTGACGAAGATTGCGAAAATTTACCCGTGCGTTTTTCAGATATTGTGCACTAGTTGCCCAGCAACTAGTGCATAATGAAAAGGAGTATTAAAATGTACTACATTTAGAAATCATCATTGAACATACAATGAAGGTATTCTGTAACAGTCGTAGAAAAACATAATTATATTATTGATCTTGATAATTTCAATAATATAGGCATACAGTTTGTTAGTCTAATTCTGACCCACCCTGTATAATTGGAACATCGGAATAAAAGTCTGTAGTATCAATTCATCGGAAGTTAATATAATAATAATAATAATCGGCTTTATTGTAAGTTGATATTCACAATCTCAAGGTGTTGGGTACACAGAGGCGAAGTTTAGCTTAAGCTACTCTTTCACTTAACCTCTATAGATGATTGGGAGTTCAATCCCACTAATTATTTAATTGGGTCCTTCCTGTGAACAGCCGGAATTGAGCGCCCTATCAACAGAATACACATAATGTTTGTCCACCGTTCACATCTGATCAAATAATTTGACCTCAAACTATTAAATACGATACAAAACAAATCTAACCTAAAATAAATAAAATACAATGCGAACACTATAATAATACATGGAATCAATGGATTGAATTTAGTGATTGCAGTGCAGTGCTGTTGCTGAGTAGAATATGGAAGTGAAATTGAGTGATCATTGTACAAGCAGAAGTTTGAGTCTATTTTTTTTCTAAAGCTGTATATACTAGCATCTTTGATATCATCTGTGAGTTTGTTATACATTTCAGCTGCATTGTAACTGAAACCCTTTCTAAAGATCCATGTACGATGCCTTAGGATGTTGAGAGTATTGCGATGTCTTATACTCACATTATGCGTTGATCTACGTGTGACTAACTTTTTTTTCAGATAGGATGGTGAACCAAATGTTGAAACCTTGTGCACGAATAGGGCAAAGTAAGCTATTATGCGACTATTTATGTTCAACCATCTCACACTAGTGAACTGAAAAATGAATCGAGCATGCATGTATTTTTGGAATTTTATTTTTCTGTTTTCTGTCTAAAAAGGGCCCGTACACCAATGATTCTAACGTTTGTTTGAAGGTTGTAGACGATGTGGTAACTTGATTACTCTCGTTTCGGACTCCATCGTCTTAATAGATTTAAAAGGTTTTCACGACGTTTCGAATGATTGTATCTGCAATCGTCTTCAGGTGAATACTGTATTCACCTGAAGACGATTGCAGATACAAGCAGATACAAGCATTCGAAACGTCGTGAAAACCTTTTAAATACATTGAGACGATGGACGTCCGAAACGAGAGTAATCACCAATGATTCTGTTAGAATTATTTTTAGTTTTCGATTCAATACGTGTCTATTGACGCAGAGTATTCTCAAGCTATAGTATGCACTTTTCGTTGTCGTTCATTTGGTTCCAGAATTTTAGATCATCGTCGATCAGCAGACCTAAGGAACTGTTTTTTTTTTCGTGGGATCGGAGTGCAATCGATTTTCAGTTCGATGTGGTTTTCAAGCTGCCTCCCTTTTTTATTTCCGAATATAGTGATGAGTTCAATTTCAGGTTATGCTTTTCAGATATGGATTTGATCATCTTCAAGTCAGCATTTATTGCATACTCAGCTATGTGGTTTTATTGTGGCAAAAAACTGTACTTCAGCTGGGTATCATTGGCGTAGCTCCTTCAATATAAGGTATATAATATAAATAATAACGGTCCTATAATAGATCCCTGAGGAACCCCTGAGACAATATCTCTCTTTGAGGAAGTTTTGTCATCAATTACGACTGCCTGACCTCTATGAAGTAGGTATGACTGGATCATTTCGACAGCATTCAGAGCAAAACGCAAATACTTCAGTTTCGCACATAACAGTTTGTGATTTATCGTATCGAAGGCTTTCGAGAAGTCTAATAACATCAGTATAGATACTATGTCAAAAATTTCAATTTGCTTGTGTATTATTTTTTCCAAGATTTTCAATAATATCAGCAGACTAATTGGTCCAAAGTCCGAGTTGTGGGGTACTCCGTTTTGGCAACCGGTTGAAGAAGAGAAGTTTTCCATTGATCAGGGAAATGGCTACATTCTATACAAACATTGACAATGTGCGTGATATAGAAATCCAGGAAAGGGGAGCAACATCAGCTCAATAGTATCACCATACGGAGATTATCGATATTATTCCAACTTACCCTGTATGTATAATAACACCAAAATGAAAAAAAAAAATTGATGGAAACATTATAAAAATCTAATTAGATTGACAACTCAGTTTTTTCTTGGAATAGCTTCGAAATAAACTTATATCGAATAACTTGAATGCATATATGGAATCATATCGATATTTGTTTGATAAAACTTTTTTCTACTAGAATTACTTTCCTGGGGATTCTATTTGTGTTGAACCTGGGAAAGTAAAACTCGGAATGAGAGTTATTAGGAATGGTGTATAACTTTCAAAGGAAATAAAATAACCCAACTTTCAGACACAGGTGTCTACTGACACTTTGGGAAGTGTCTAACACCTTTTTCAACTTCGAGGAAAATTTTTACAGCGGAAAGTTATAAGTTGACCCAGACGATACTCGATGAGAATCCATAATCATAAAAGTTGAACATTTTCGCGACTGAAAAATTCAGTGTCGAACTTTTATGGAACTCAATCCCAGGAAATTATTCTCCCCATCAGAAAAAAAACCGTTGACATGACCACGGAAATGATGGAAACGTTCGCAATAGGTAGAATTTCTCTGAGATTCGCCTTAAATAACTTTTTAACCGACGAAATAAAAAAGGAGGAGGTTTTTTAGTCGATGCTTATTTTTTTTTCATGTATGACCACGCTTAACTTTTTACAGATTAATTCGATTTCGATGATACTTCTTTCATTAGATAGGGTGTACTTTGGAGTTGGTCCCATTTGAATTTGAATGAAAAATTCCATCCTAAAGTAGCAAAATGGACGATATTCCTCGTTCACCTTCTGAATTTTGGTCCGTTAACCGATTCTATCAGGCATAACTTTGTGGTAGGTTTTCCGATATGGATGTTTTTTCTCAATTAGATAGGGTATACCTCATAGTTGATCATATTTCGATTTGGAATGATATAATCCACCCTTATGGGTAGAAAAATAGGGGATGATTGATTTTTCACTTGTGAACATTGGCACACATATACAGTGCTTCTCAAAAGTCCGCTCCCCCTCTTATTTTTAGAACGATTATACATAAACAAGTGAAATTTGGAAACTGAATATTAAAGGTTGTGAACTTCCCTACTAGTGATGATAGATGACGAAATCGTCAAAGATGACGTCACAAGACCACTGTGACCAATAATTTTAAATGGAACCCTCCGGCAAGCGACACCTCTTTGAGAAGGTATCGAAAAAACCTATTCAATGATACTAATTTTGTTTGGGTTTATGGCAGTTTTGGCAACTCGCTTTTAAAACACGCAAAGCTGTGATGAATTAAATCATTCGATACTAAAATTCCAAATTCAAGCTCCGCCTCTGGATAGTTGTCAAATAAGCTGACGTTTTTGTTAGTCTCCCTAATTCGACGTTTTTGTAATTGTCCAAGTTTTTGTACATTTAATAATTTGTGTATTGTTGATCGAACGTTTGACTGTTTTAGCAGCTTTTGGTACTTTTAATATTTTTGTACATTTTAATAATTTGTTAAACTGTTGTGAGCCGAACGTTTAAGTGCTTCAAGAAGCGAAATGGTACGTGCTTCAGGTGATAAAGTAGCAGCGATCCTAATTCTTGGTGAAACTGAACAAAATATTCATGTAGCAGAACGCATTTTTAATGAGAGGTTTCATGATCGCCCCGTTTCAAGGACTTATTCAAGGGAGCTTCTTCGTAAGTTTGAAACAACGGGTAGTATTAATGATGCGAAACGATCTGGCAGACCACACATTTCTGATGAGAAAAAAATTGATATACTGGCAGAAGTAATAGTTAATCCTACTTCTTCAACAACTCACTTTGCATCTACCTGTGAAGTCAGTCGAAGTACAGTACACAGGGTGTTGAAAAAAAACAAATTTCATCCATACAAATTGAAAATGGTTCATCAACTCTCATACGACGACCCAGACCGAAGACTAGAATTTTGTGAAAATATGGAAACTAAAATTAACCAACAGCCAGACTATGTGAAAACAATTTGTTTTAAGTGACGAAAGTACTTTCTATCTAAATGGAAATGTAAATACACAGAATGTGAGGTATTGGAGTGACGCAAATCCTCACCTGTTTCGTGAAACACATACCCAATTTCTCCAGAAGGTGAATGTTTGGGCAGGTATCCTGGGCAACCACATCGTTGGGCCTCTTTTTCAAAATACCAATTTAACTGGTGAGGTTTATCTGGAGCTGTTGCAAAACGCAATAGAACCGTTAATCTTTGAAATTTTTTAAGACAATCCAGATGAATTCGGCAATTTGGAAATAACATTCCAACAGGATGGTGCTCCTCCACACTATTACGATGCAGTAGTTGGATGAGGGGTACCGTGGTAGATGGATTGGACGACGAGGTTCAACGGAATGGCCAGATCGATCACCGGACCTCACACCTTTGGATGTGAGGCTGTTTCCGCAGACACATTTGCAAAAGTACGAGAAGAGTTTAAAAATGGGATATTCCACTGTCAGGAAGTGAATGGAGGTCACTTCGAGCAATTTCTTTTAGTAGATACTGATTCTCAAATCTGTAATTAATATCATACTGAATGGAATTTAAATTTTAATGTTTACCAATGAGCCATTGAAACTGCCATAAACACAAACAAAATTAGTATCATTGAATAGGTTTCTTCGATACCTTTTAAAAGAGGTGTCGGTTGCCGTAGGGTTTCATTTAAAATTATTGGTCACAATGGTCTTGTGACGTCATCTTCGACGATTTCGTCATCTATCATCACTAGTAGGGAAGTTTACAACCTTTAATATTCAGTTTCCAAATTTCACTTGTTTATGTATAATCGTTCCAAAAAAAAGAGGGGGGAGGGGACTTTTGAGAAGCACTGTATGTAGTTGACATTGACAGATTGCTATTGTGATTATTTTTGTTCTCCTACATCCGTCACAATAATTACAATCTATGAAAGGATGGAATTATATACGGAGTGCTGGAATAAACTAACTAGAACTATCAAAAATAATTTATATTTTATAACAATAAATAATTAAAGTAGATAATCATATTATTCAACTGTTAATAGTTGAAGTAAGGTGGGTATAAGTAAGTATTTTGGAAATAATCAAAAATTAAATAGGCAGTAATTATTAAATTTCAGCCACAAAAAAATGAAAAATAAAAACTTTTCATCAAAAAATTAAACTGACGAAAAAACCAACTGAATAGCAAAAAATTAGATAAACCTCCTTAGTCTAAATGATAATTGAGCTCCTTAACTGATGTGAGTGAATTGTCACTCTCCGCTTACAAATTAAGTTAATTAAATCGAGTAGGCTATGAACGTTCGTTTATAAAAATAGAAGTTCGCTGTCACATTTTTAAGTATTCATTGACAAATTCACAGTTCGGAGATTATAAAGTGATTTTTTGGTACCATGCCCGACTTTACGAATGTTGAAATGGCTGATATGGTTTTTGCATACGGCTTGGCTGACGGAAATTCAACCGAGGCCAGACGCATCTATCAGGAAAGGTATCCCCAACGCGTCACTCCTTGCAGCGACATTTGCGAATCTTTTCCGGCGACTTTCCGAATCTGGAAGCTCTGAAAGAAATTCTGCAGTAGGACGGCCACGGACTACAAGAACTGTGGAATTGGAGGAGGCGGTTCTCGAAGAAATTAGTGAACATCCAGAGACAAGTACAAGAAAAATTAGTCAAACTTTAAATGTGAGTCACATGACCGTTTACAGAATTTTAAAGGAACAGCAATTTTATCCTTATCATATTCAACGTGTCCAGGCACGTACACTACGTGATTTTCAACCACGTATCGAATTTGCTCAATGGCTTCAAAGAAAAGTCGAACAACATCCCCAAATTTTATGAAAAATCCTCTTCACAGATGAGGCTAATTTTTCAAAAAATGGTATCATGAAC
Source organism: Gonioctena quinquepunctata (assembly GCA_018342105.1). NCBI lineage: Eukaryota > Metazoa > Arthropoda > Insecta > Coleoptera > Chrysomelidae > Gonioctena > Gonioctena quinquepunctata. The sequence goes on from JAFIRS010000130.1 coordinate 120,619, forward strand.
TTCCATAACAACCACATCTGGGCGCAAGATAACTCACATGCGATAACGCAAACTCATTTCCAAGACAGATTCTCTTTTAATGTATGGGTAGGCATAATTGGGGATTATTTAATTGGGCCCTATTTTCTCCCCTTACGTTCGAATGAAGATGCTTACCAACATTTTTTGGAACACGAGCTTCCCCAGCTTGTGGGAGATATTCCCATTGGTCTCCGAAATCACTCTTGGTTTATGCACGATGGATCCCCTGCTCATTTTAGTCTGATATCAAGAAATTTCTTAGACGATGGATAGGAAGAGGAGGCACTCAGCATTGGCCCCCGAGGTCACCGGACCTCAATCCCGTCGAATTTTTCTCTTGGGGACACCTTAAATCACTAGTTTATGCCAGCCCCATTGAAAACGAGGAAATGTTAAGGGATCGCATCATAGCTTGCTGCGAAACGATAAGAAACACTCCCGGCATTTTTCAACGGGTGCGGAATTCTTTGATGAGGAGAGTAGAAGCTTGTATTACTGTTGGGGGTCGTCACTTCGAACAGTTGTTGTAATAGTTGTTTCGTTCAATTTCTATATGTTTAATTGCCTAATAAATAACATAGTACTTCTCCGAATTGTTTTTTTACAAACTCCGAAATGTAGCACTTTCTAATTGGTTAATTGAACCTACCAAATTTTTTCAATTTGGATTGATTAAGCAGTTTGATAATGCTCAGTTTGAAAGAAGTCTGTGTTTAATGTTTGATGAGAATAACTAAAATTGCAAAAAACTTATGACAAAAACCAACCATGTTTTGAAAAATTTCAACAATCTGTATCTCGAAAACAAATAATTTTTCGATGAACATTTCATAGGAAAAAAGTAGTTTATTTTGACGAGACCTACCACATACTAAGTTTTTATAATGTTCTCAGCAACTTCACTTAGCGCCCTAGGAGCTAAGTAACATGCATCGATATAGAAAATTGTAAATATCTCGAAAACGATCACCTCCAGCGTTGTTGAGGAAATTTACCTTTTTTACTTGGAGAAGGTGTGGGAATGAGGTTTTCTCATGAAAATTACCAAAAGTTCACTGTCAAAATGTTAGAGCAATTTGAAATAAATAATGACAGCGTACGCAGCGCCCTCTAGATGTTACATGAAAATTAATACAAAATTATGATTTCCCACGTCAAAAAAAAACCCCTGGTACCGAATTTCGTAAAATAACTTATTTTTTGCAGGAGTTATTTTTGAAAAGCGAACAAAAAAATTCAATTTCAACACCCTGTACCTCCGAAACGAAGCATTTCCGGACACAAGTTTATATAGACTTTTTTCTTGAAATTGTCTCAGGAATACGTCACTTGAATATTTTAACGTACTTATGTTACACCCTGTATAATGATCTTCGATAATTGTTTGTTTGGCGCCGACTCAAAAATTAGTTACTCACATTAGTTTGGGAGCTCAATTATCAGTAATACTAAGAAGGTTTATTTTATTTTCTGCATTTCAGTTGGTTTTTCTATCGGTTTAATTTTTTGTTAAAATTTTTTGATTACTATTACCCACTCTTGTGATTGTGATTGTGTATCAAAACTTGAATATCGATCAAAAACTATGTTTAAATGGAAAACTAGAAAAACTGTGAGCTACTTATTCTAAATTTCTCAATACAATGCATTCGACACAATGATTGCACATATTTCATATTTCAATCAACCTCAAACTCTGCAGAACGAAACGAAGAAAAATAAAGAAGTGCTCGTTTCCCTCGAAATATAATAAATAAAAATATTCGTGGCCATTCAGAGGAAATGTCATGTAGCAAACAGTGAACCAAATTATGAAATATTTGAAGACAATTTAAATTGAATAAATGTTTGTAAATAATCGGATTTCGCAGATGAAAGAATATTTATAATATGCAATCGCAATTTAAAAAATAATTCAGTAGTGGATTTTTTTTTCACGAATATTTTATTTTCATTAGTTTCTGTTCCCAATGTTCATGGAAAAAATGTATTGAACTCCAAATTCCAACTATTTAATGGTGGTGAAATCAACTGCGTTGTGACCTTCGTATGGTTCAATAGCGTGAATTATATCTCCATTTGGAATTCCTATTTCATATGTTATAATTTCACCAATAGCAGCAATTAGTCACGCCTTCGTTTTTTCTAGTGGAATCGAATTGAATTTATATGGTAGAATTAACAACTATTTTTTCTCCGATAATACCCGAAAAGTCATCGCTCTTGAAATATAATCCGCATCGTTTAGAATTTTTTATTCCATGAATATTGATTTCAGATATAATGGGGATGAACATTTATTCCGATTACATACATGCCAGGTGTCAACGTATTATTTAGATAAGTCACGGTTTCCAGAGCTCCCAGGGTATGACATCCAAACTTGGCAGGTGTCTTGGATTCTAGTATTGTTTCTTTTTCAATATTTCATATTCTCCCATCACTTCCGGTATTTCCGGAAACGACTCCAACTTGAGAATTCCTAATGGAACACCCTGTATATTTTTACTTGTTTTTGCTACATTCAAACAAAGTTTTATTTTTGCATCTAGAGTGCGTTAGACTCAACCAATCTCATGGACATGGTGAGTATGAAATGTATACGGTATTTTCCGCCTAGTTGATACCTATGGCGGTTTAATTTTTCCAAACTCTTCCGCTACAGTGAAAGGTATTTTATTCCTTTAATACTATTCGTTACATTATATCAAATTGACGTGCCCACATATTCAATGCGAACCATTATTCTTGTATTCACATACATATCCTACCGCTCATGTATCGAGGGTAATATCATAAGTGCTAAGGGTTTTATCTCTGAATATTATTTGAAATATTCGAGAAAGCATTTTGCTGGAAATTTTACCGAGTGCGATTCGCGGTCTTATTATCTGATTAAACCACGAAAGCGAGCTTGAGTGGTTTAATCTTTGATAATAAGGCCGCAAATTGCACGAGTTAAATTTCCTAAAGGCAAACTACTTCAAAAATTTGTTTTCGCAGGGACCTGCTACAAATGTTTTTATATACAGTGCTTCTCAAAAGTCCTTTCCCCCCCCTCCCCCCCTCTTATTTTTGGAACGATTATACATAAACAAGTGAAATTTGGAAACTGAATATTAAAGGTTATAAACTTCCCTACTAGTGATGATAGATGACGAAATCGTCAAAGATGACGTCACAAGGCCATTGTGACCAATAATTTTGAATGGAACCCTACGGCAAGCGACACCTCTTTTGAAAGGTATCGAAAAAACCTATTCAATGATACTCATTTTGTTTGTGTTTATGGCAGTTTTGGCAACTCGCTTTTGAAAAACGCAAAGCTGTGATGAATTAAATCAGTTAATACTAAAATTCTAAATTCAAGCTCCGCCTCTGGATAGTTGTCAAATAAGCTGACGTTTTTGTAAGTCTCCCTAATTCGACGTTTTTGTAATTGTCCAAGTTTTTGTAAATTTAATAATTTGTGTATTGTTGATCGAACGTTTAACTGTTTTAGCAGCTTTTGGTACTTTTAATATTTTTGTACATTTTAATAATTTATTAAACTGTTGTGAGACGAACGTTTAAGTGCTTCAAGAAGCGAAATGGTACGTGCTTTAGGTGATAAAGTAGCAGCGATCCTAATTCTTGGTGAAACTGGACAAAATATTCATGCAGCGGAACGCATTTTTAATGAGAGGTTTCCCGATCGTCCCGTTTCGAGGACTTATTTAAGGGAGCTTCTTCGTAAGTTTGGAACAACGGGTAGTATAAATGATGCGAAACGATCTGGCAGACCACAAATTTCTGATGAGAAAAAAATTGATATACTGGCAGAAGTAATAGTTAATCCTACTTCTTCAACAACTCACGTTGTATCTACCTGTGAAGTCAGTCGAAGTACAGTACACAGGGTGTTGAAAAAAAAACAAATTTCATCCATACAAATTAAAAATGGTTCATTAACTCTCAGACGATGACCCAGACCGAAGAATAGAATTTTGTGAAAATATGGAAACTAGAATTAACCAACAGCCAGACTATGTCAAAACAATTTGTTTTAGTGACGAAAGTACTTTCTATCTAAATGGAAATGTGAATACACAGAATGTGAGGTATTGGAGTGACGCAAATCCTCACCTGTTTCGTGAAACACATACCCAATTTCCCCAGAAGGTGGATGTTTTGGCAGGTATCCTGGGAAACCACATCTTGGGCCTCTTTTTTTGAATACTAATTCAACCGGTGAGGTTTATCTGGAGCTGTTGCAAAACGCAATGAACCGGTAATCCTTGAAATTTTGGAAGATAATCCAGATGAATTCGGCAATTTGGAAATAACATTCCAACAGGATGGTGCTCCTCCACACTATTTCGGTGCAGTAAGACGGTATTTGGATGAGGAGTATCGTGGTAGAAGGATTGGACGACGAGGTTCAACGGAATGGCCAGCTCGATCACCGGACCTCACACCTTTGGATTTTTTTCCTGTGGGAGTACCTCAAATCGAAGGTTTACGCCACTGAACCTGACAATATTGACGTTTTAAAACAACGTATTGTTGCAGAATGTGAGGCTGTTTCCGCAGACACATTTGCAAAAGTACGAGAAGAGTTTGAAAATAGGATATTTCACTGTCAGGAAGTAAATGGAGGTCACTCCGAGCAATTTCTTTAAGTAGATACTGATTCTTAAATCTGTAATTAATATCATACTGAATGGAATTTACATTTTATTGTTTACTAATGAGCCATTAAAACTGCCATAAACATAAACAAAATTAGTATCATTGGATAGGTTTTTTCGATACCTTATAAAAGAGGTGTCGCTTGCAATAGGGTTCCATTCAAAATTATTGGTCACAATGGCCTTGTGACGTCATCTTTGACGATTTCGTCATCTATCATCACTAGTAGGGAAGTTTACAACCTTTAATATTCAGTTTCCAAATTTCACTTGTTTATGTATAATCGTTCCAAAAATGAGAGGGGTGGAGGGGACTTTTGAGAAGCAGTGTATATGGACGTAGTTAATAAATATCTCTCTCTCTCTCTCTACATATATATATATATATATATATATATATATATATATATATTTATATTGTATGTTGTGTGTATGTATATATTGTTATGTTTAGAAGTACGTTAAATGTTTAAACAGTTAAAATAAAAATTATAAATGAATAAAAAAAACATAAATAATAAAATGTTCGTATTTGGTAGTCAGTGCTGTGTTATTTTACAGTTTTTCTGAAGATTCTACCGTTTTTCTGAAACCTTATATAATATTAATCGTTACCTATGTTTGAAATAAACATGTTTTCAACATTACAAGCAATTGCCATAGTTTTAAAGTTATAGAAATCAAAATTTACTAATATATATTGGAACACAAGCAGATAACAAAATATTAAAAGTTCGAACATTCTATAAATGGAATTGGATCTGAACAAAATAGCCAATGAGATGCCAAGAAAGATCTTGATGCAAAATTAGGAATTTAGAAGATATGAAAAGCAGAAACGTCAAAAGAATGATTTTTGCAGTATAGTGTATATAGTATGTAAGGTAGTTAGAAATGTTTCGTATATGAAAACTGTCAAATAAGTGAAAACTAATGAAAAGTGCACAAAAAGGTGCGTGAAAATCGAAAATTCGAGAAGAAAACAAATGTTGGTATCAAGGGAGAGAAATCAACAAGCTAAGCGTAGAGACCAGAAAAATAATTTTTGGAAGAACCATATGAAGAAAATTGAAAATTTACAAATCAATCAATGTGTATTATAAAAACAGTTTTTATATATAGTAGTTTTGAGTTTCTTGAACCAGGAATATACAATGGAGTTTGAGTTTCTTGGGGTTTTGGTTCTTTTTGTGAATGACAGTCTTCTCTAAGGAGATAAACATTTAATTTGTCGACGTTTCGACCATATCGACGGTCTTCTTCAGGGACTACAAATATATTTTTCGTTTATACAAAGATACAATATTGATGATGAAATGGACTTACCTAAGAATAATTAGCTAGACCATTATATTCATTGAAAGGAAAGTTCGAAAAAGCGGCAGATGATTTATTTTTCATAACTATATATTTTTTTCCTCTTTTTCATTGTTTTGTCGGTATAAATAAACGGCGATACTTTGTTGTTGTTCTTTTTCTTTCTTATTAAACAAACGTGAGCAATCCGATAAGGAGGCTGGTTGATATGGATGCGAAATATCGTTGGAATGGTACAGTGAAGCGATTTGGGTTGTCGGTGGACGGAAGTTTATGTTGTTTAAATTGATGATTTCTTGCTTTTCTGGAAATTTGATGTTTGTCGATTCTGTTATAGATGGCACGATGGAAGGTGAATGTAGGTGGTAGTATTTTTAAAAGAAGATTTGGTATTTTTGTTTGAGTTAGTGTGTCGGTTCTATTATTTATGCTGTTTGTATTTTTCTTTATATGAATCATTTCGAAGAATTCACGTTTTTTGGTGTTATATTCGGTAGCCAGTATTTCCGTTTGGTAAAAGTTGAAATCGTGATTTGTATTGTTTTTGTGATTGTTCAGGGTAGTGGATGCATATTTCTGTGATTTCAGGCGATTTTAAAGATACTGAAGGTTCTGGCCGATATAGACTTTGTTACATGTTGGTTCATTGCATGGAATTTGGTAAATTATGAGTGTTTTTAATTTGTGGAATTTCGAGTTTCAATTTTGAAAAATTAGTCGACAATGTTTCACCGTGATGATGTAAACCCTAAAACCTAAGGTAACCTACGTTTCAAATTTGATCTTAATATCGCAAAAACTTAAATAACTATGGAGACAAAAATTAAAAAATCTTGAAACGCCCCTGAAATCTTGATACTTAATTTTGAAACACCCTGTATATACTAAAATAATTCTGAATTATTATTTCCCCCTCTTTTCAGGTTCATTGTGTGTCAAAACTTGAATATCGCTCAAATACTATGTTTAAATGGAAAACGAGAAAAACTGTAAGCTACTCTTTTTATTTCCCAATTTTAAAATCAGATGTGGAATCATCACTATCTTGCATCGTTCAAGATAACCTCCTATTCAAATTGAAAAAAGAATCATTCTAAATTGAAAAATTCGCGACAAAATCAAGTTATTTTTGTGAATAATAAACAGAAATCAATTACATCCCCGACTAAGGCCACGCTGGAGATTGAACTAGATTTGATACATATTCCGAAAAGACCCTGACTAAAAAGAAAAATCTGATAATTTGCATTCTCATTCAGAATGACAAACTAATGAATGATTTTCAACCGACGAAACCAAAAAGGAGGAGGTTCTCTATTCGACGCGTATATTAAATTTTTTTTATAATTTTTTTTTATGTATGATTACGCATAACTTTTCACTGAGGCGTCCGATTCCGATAATTCTTTTTTCAGTGGATAGGATGTACTTCGAAATTGGTCCCATTTGAATTTTGAAGATGAAATCCACCCCTAAGGGTAGCAAAATGAAGGATATTGATCACTCACCCTCTGAATTCTGGTCCGTTAACCGGTTCTATCAGGCATAACTTTGTACTGGGATCTTCGATTTGGATGATTCTTTTTTTATCAGATAGGGTATATCTCATAATTGATCAAATTTGGATTTCGAATGGAATTTTCCATCCTCACGGGTAGAAAAATAGGGGATAATTGATTTTCCACTTGTGAACATTGGCACACATATGTAGTTGACAATGACAGATCGCTAGTGTCATTATCACAATATCATTATATTCTATGCGAGGATGGAATTATATACAAAGTAATGAAAGAAACTAACCAGAACAACAAAAATAATGTATATTACAACAAATAGTAAAATAATCATATTATTTAATTGGTAATAGTTGAAGTCAGGTGGGTGAGTAAGTATTTTGGAAGAAATAAAAAAACAAGCAGTTAGTAATTAGTAGATTTCAGCCACAAAAAATTGAAAAATTAAAACGTTTTAACAAAAAATTAAACCGACGGAATACGGAAGTGAAAAGTAACAAATAAAATAAACCTCCTTAGTCTCAATAACTGAGCTCCTAAACTAATGTAAGTAACTAATTTTGAGTCGGCGCCAAACGAACAATCAACGAAGATCGTTAAATTACTTCAAACAAATTATCAGAATGTCACCGCCCAACTCTATGCCATCATTTCACGCCTTACCTAATTCATTTGCTTGTTTGTTTGGCGCCAACTCAAAATTAGTTACTTACATTAGTTTAGGAGCTCAGTTATTGAGACCAAGAAGGTTCATTTTATTTTTTACTTTTAAGTTCCCTTTTTCGTCGGTTTAATTTTTTGTTAAGAAGTTTTTATTCAAAATTCAAATCCTGAATGATTGAAGTTTCCCTAGAATATTTGAATAATGGTTATTTCAGAAAACAAAAAAACATCTTTCAATTTCACCTTTCTGCTTGAGATTTTTTATGTTTGTATTTCGTGTTCCAGGAAGTAAGCACTATCCCTATCCATTCACAAAGAGAATTCATAATAGGAGAATTAAATTTCATTAAGATTTCCATTCCACGGGTAGGTGCATAACTAAAGGAAGCAGATGAATAAATAAATTGTTTAACAATTGTTTTCCACTATTTACTGATCTCATATCCATTGAATTCAACAATCATATTTGTCTTGTCTAGCTGTTTCCGAAAAAAATCGGTCCACCATTGGAAATAAATCAAGTCATTTAATTTAGATTCTCCCATTCCGTTTTCGAAACGTATGTCAATTATATCAAACGTCATTGTTTCCAAATGTTCAACACATACTCTATTTCAACTTTTTCTTCGTCATGTTTGTCGTCGAATTTTTCGCCATTTTCATCAACAGAACCGAGTAAGGCCAAATTCATTCAATTTTTTTTTGTTTCCAATATGTAAATGAAATTGTATCAGTCTCGTACATACAAACAAGTTTTTTTTTCAGGTTTTCAACACACACTTTTTCTTCGTCCTTCTAGGCGTTGTCGAGATCCACGAAATGTGAAAGGGACCTTGCTCTTCGCGAAGAAGAAGGCGGCGCAGGGGGGAATTTGAGGATACTGGGGGGCTTTATATATACAGAGCTCAACAGAAGTTTCAGACATCGTTCGCTCACAGTCCTAGTGCTAGGAGGTTGCTAACTTACAAAGGAATCATGAAGTTTTTGGTAAGTCAGTGAAAAAGTGCATGCCAGTGTTCGTTCAGTGTTTCCTCTTTCCCAAATTGTAATTGAATTTTTCGGTCGGGTGGATAAGATTCAGTTAGTTTGGATGTATTTTTTGATGAGAATTTTTAATGACAACTGAAAAATTTTCGGAAACATTTTCTCAAAGGATCCAATCTTCTGGGCTGCAATGTTTTAGATAGTCGCATTGAAAAAATACAATGTAATTCAATTGGCAAATTTCTTTAAATATTATTCACTTACTTCGTTAACAGTCTTGAATTCTTTTCGTCAATCATTAATTGTAGTAGAATTATTATTTGAAACAAATTCCTAGTCTTATCAAACAAAAAATCAATACGTTTGGAACTATTGGGTAACATATATATCTTTTTGTATCCATGGCAATTGAGTCTAGAACCTTTCTGCTTTACTCAGTTGATCTCTAGGGTTTTTGTAAATGATAATTTCTTTATTCTTCTTAAATAAAATTATGAAATTCCAGCTTCGATCAACTTCCATTTGATATCTCACACAACACAACTGAAAAAAAATTGACTCAATTAGAACCATCTCCAGATGTTGTTTATAACATTACTTCAATGTTGAAGCTTTGATATAGTTGCAACATTTTTTGTTACATGGCGGCAGCAACAAATTTCTTGTAATTTTTTATTTTTTCCTTTTTGTGGAAACATTTTAATTTCTGCTTTTATCTTACGTGAAATAATCAATCTGGTTGGTGTGTTTTTGTTTTCGGTGGCCAGATTTAACTCCTAAAATAGACATAAAGAAATAAAATTCCGTGAATAGATTTGAGTTCATCAAATTCTATATTTAAAGGAAATATTTTCAATTGATCGAATATAATTATTCCGGATCTTGGAAAATTTGTCTCCAAAGGTTATTTCCACGAGATGATTCTTCGGACTTGAAACTCAAAACTTGAATGTCTCCTGCAAATATTTTACAATGAGGAAACTATCAACTCAAGAACAATTACAATTCTGTCAACTATATACAATGGTAATTTTTTTGATGCAATGGATCAAAGTAGTTGTGTTTTTCTATTAGTTTTGGAAAATCTCATAGGAATACTAAATGATATAAAATTCTACTCAAACTTACCAATATTGGCGTTTGAGCCCCACTTCAGAAAAGTGTCTCCAAGGTATGAAAAAAAAACTGTAAATTATTGTAGAAGTTCTTCAAAGTAATTGTACTTGTTATATGGACAGTTTATCTATCTATGACACACATAACTCCTGATCAGTCTTCCCCTTTCCAGAATAGAACATCATAGGGCATCTGTGACAAATTAATTTTGTTATATATCCTCTACTGATTGGAAGTGCCATTGGAGTTTTTATCTTGAAACTGTCGAGATATATTCCTATATGCAAGAAGTTTTTTTCGCAAAAAAATTGGATAGAACGTGTTGAAAATCCACTAAAAATAACTCTTATTCAATATTTCCATTTCTAATTCAATCCCAATTTAATGCAATTTTTTATTTCTGAAAAATTGGGATTCTATTTTAACAATTCAGTCCCAGTTCATTCTCAAATATATTTTTTGATATACCTCAAAACGGGGAGATTTTATATTCCATAATTTTTTGTATGGTAATCCCACAGACTCGGTTCATAGCATATTTTATTAACTCGCTTTTATTAGCTTCACCTAAATATATTAGGATGTTTTTTTGTGTTTTCCTCCCAACCAAAAATTTTTAAGGGAAATGTCAAAAAAAAATCCCTGAAAATTTGAGCTCTCAATATTAACACTAAGTACTTTCCCAGAGCGTGGAAATATTTCCAATTCAAAATACACGTAAACTTTGCAGTTTTTTATTTTTCAAATATCTATAACTCGGCGGCATTTCATGCTATCATATCGTACCAAAGCGCGATTAACTCAGGATTACATGCTCTACAAAAGTGCCCATTGCGACGTAGCTGTAATCTGCACCTGTAAGATTGTACGATTGTTACTCCATAAATTACTGGATTTATGAAGAAAAATGTGGGATACAAACTTGTAGGAAATTCAATTTCCTACAAAAAAGTCCGAATCGCTAAGATTGATATTTCTCGAGATATAAAACTTATCTTTGTCGTAATATGAACAGTTTAATTCGATAATTCTCAAAAATTTCAAAAATATAAACAGTGGGGAATAACGGGGATCTTCAGTCAGCACAAGTGTTGAACTATGAAAAACTCTTTAATACGTTGGACCAAGCTTTAGTTTCAATTTTGAAACTTCTTCAGGGTCCTAATATATGTAAATTACATTATTGAGGAAAAAAAATACTTAAAATGAAGGAAGTACTTACAGTAATCTGAGTGGTTGATTAATGAACATTAACTTAAAAAAAACGTAAAATATGTAAATATTTGTCGGAATGGTGTTAAATCTTTGACGTTTCGAGTGACAAATCCTTCAATGTCACTCGAAACGTCAAAGATATAACACCATTTCGACAAATATTCACATATTTTAGGTTTTTAAGTTAATGTTCATTAATCAACCACTCAGATTACTGTAAGTACTTCCTTCATTTTAAGCTAAGATTGATATTTCTCGAGTTTCATACCAATTTCCAGTCGTTATTTCCAAATTTCCTACAAAAAAGTCTGAATCGCTAAGATTGATATTTCTCGAGATATAAAACTTATCTTTGTCGTAATATGAAAAGTTTAATTCGATAATTCTCAAAAATTTCAAAAATATTAACAGTGGGAAATAACGGGGATCTTCAGTCAGCACAAGTGTTGAACTATGAAAAATGCTTTAATACGTTGGACCAAGCTTTGGTTTCAATTTTGAAACTTTTCAGGGTCCTAAAATATATAAATTACATTATTGAGAAAAAAAATACTTAAAATGAAGGAAGTACTTACAGTAATCTGAGTGGTTGATTAATGAACATTAACTTAAAAAAAACGTAAAATATGTAAATATTTGTCGGAATGGTGTTAAATCTTTGACGTTTCGAGTGACAAATCCTTCAATGTCACTCGAAACGTCAAAGATATAACACCATTTCGACAAATATTCACATATTTTAGGTTTTTTTTTTAAGTTAATGTTCATTAATCAACCACTCAGATTACTGTAAGTACTTCCTTCATTTTAAGTATTTTTTTTTCTCAATAATGTAATTTACATATATTAGGACCCTGAAGAAGTTTCAAAATTGAAACTAAAGCTTGGTCCAACGTATTAAAGAGTTTTTCATAGTTCAACACTTGTGCTGACTGAAGATCCCCGTTATTCCCTACTGTTCATACCAATTTCCAGTCGTTATTTCCAAATTTCCTACAAAAAAGTCTGAATCGCTAAGATTGATATTTCTCGAGATATAAAACTTATCTTTGTCGTAATATGAAAAGTTTAATTCGATAATTCTCAAAAATTTCAAAAATATTAACAGTGGGAAATAACGGGGATCTTCAGTCAGCACAAGTGTTGAACTATGAAAAATGCTTTAATACGTTGGACCAAGCTTTGGTTTCAATTTTGAAACTTCTTCAGGGTCCTAAAATATATAAATTACATTATTGAGAAAAAAAATACTTAAAATGAAGGAAGTACTTACAGTAATCTGAGTGGTTGATTAATGAACATTAACTTAAAAAAAACGAAAAATATGTAAATATTTGTCGGAATGGTGTTATATCTTTGACGTTTCGAGTGACAAATCCTTCAATGTCACTCGAAACGTCAAAGATATAACACCATTTCGACAAATATTTACATATTTTACGTTTTTTTTTAAGTTAATGTTCATTAATCAACCACTTAGATTACTGTAAGTACTTCCTTCATTTTAGGTATTTTTTCTCAATAATGTAATTAATATTTTAGGACTCTGAAGAAGTTTCAAAATTGAAACGAAAGCTTGGTCCAACGTATTAAAGAGTTTTCCATAGTTCAACACTTGTGCTGACTGAAGATCCCCGTTATTCCCTACTGTTCATACCAATTTTCAGTCGTTATTTCCAAATTTATATAAATATAATATATATATATATATATATATATATATATATATATATATATATATATTGGGATATAACAAATTTTTCAACAAAGTGGAGACCACATTTTTCATCCGAATGGAACAAAATTCAGCAAAAAAATTTTTTCATCAATATCTCGGACAAGTTCGAAAATAGGCCAAATCGGTCAAGTAGTTTCAAAATGGCGGCTGTTGGAAAATTGAAAAAAAATGTCAATCTCTCACTTCCATACCAATATCAGGTCTTTTGATAGAACTGCATTAGCTCCACAACTTCTATTCGAAAAGCTTTCCACTAATTCATGAGAATTAGAGAAATAGAACATCATTGTATTTTAACATTTCTCGATTCCATAGTTAAACTATATGGATCAGTTATTTTTGTAGGCTTGATTGAGGCAGTTTCAGAATCAATTATTGAATTCCGGAATCTACCTTTCCCACTGGCCTCGCCGACGGTTAATTCTGGATTTTTCCCAGCATTTTTTATTGAAAAATTGCATACCAGCGCTGTTTGTCACAACTTTATTTACCTTTCAGGTCCTAATATCCTGCGCCCTATCAGTAGCTCAAGCCGGATTCGCATCTCCTTACTACTACAACACCCTTATCCTGCCCAATGGCGCACCCCTCGACACCCCCGAAGTCCAACTGGCGAAAGCGGCCCATTTCGAAGCCCACGCCAAGGCGAGATACGGAGCCCCAGTATTAGCCCCTCTGTTCCACTACGGCCAGCCCCTCGCATACAACGCTCTGCCCCTCGACACTCCCGAAGTAGCTGCCGCCAAGGCCCAACATTTCCACGACTACGCCGTAGCTGCTCAACGTAATGGAGTTCACGTCGCCGCCTCCCCCTTGGCTTTGGGTCACCCCGTCGATACACATGAAGTTCAAGTCGCTAAGGCCGCTCACTTTGCCGCCCATGCCGAAGCTGCAGCTCGTGCTCACGGAGCTCACTACAGGAGGCGTCGTGACGCCTACCCTCTCCACTACCCCGTCATCGACCACAACGGTGTACCAGTCGAGACTCCTGAGGTACAGGCAGCTAAGGCTCACCACTTCGCTGAGTTCGCCAGAGTTGCTAGCCGCTCAGACAGTTACGTAGCAGCCCCCGCTGCATCTGTAGGTTACTACGCTCATCCCCAACCTGTTGACAATTTCGCCCCAGCGTACTACCGCGGCCCCGGTGGGCCACCAGCCCAACTCGGCCCAGACGGACAACCCATCGAAACCCACGAAGTTCAGGCTGCTAAGGCTGCGCATTTTGCTGCCCACGCTGCTCTCAGGGGTGGTCACTTTGGCCACTATTAGGACCGATTCTTCTTAAAAGCTGTAGTTTGGAGTTTGTAGTTCTAGATGGGTTACTGTGTGACTCTAAAGGACCACATAGCCATTTTGCAGCTTAACGTGATACTTTTAGTTTAATGTAAATATGATAATGTCAACTGTTTTTCGATTACCACGAAAATATTGTTATTAAAAGTGTGAATTCAATTATTTGGTGTAGAGTTTCTTCAGGAAAGGATATTGGATTTTTACTATAGTACGTCACCACAACAAGTCTTAAAAAAAATCCCCATAATCCAAATACAACATCCCTTCAGAAGTTCATGTTTATCAATATATACAGGATATAACATAACATCTTGCACATCCAAAATGTTTATTGATTACGGTATATAAGGATACATTAGTAGGCAGCCGGTGGTACAGATGTAGACGTATAGCAAATCTGAACAGAGAAGAGAGTAAAAAAAGTAAGCAATGAACAAGCAAAGATAAACAAAATATAAATAGATTAAAATCTATATACAATAAAAACACATTGGAAGAGTTGAAGAATTGTTTGCACTGAGGTTGTGGCAACATATTCCTCTGTACTATAGAAACATTGTTCAATTAGGTATTCTTGATGTGCTTTTTGAAAATTGGCGATAGTGAGAGTCTGATGGTACACGGTAAAATTTTGTCTAGATTGACATCGAGTGAGATATTTGAGGATTTTTGTAAATTGATTGAACCGGTGAGGTATTAAAGTTGGTTACGCGTTTATTTTTAAATTCATCATAGATTTATCGATCCATAAATGAAGACAAAAAAACAAATAACACATTACGGAATCCGAGGATGCTTAAAAAATATGGTCGGCAGTCAACCTGTTGAGAGATTAGTCCCACAAGTAATATATCCGTGGAATTGGGAGTTGGTCGGAAACCCATCTTTATGCGTATGTATTTTCAGGAAGGTTTGATATATGAAGGTAAAAGGTAACTTCATGATACCCAGATTTTTGAAGATGGGTCAGCAGGAATCACGGTAACCCGCATTTGATATAATTCTATCTGTGCGTTTTTGAAACATGAAAACTTTTTGTATGTCGGAGGAATTGCCCCAGAGCAGTGTTCCATAGGTAACATGAGAATGAAAGAATGCATAGTAAGCTGAGAGAAGAGTTCATATACTAGCAAAGTTTTTCGATTGCCGGAGTAAAGAAAGATATTTAGAAAGCTTCTGACCTGATGCTTGTATATAAGATGACCCGTTCAGAGGGTCATCAAGTGATTCCCAATAAATTGACAGCTTTTCCCACAGAGATATTTTAATTATTTGAGAAAAATACTTGTTGTTTTCTCTTCATTCAGTTTGAGGAGATTGTGTTGAACCACGATTCAGCTCAACTCTCTGCAAGTGTCATGCAGGCAAGTAAATTCTGACAGTTGTCGTCTGAGCACAGCATAGATGTGTCATCAGCATAGATGACGCATTTGTAGGGTAGTAGATCATAGAAAAGATCATTTATATAAACTTTAAACAGAAGTGGCCCCAGAACAGATTCTTGGGGAACTGAGAACTCAATCGACTGTACATCAGATGTTCTGTTATTGCCTAGGATGAAAAAGTGAAATTGCCGCGCCTCTGACTCCATATTTATTTTATGTAAAAGAAGGATATGAGAGACACAATCGAATGCTTAACTTAGTCACAGAGTGTTGCAGCACTATGCTGACCCGTTTCGAAGCCTATATCGCTCACAACTCAAGTTACTGCTTGAACAGTTGAATAGGACTTTGGGAAGTTAGTAGATTATTTCCTTCTAAATACTGGTATGGCCTTTTTTAAAAGATAACCTCAAAGATTTTGCCAAAAATGGGAACGATGGATATGGGACGGTAGTTTTCGATGAGATTTTGGTGTTTTTTTTTTAAAACTGGGATGACTTTACTAATTTTATGTTGGTCCGGAAAAGATAGAGGTACTATAAATGAGCGTAAGTGGTTCTACCAAATATGTACATGTTTCCTCAATTATTTTACTATTGAGGTTGTACACATCAAGGCAATTGGAGTTTATCAGCTCATTCATTGTAATGAAAACTACAGATGAAGTGATGGGTTCGAGAAACAGAGATCCAGTCGAGGTAGGTTCGAGTCTATTATCCACTGATTTTAAACAGTTGGTGTTTACATTGGGTGGTAGTTTTGTTAGAATTAGATTCAAACTTAGCAGGAGTGTTCCAATTTCACCGGAAACGACTTCAACTTGCGAATTTCAAATGGAAAACCCTGTACATTTTTACTTTTTTGGATTATAGGAAAAATTCTGAGCTTTGCAGACGGTACTGCTATATTCTATGAAGCGAATTCATGGGACACCTTAAAATCGGAAGCGGAGGATGACTTCAGAGTTATAGAAAAGTGGTTCAGATATAATACATTAACTTTCAACTTAGAAAAAACAAAATATCTTCCTTTTTCTTGATATTCAAGCGGATTGCCAAGTAAGGGTCTCTTGATAACTGAACCAAACTTACAAATCCCTGAAGCTGACTATATCAAATATCTAGGTTTGTAATTGATCGACATCTCAAGTGGGACCTACAAATTAAAAATATAGACAATAAGCTGAGAGGTAAAGTAGAACCAGAAATCTAAGAAGGTCGTAAATCAATATCAGCCGACGACCCCCATTATTACCTATTGTTCGAAATATAAATAAGCAATGAAAGTGTATGTCCTTTCAAAGATTCCCAGGTCTGGATTGAAATATCTCATGAAATAGTTTGGCATTTTAATAATAGTGGGCTCTCCATTATTTTTGGCTTTTGTTGACAGTTTTGTATTTAAATTTATTTGATAATAAAAAATCTTGTAAGATTGATTCAGAACCCTTGGTAAGGATATGTTTAAATGTGTGTAAATAATAAAATGTACTTACCTGGCCACCAGACTCTCAGTACTAATGGGCTATTAACGAGATTATAGCAATAATGGTCTATTTACGGTTACAAAATTAATGACCTATCAGATTTGGGAAACAAGACTGTTTTGAGAACTGATCGCTTTCCAATTTCAGAAATAAAAGGGGGAAAGTTAAACAATATTTAGTCATTACCTACCTAATATTCCGTTGTGTCAGTTGTGTCGATTTTGAAGTGTCTATTCGATTTTTGGATCGTAAAAAATGTGGCGTCCATGGGCTCATCCTGAAGCTAGTACTTCGACTGGTGGTCGTAGTACCACTAGTCGACAAATGTAACACCCTCATGAGAAACAAATTACTTATGTTAAATGTTGATATAACCTTCTGGAACGTGGAATGTCCAAGGATCAAGCTGTGCAAGAAAGTGCTTCTTTAACAAAATCAAGGTATTCATCAGTGTTTAAAATAGTAAGTAACCCTATTTTAAAAAGAAAGAAACGAAAAGACTCTGGCGGTTCAAGGAAACTAGATGGCTGTGATGTAGATATAATTTGAAGAACAAGATATGCTTTGAATGAAGAGCAGATTGTGCCTACATTAGATATTTTAATGCAACGGCTTAGAAAGAATGTGTTGCGAAGAGACTTTAAGGATGTCTCTTTCACAAAACGGATTTAAATTTAAAAAACTCACTAGTAGCAGAAAAATAATAATGGAATCTGTGCGCCTTAAGAAATGGAGATTTGAATATTTATTGGTAATGAACGAATTCAGAGAATATTGTAGAACAATAGTGTATTTGGATGAAACTTGGTTCGATACACACGCTATTCCAAACAAAAGTTGGGTAGACTCATCTGACTTGTGCCAAACTAATGCGCCGTCTAATAAAGGAAAACGCATTACGATAATTCACGCAGGTTTTATACCAAATGCGTTGTCTTTATCGGCAAAGAATATTAAGGACTCTTTAGTCGATTATCATGATGATACTACAGCCGAATTATTTGAAGATTGGTTCAAAAATAAACTAATACCAAATATTCCACCCAACAGTATTATCGTCATGGATAGCTACCACAGTCGAGGACTGGATAAAGCACCATGTTCAAATGACACCAAAGCCACTATACACGAATATATGTTAAATAATGATATGTACTATTAGGAAAAGTACACAAAAAACAATAACTAGAAGTTTTACGCAGTTAATCGATATAAAGAAATATTTTTGTGATTCATTGGCTGAAAGCTTGGGACATACGGTGCTCAGACTTCCTCCTTATCACTGTATGTTTAACCCAATTGAACATAAATGGCATCAGCTTAAGTCAGCAGTTCGAAGAAATAATACTTCTCCAACCTTAAGTTCAACTGTGGTAGCTCTTATTCAAACAGAAACTGCGAATATTCCTGATAGCAGCTGGGCCAAGTGTGTTTTCCATATTAAAAATGTAGAAAAGTCATATATGGATATACAAAAAATTCCCAAAGAAAAATTTATTATCAATTTGGATGACAACAGTGAAACTGATCTTCGTGAGTAATTTTGTTTATAAATACCTTTTATCGAGAATCTCGACTTTCTATAACGTATAAAGATTGACATTTTACATTAATTAGGTAAATCATATCTTAGAAAAATCGAATTAAACGGTTTTCTTCACATAAAGGATTCAATATAAAATTGAACCAGAAAATGGTAGATCTCAGGTGAAAAACAACTACTTTCCTGGCAAATACCACGCAGAACATTGAATGATATTCACCTGAAAATCCATGCATACTTCCATATAATATCAATGGACATATGGAAGTATGCATGGATTTTCAGGTGAATATCATTCAATGTTCTGCGTGGATTTGCCAGGAAAGTAGTTGTTTTTCACCTGAGATCTACCATTTTCTGGTTCAATTTTATATTGAATCCTTTATGTGAAGAAAACCGTTTAATTCGATTTTTCTATTCATTCCACTTCACATGGCACTTATCTTTCAAATCATATCTTATTATATAATATAATTATATATATATATAGAGAGAGAGAGAGAGAACGGTAGTATCTTGACTGGATTAATTGGCACAGAAAGGTGAATTTGGAAAGTCTTCAGTTACTGAAAATTTTCCAAACTCACCTTTTTGTATATATATATATATATATATATATATATATATATATATATATTATATATTATATATAAATGAACAATTCTCAATTATATTCTATCGATTTTTCTTAATAATTTAACCCAATATCCATTATACCTACCTATAAAACAAAATCTAATGGCTAGGGCAGGTACAACTCTTCGTAGATAACTCAAGTGGTTGGTGATTCACTACCTTCTTAGATTTCTGTTTCTACCATTTATTATATAGATTCAAATATTTGAAAGATTACCTTGATATTAAACACCTCATAATATTATATTATGCACTTGATCAACCATATTTGACGCACTTGGAAAATTTAAACGTAATACAGAGATGGATTTTAAGAACTTTATACAGTAAACCACTCAGATTCCCTAATGATAAATCACAAATCAAGAATATTTGATATTAGACAACTCAAGAAAAATTGAATTACTTCCCACCCTATCACACATTCCTAACGCACAAGAAATAAAACCTTGACAAAACCATAAGGCAACGCCACTGTGATTTTCTTGCACCAAAACTTTATAGTTTGATGCCCATTGCATCAAGAATACAAAGAGCACCGATTTATTCAAGAGAAATAAAAAAACTGGATTTTGTCTATAATGGAAGGAGAAAACTATACGATTTCGTCAATCAAAGATAATTTATTTTTTAACTATAACATCAAATTTTATTCAAATTATGGTACAGTTAATTATCTTATATTCTTCAATCGAAACGATGGATGGTCTACTTTATTATTCTCTAATTATTATTCTACTAATATATATATATATATATATATATTATATATATATATATATATATATATATATATATATATACATATATATATATATATATATATACCAGTTGACCACGAGGTGAGGTACGCCCTCCAATTTTTCTATAGTTTTAAAGATACAGGATTCAAATTTGGTACGTCGATATATTACTCAAATACGCATATTTTGACTCCATTACCAAAAATTCACCACTTCCGGTTTAACCGGAAGTAACCCCAAACTTTTTTTTTCAAATGACACCCTCTATAATTTTTTTCATTATCTGGAAGAACACGCAATTTATGATAACACTGTTCTTCAAAATTGGAAATCGGTTGAGAAATGGCGAAGCTACAGTAATCTGATGATTCATCATTGTTAACCGACGAAACCAAAAAGGAGGAGGTTCTCTATTCGACCCGTATATTTTATGTTTTTCCATCATATTTTTTTATGTATGATCACGCATAACTTTTTACTGAGGCGTCCGATTCCGATCATTCTTTTTTCAGTGGATAGCGTGTACCTCAAATTTGGTCCCATTGGAATTAAAAAGATGAAATCCACCCCTATGGGTAGCGAAATGAAGGATATTGATCACTCACCCTCTGAATTCTGGTCCGTTAACCGATTCTATCAGGCATAACTTTGTACTGGGTTCTTCGATTTGGATGATTCTTTTTTTAATAGATAGGGTATACCTTATATTTAGGAGGAATTAGCCACCCTTACGGGTAAAAAAATAGGGGATAATTGATTTTTCACTAGTAAACATTGGCACACACATACGTAGTTGACAATGACAGATCGCTTCTAACATTATTCTTGTTCCGTCAAAATCAGTATATTTTATGAGAGGATGGAATGATTTACAAAGTAATATTTCAACTAACAACGAAAATAATTTATATTACAACAAATAGTAAAAGTGGATAATCATATCATTTAACTGGTAATAGTTGAAGTAAGGTGGGTAAGTAAGTATTTTGGAAGTAATCAAAAAACAAGTATGTAGTGATTGGTAGATTTTAGCTACAAAAAATTGAAAAATAAAAACTTTTCAACAAAAAATTAAACCGACGAAATACGAAACTGAAAAGTAAAAAAAACTTTTAACAAAATTAACGAGAATCACTGAAAAGCAAAATAAAATAAACCTTCTTAGTCTAAATGATAACTGAGCTCCTAAACTAATGTAAGTAACTGATTTTGAGTCGGCGCCAAGCAAACTAGCAATTGAATTAGGTGAAGCGTAAAATGATGGCAGCGAGATACACGGCTGCGTTTTGATGACTTCTTTCATAGATAATGATCTTCAATAATTGTTTGTTTGGCGCCGACTCAAAATCAGTTACTTACATCAGTTCAGGAGCTCAATTATTATTTAGACTGAGAAGGTTTATTTTATTTTTTGCTTTTCAGTTGATTTTTTCGTCGGTTTAATTTTTTGTTAAAAAGTTTTTTATTCAACATGACAATGTGAAAAGAGTATGTTGCCATTTGAGAAACAGCAGTTGTGAGCATTTCTTCATGGGTACTACTACGTTTTGAGGAAATTTTTGATAATTGTTGGAAAATATGCTGCAACTACATGAGAAGCTCAATTTTCAGCTGTATCTTACCTCGAACCCTCCTCTCGTAAATGCTGACGCCGTTCGTCAGTTGTGATGATTTGAGTTTGATGTTCATGACCAACTTTGTTCCATTGAACAATCAACTGTATCTTCGCCATTTTTCAACCGATTTTCAATTTTGAAGAACAGTTTTATCACAAATTGCGTGTTCTTCCGGATAATGGAAATTGTCATCAAGAAGTTTGTTGTTCTCCCATAGGCTATTTTTAGTTAGATACAATTCCATATTCTGTATGTTTCAAGCTTATAATTTTGTTAATCACATTTAATTCAGAAGAATTTTGTGAATCTAGACTTTTTTGTTGTATTTTGAACAATTATAGGCTGTAATCATTTTAACAATGTATGAAAATGATTGCATTATAGTATTTGTATATTTTTACCTATCAATATTATACAGAGGCTTCATAAAGGAAATAGAATCTCAAAAATATGTAAAACAAAATCTCATGAACTACTAACTATTAAGTAATTATTATTTTTGTGGGTTTCTTTATGAAATTATTTCTTTTTTCTTTATAAAATATATTACTGGTCCTTCATAACATAACAATATATATATATATATATATACATATATATATACATGCACATATCACTTAATTTTATATTTATATTCAGAGTTTAATCATTATAAATTATGTTAATTATTTTTATGTTCATGTCTACTCAATATGAAATCAGATACAAGCGATAGTTCTCTGGAACTAGAGCTTCTGTGATATCCCCTGTTCATTTACATTATCACCTCAATTACATACACTATTGCACTTTTTTTCTTGGTGAATAAACTTATAATAATTTTTAGTACGATCACATAGTTTTGTGACGAAAAATTGGACATTTCAGACAAACAACTCAAAACTCATTACTGAAAATTACATTCGAAAGAGCTAGACGTTTCCCAACAGAGCAACTATACAGAGAAACCAAAATACTCAACATTAAATCTCCATACAGCTACCAATATTTGATATGGATGTTCTCGAACATCCAGAAATTTTGTTCAAGCAGTCACAAAACAAGATCCGTCGAAAACTTTCGTATCAAAGTTCCGCTCTTCAAGAAAAGACATACACAAAGATTCGTTTTCGATTCGCTTTCTTCAGACCTAAACTGTACATTTTTTTTCCAGCGCACCTGAAAACAAGTAAATTTAAACCCACCCTAAAGCAACACTTATCAGAGAACCCGATAACATTCAAAATATTCTAAAACACAAAGAATTCGAAGACCTCAAAATCCTGTATTGCGATCGCTGTTCTTCCTCTCTATCATCATTATTATTGTTACCATCAATACTATTATTTTTCATTTTCTTACAATTTTATGCTTTAATAATTTTTACTATTCTTTGTTTTCATTTACATTTTTCATTCTCATCTTCATTCTTTACCACTGCTGTTATATGCATATAAAATGTTATTACAGAAGTTGAATACTTCATCGAAGAGTGGGCACAAAAAGCACAAAACAGGCGACACACGCCCATTTGTATTTTACTCCACTCTGGAAGAAATTCAAAAGAGAGTAAAATTAATGTTGTATGAAGATATATTGTATTTACATAGGGTTATTTACTTTGTATATTGTTTGAAATCCTTTTTTTCTTCTGAATTCTCAACCCATACCCAATTGGTACAGCTATATAAGATACAGGATAAAAAGGTACGAATGTGAGTTAACAGTATATATAGAATATAAAAATAATTTATTCGACAGCGAAAGTAATGCTTTGTGACGACTATTACAAATTCACTAACCCCTTCACGGACGGAATTTTCAAATAAGGTCAAACACGGTTCATTTATTTGTATCAGAATGCCTAGACACCAATTTTAATGACTCTAAATTAAAAACTAACCTATGTAAACTTTCAACCCCAATTTTTTCAGGAGTGGAGTGGAATTTATAAAAACACTGAAACGCGCTTTTCGTCATGTGTAACAGAAACCTCAGATACTAGTTTTTATTCCCCTAACTTAAAAACTAACGGAATATTTTCTACTTTTTCCTTTGTCATATTTTCCATCATTTTCATCAACAGAACCAAGTAAGGCCAAATTCATTCAATTTTCGTTTGTTTTCGAAATGTAAATAAAATTGTATAAAAGTCATGTACGTACAAACAAGTTTTTTTTTCAGGTTTTCAACACACACTTTATTATCATTCTCGCTTTTTCTTCGTCCTTCTAGGCGTTCTCGAGATCCACGAAATGTGAAAGGGACCTTGCTCTTCGCGAAGAAGAAGGCGGCGCAGGGGGGAGTTTGAGGATACTGGGGGGCTTTATATATACAGAGCTCAACAGAAGTTTCAGACATTGTTCGCTCACAGTCCTAGTGCTAGGAGGTTGCTAACTTACAAAGGAATCATGAAGTTTTTGGTAAGTCAGTGAAAAAGTGCATGCCAGTGTTCGTTCAGTGTTTCCTCTTTCGAAAAATATTATTGAATTTTTCGGTCGGGCAGATGAGAGTCAGTGAGTTTGAATGTATTCTTTGATGAGCATTTTTAATGACAACTGAAAAATGTTTGTTTTTTTTTTTAAGTTCAATCTTTCTGTCTGAGCTGCAATGTTTTTGATAGACGCATGGAAAAACTGAAAAATCATTCAATTAGCAACTTTCTTCAGAAATTCCATACCTACTTCGTTAACTATCTTGAATTTTTTTCGTTAATCCATTAATTGTAGTAGATTATTATTTGAAACAAATTCCTTCTGTCTTATCAAACAAAACATTAATACGTTTGGAACTTTTGGGTTAGATATATATTTTTGTGTCCATGACAATTGAGTCTTTTTGCTTCACTCAGTCGATCTCTAGGGTTTTGAACGATAATTTCTGTATTCAGCTCAAATAAAATTATTAAATTTCAGCTTTAATCATCTTCCATTTGATATTCCACACAACACAACTGAAATGTTTTTACTCAATTAGAACCATTCCCAGATATTGTTTATGACATTACTTCAATGTTGAGGCTTAGATATAGTTGCAACATTTTTCGTTAAATGGCAGCAGCAACAAATTCTTTGGGATTTTTATTTTTTTTGTGGATACATTTCGATACCACACACGTTTTTGTTTTCAGTAACAAATCCCAGCCCCAGAATACACATGGAGAAACAAAATTACTTGAACAGATTTGAGTTCATCAAATTCTATAATTAAAGAAAATATTTTTAATTGTCCGAATCGTATTATTTCGGATCTAACAAAACTTGTCCTCAAAGTTTTTTGCCACGAGATGATTTTTCCAAAATTCATTCGGAATTTCAAATCAAAACTTGAATGTTTCTTTCAAATATTTTTACAATTAGATAACTATCAACCTTAGAACACTTACTATTCTGTCAAGTATATAAAATGATGATTTTTTTGTACGCAATGGATCAAACTGCATGTGTCCTTTTACTACTTTAGGAAAAACTCATAGGAATACTAATTGTTGTATTTTTGCCTATCATGATCCGCAGATTCTAAAATATGTAGAAATTCTCCTCAAACTTCCATTTTCATACCAATATCGGCAATTGTGCCTCACTTCCGAGAAGTTTTTCTCTAAGGTGTACATTCAAACAAAATTTATCTGTAAATTAGTGTTGATATTTTTTAATGCATTTGTATTTTTTTTTTGTTTATCTCATATTACTTTATCATTATTTCTTTCTAATACAATACTAACTTATCTGTGATAAATTAATTTGGTGAAATCCTCCTCCTGAAGTGTCATTGGAATTTTTATCTTTAAACTTTATATATATATATATATATATATATATATTCGTTAGTTTCTTGACCACATATATATTTTCTTCAATTTCTCGGAATAAAGGTCTGATTCTACTACTATGTGAAAAACTCTTGGGAATATGTAGAATTTGTTCGCAATATAACAGTTCCACAAAATCATATAATAATCTCTCTGGATATAGTTTCTTTATACACAAATATAAATACAAAATAAGCGATAGATATCATAAGAGAAAAATGGCATGGAATCCAAAGTCACACAACACTAACCTTGGAAGAGTTTTTGAAAGGAATTGAACTATGTTTAACCCCAACAAACTTTCAATATGAGAATGCACACTACTCAAAATATTGGGAATTGCAGTAGGATCTCCAATTGCTGCAACACTAGCATATATGGTTAAGGAGTATGTTGAAATCACTAACTTTCAAACCAATATTCTTCAAACGATATGTAGACGATTGTTTAACATGTATTCCTACTGACAAAGTTGATGAAATTCTAGAAAAATTCAATAAATATTACCCTAGATTGAAAATTATAATAGAAATAGAAATAGAAAAACAAATAAACCTTCCTCGACACAACAATAATACACGACAATTCTGGAAACGTTTTCACAAACTCTTTTATTGAACCAAATGCATCAAAACTATTTGTCAAACGCACCCCTCAGTTATAGAAAAATGTTATTCAAAATTTAACTGACAGATAATAATGAAAACTGATCTGTACATGCTGCCAAAAAAAATACAGTCCGGCTTATATACAGAACTCAATCTAAACAATCCAAGGTACTTATGAAGAGGGTAAAAATGCACGAAAGATAAACAAACCATTCCCGATAACTTCGAAGTCACACACCTACAATAACGTTCGTACGATACAAATGCAAAAATTCAAATAAAATACTCATATGTATTACAGATAATTTTATATTGTGAATAACGTGTTATATTTCAAACCATATGTTTTTAAAGAATTATTTTAGTGCATACATTTCAATATTGTGTTGAGTTAAATATGTCTCAAACCCCATATTTTTAATTTCAGTGTTTTAACCTGATGATGACAAACTCCATGTCGAAACGTCGTTAAAATAAATTATACGAATTGACTGAATCAGACCTTTATTCCAAGAAATTGAAGAAAATATATATATATATATATATATATATATATATATATGCAACAAGTTTATTTCGCAAAAATTTTTATCTAACTTGTACCAAAATTCCCAACACCATTCCACAATTCTAAATATATTCATAACATGGAAGTATTTCCACTTTTTTTTTTCGTTTGTTGTTCTTGTAGGTAGGTCCCTTTCAAGTTTTGTCCCTTTCAAGTTTTGGTGGTTCAGCTCGTAAAATTATTCGCTTTGACAGAATATAAATCACTAACATTTGCTGTTCAACTTTCTGATTTTTTCGTCAAAAAATACCACAAGTAACATCCGTGATCATAAACACGAAAATATCATCATAATCCAGTCGAATAGTTATTCAAATGGACCTGAAGGTATTTATTTTAGCACGGTCTGCAGGAAACAAAGTAATTTTCCACCATTTCCTAATTTCAACACTCACAATGATATATTCAAGTTTCTGCAATAATCCCAAACAGAAGTACGGAAAACCTCAATCCTATTCATGCAAGAAGCAATATCATGAATAAAATATACGCATTGCAACTGGATCGAAATGATAAAAATAACTGGCATAATTCTGAGGAAATTAATTTTAATTTTATAGCACTACTTCATTTACATTGATATCAAGTTAAGTAGAGGCATGGAGTGAATAACATCGTAAATAATATTTTTCAAAAGAATTTGTTATGCGGATATATTCAATAAAGGCCTTGACCACATAAGGATGTCGAGACGCAATTGAATCTATTCTCGCAAAGTTATTCACTGTCAATGCTTTTCTCGATTTTTCCCTTAAGGTAAATCATTTAGATTTCCGTTACATATGGAGTCATTACGAAAATAAGATGACTTGTTTTTTTTTTCAATATACTTTGTTTTTCATTTCAGCTATCACTTATACAGTGAGCACGTAAAGGTTGGAACAAATTCGTTAAAAGCTAGATATGGACATTGGGGGAAAAAAGCTCAGACACGTCGATTTTTTTTGATGACGTCATTATCTTTTTTTTTGCAAATCCCCTATTTTGATAATACCTTCAAAAAGAACGCATTTTTCTGTGTATGGATGTTATATTTTTTTTATGTTACATAACCGTATGTTCGAAAAATAAAAGACAATTCATTCATATTAATGTAATTTATAAAAATTACAAGAGGACTAAATAAACCTACAAACTATTAAATTGCCAGCCATTCGCCTATTGACAATATGCAAGGCTATGTTGAAACATTAGTAAGGGTAGCAGTGTTAATTAAATAAATTTCGATCCTTATTCTCTTCTTTAGTTCATTAGGTCTGTTAACGTAAACTTTTGTCTTGAAGTATCCCCACAAAAAATCTAGTGGGGTTGGATCAGGAGATCTAGCTGGCCTATCTGAAAATCCTGGTCTGCCAATCCATCTATTGGGAAACATATTGTCGAGGTGCGTAATGCGGTGTCGCTTCATCTTGCTGGTACCATAGGGAATTGTCCGTTAGCTGAGGATTTTGAGGATGTGGGTACAGAGTCGCAAGTGCGGGAATTCAAATATTTGTCACCGTTCAATGAACCTTCAATATAAAAAGGTCCCACAATTGTGTTACCAACTATTCCCGCCCACACGTTGACAGTGTGGATACTGAGTGTGCCCTTCCATAGCCCAGTAAGGGTTCTCTGGTGCCCAGTACCTACAATTCTGCCTATTTACTGTACCATTTAAGCAGAAGCACATTACCGTATGAATTGCGGATTATTATTACATCGATCCATCATTAATTCACTAAATTCTTGTCTGCGATCGAAATCATCTTCATTAAGTTCATGAATTACTTGCACTTTATATGGGTGCCACTTATTATTTTTCAGGCATTTTAAAACAGACATTTGGCACATTGATTGCTCCAATGCAACTTGACGAGAAGGTTTATGAAGATTATCCAATTGTTGATCTTCCGTAATGCCTGGACGACCTTTATAATTATCACCGACATTAACAAAATTTATAAATTTTCTTTCGACTTTGCTCACCCTCGAACGTATAATAGGTCTATCGGGATATTTATCGTTAAATAAGTTACAAACCTCAGCTTGCGTACGGGTCTTATCTACATAACCTATAACCTGTGGTAGAAGTCCATTGTATCTCAAAGTGGAGTGGTATCATTTTACGAAGTAGAAAAACTCAAAGTCATCTCCACAATTCAATATCGCAATAGATTAGTTATGTGATGGTGGATAGGTAGAAAACCATCGATTAGTACATGTTTCGAACCTCTATAGGTTCATCATCAGCTGAATGTAAAATTATGGAGAGAAAAAGTGATAGGTAAAAACATTAATTCTATGTCACGAATTCCATATTCAGAATAAATGACAAAGAAAAGGTTGGCATTCAAAAATTTCTCCTTTTTATCTCTAGGGAGGCTGAAGCCATTAGACGATATATAAGGTACTATCGACATGTTGATCAATGTTAGCAATCCACATGTAGAATAAGCTTCAGATAATTATAATTGATAGAAACCAGTAAAAAGCACTAAAAGAATCAAATAATAACGGCATATAAAATAAATGATAATTTTACGCGTTATAATAACACAATCAAAGTTAGCTGTGGAGTGTCAAGTTCCTTCTAGTTAATCGCCTTGTTTGGATATCGTGAGAAGCAGAGCTCATTGAATATTTAATAATAAAATGAATTGGAATACTTACAATATGTGTTCCTTTTGTACAGAATCTGATCATATTCAAAATTATCATAAAAATGTAAAGTATTTAACGTATTTGGTGAACAACTCTGGCCTAAATCCTGAACAATAAGATCTGTTTAAGGACATGAGCAACATTCTTCTTGAAATTATTCCATATTTTACTGATTTTTTTTTAAATTTCATGTAGCATAGACATTTAGTGAAGGAAATTTACAGCTTCTTATTTCACTGACCATCGAGGAAAAAAGATGTGGAAAAGGAATTTCTGAAACATTTGAAGTTTCGTCGATAAATAGGTATATTCTATCCATTCTTTGTTGAATCATTCATCTTCGACTAAAAACATAGGGTTCGTTCAAAATCGTACATATTATAATGTCGATTTATGAAGGGAACAGGAAAAATAAATAATATTGTTCCCCGTATGAAGTATATAGTAGACCAAAATGCGAGCATCTGATTGGCTAAAATTAACAGGTATAAAATTTTCGAAGAAAATCTAGCAGGGTTCATCACAGGTTTCTGCCAAATGAGTTATCATTTCTTCCTCGACATGTTATTTATAAAGGATATTTTTCCTTAAAAAAGTAACTCTCAATAAATATTTTCCTTGCTAATTCAATCCCAAATTAATGCAATATTCTATTCCATAAAAATCAGATTTCCATTTTAAACATTCATTCTTCAACACTTTTTTGTATAGGCTTTGAAAACGGGAGATTCTATATTATATAATTTTTTACATGGTGATCCTACAGACTCCGAGAAGGGTCACAGCCTATTTTTATCACCCCTTCATCAACTCGCCCTCTTGTCTGTCTGTTCGGGAGGAATTTTGCCTACCATTTTGAAATAACTTCCCAAGACTTGAAAGTTCGAACATAGCTCAGGACTGGATGACAATGCAATATTAACTTGCTTTCTTGTCTGTCTGTCTGTTCGGTAAAATTTACAACAGGTTTCAGATTGATGAATTGAGTATGTGTTTGAGAGAGAGAGAAATTAATAAAATGTCACACACACACACACACACGACTAAAAAGCATTAACTAATTATTTAACTAAAAAAGTGTTTTTTTTAGTTGAATCATTATTATGTCTTTTATATACAGGGTAATAGTAGTAGTAGTAGTAGTATTTTATTAGTCACCAAATTACATGAATTTATAAAAGCTTACAATAGAAAGAAATGGGCGATTAATATAGGTAGAAGGAAAGGTTTGTCAAACCGAGTCTTATTACTGAATTTTTATCAGCGGAAACATAAGTATTAATGATTCACTTAAGTTTTTGGAAAACTTGTCTGTGAAACATCAATATCAAAATTATTTCCTTGAAGATGGTCAAGAGATAATATATTTTGAGATACTCGGGCAAACATTATAATGCTTATATTTCTAAATAGTATTAACAATATCAATAGTAGTGAATGATATTCTTAGATTACTACAGAAAAAGACACATTATAGCTATTTATGTACCAAGTGCGTTATATAGATCCTAACGCCCGGAGGGTGAATGTTACACCCAAGTGCCTTTGGCCCGAGGGATGAATGTTGCCCGATGGGCGTTAGGATCTAGTAACGCTCGTGGTGCATACAATATTTTATTTTTCACGAAAAAAATATCTTAAACGACGTTGTTTACTTCATAAATTTCTTCTCATAGTATTTACTGCGTTCTGGTCGGCCACTGAGCACAAGTGAGCTTCTATGCAATTGCCATGGAAACATTGAAGAGGTTGCTAAGGGTTGTTTATTTGATAGAACGACGCTGCATTTTTGTAAGAATTGACAAGCTTGTTAGTGAAGGAAACTAAAAACGATTGTGTTCATAATAATTTGAAAATTGTAATTTCTATTTGAGAGAACATAATTAGTCCCTTTCTATGTACAGTCATGAATAAAAAAATTCAAGGTATTATAAAGCAGTAACGATCAAGTGAAACATAAAATATAAAATCTAAAAGTATAAAATCTCTAAACGTGTAGATGATGCAAAAATGTGAAACATAAAAATTTGAATGTGTAAACGTATAAAAATATTAAATGTTACAATATAAAATACACACTCGTGTTGAATTAAAAGTATTCAATGTGCTAGGTGGGGATGTAAAAATGATGTGAAAATTGAGAGATTAATTCAGTAAAATTTGTTCATAGTAATGTTATATTTTCATCGATCTCTTCGAGAAATAATAACTGTGCACTTTCTACTAGGAACTGTGTTGCATGAACACGGTCCTCTAATACTCATATGTATAGTTTCTTTCTGATTTTTTTTTATTTATACCCAGTATTTTAATTAAAAAAATTGCTCTCCTACCACATACCACCCCTGTTGTGACAACTTTATTTTCCTTCCAGGTCCTAATATCCTGCGCTTTAGCAGTAGCCCACGCCGGATTCGCGTCCCCCTACTACTACAACACCCTCATCCTCCCCAACGGCGCACCCCTCGACACCCCCGAAGTCCAACTGGCGAAAGCGGCCCATTTCGAAGCCCACGCCAAGGCAAGATACGGAGCCCCAGTATTAGCCCCTCTGTTCCACTATGGCCAGCCCCTTGCATACAACGCCTTGCCCCTTGACACTCCCGAAGTAGCTGCCGCCAAGGCCCAACATTTCCACGACTACGCCGTAGCTGCTCAACGTAATGGAGTTCACGTCGCCGCCTCCCCCTTAGCTTTGGGTCACCCCGTCGATACGCATGAAGTTCAAGTAGCTAAGGCAGCCCACTTTGCCGCCCATGCTGAAGCTGCAGCTCGTGCTCACGGAGCTCACTACAGGAGGCGTCGTGACACCTACCCCCTCCACTACCCCGTCATCGACCACAACGGTGTACCAGTCGAGACTCCTGAGGTACAGGCAGCTAAGGCTCACCACTTCGCTGAGTTCGCCAGAGTTGCTAGCCGCTCAGACAGTTACGTAGCAGCCCCCGCTGCATCTGTAGGTTACTACGCTCATCCCCAACCTGTTGACAATTTCGCCCCAGCGTACTACCGCGGCCCCGGTGGGCCACCAGCCCAACTCGGCCCAGACGGACAACCCATCGAAACCCACGAAGTTCAGGCTGCTAAGGCTGCGCATTTTGCTGCCCACGCTGCTCTCAGGGGTGGTCACTTTGGCCACTATTAGGACCGATTCTTCTTAAAAGCTGTAGTTTGGAGTTTGTAGTTCTAGATGGGTTACTGTGTGACTCTAAAGGACCACATAGCCATTTTGCAGCTTAACGTGATACCTTTAGTTTAATGTAAATATGATAATGTCAACTGTTTTTCGATTACCACGAAAATATTGTTATTAAAAGTGTGAATTCAATTATTTGGTGTACAGTTTTTTTTTAAGTTTCTTTAGAGAAGGATTTATTTTATTTTTTTCTCCATTCATTATCTATACAGACTATTACAGCCTAATTACATGGATGAGTTAATTTGATATTAAGCTATAGTACAAGATAATAATTGATCCTAATAACTACTCACTATCATACTATCAATACTATCAGAACTGTAGGAGATCGTGTTGCAAAATAAGTGTTCAGTATTATAGAGTGGAGTTCAATATTTGATCGAGAATATTTTTACGAAAAGCAGTAGGAGGTAGGGTTCAATCAAGGTATATGAGTATATTGAAATTGTTTGCTAATTTAAGCATAGATACCAGAGGTGCTCTCTCTGTGATACACACTGCCGAAAGATTGAACATTTGGAGTGGAACGTGTACGTCGTGGCGGTACATTGAAAGGAAGTAAATAGAGGATTTCTAGGAAGTCTATGTTATTGTTTATCATTTTGTACATGAATATCATTGTTGTTAAAGTTCTCCTCTGCTCTAGCGATAATACTTTGATTTCAGATCTCAAATGTGATGTCCTGATGATATTAAAATCAGGCCATATACGATGCTGTTTAAAATATATATACCTCAAGAGTTCATTCTGTACCTTTTCTAGTTCATTCAAGTTTGATTGATATTCTCCGAACCATATAATAGAGGCAAATTCCACTTTGGGCCTCACTAGTGAATAATATAGCAATTTGGTTGTGTTTATATCTGGAAAATTCGATGTTTCTCTAATAACAAATCCCAAGATCCGATTAGCGGATTTGATCATGTTTTTAATGTGGATGGACAAGTTGAATTGGGAATTATAGGTAACTCCCAGATCTTTTATTTAACTCAATTTTTCTCTCAAGAGCCTCCCCATTCATTTAATATTCAAAAATAATTGGCTCTTTTACTCGGGTTATCGAGAGTACGGAACACTTTTTAGAATTGAAGGATAGTTTATTTCTTAAGCTCCAATCTATGATGGCGTCTATATCTTTCTGTAGTCCTATAAAGTCACGGACCGTTTGTACTTCTTCAAGAAGCTTCAGGAGGTAGTAGAAAGGTGTATTTACAATGAATTATTACCCTTTTTGGCAAAAAACAATATTATCAGCGAGTGTCAAAATGGATTTTGCCCAGGGAGATCGACGGAAAGTGCTACTGCAGCTTTCTTAGAAACTATTTATAGTGGTGTCGATAGAGGAAAATTTGTTGCCGCACTTTTCTTTGACCTATCTATCCTTTGATTCCATAGATTTTGATATACTCGCTGATAAACTGTACCTACACTATAGGTATTCGTGGAAAATTTCTGGCTTGGGTACTCTCCTATATGAAATATAGGAGATTATATGTGAGATGGGACAATACTGACTATCATATGTGTGAGGTGAACATAGGAGTTCCACAGGGCTCAGTCTAGGGACCATTGATATTCTTACTTCATATAAACGATCTTCCACAACATTTGGGTATAAGCTCGATATCATTATTTGCCGATGATACTTAAATCTCAGAAGAAGCCGACAGTCCTGCGGAAGTTCAAACTGAACTCAACATTATTGGTAAACGATTCACAGATTGGGATCACAGAAACAGTCTTATAGTCAACCAGATAAAACAGTTTTAATTCAATTTTTTGGCAGGAAATATACATATCATGAACCTCTGAACAATGAAATTAGTAACGTGGCAATATATCCATCAGAGACGACCAAATTTTCAGGATCACACATTGATTCTGGACTAAGTTGAAAATTTCATATAAACCATGTATGTAAAAGATTAAACAGCAGTTCCTATGCAGTAGTACAACTGAAAAAGATTTTGGATGAAAACTGTTTGAAGGATGTCTATTATGTCATGGTGAATTCAGTTCTGTCTTATAATGTACTCCTGTGGGGAGATGGAACGAACATAGAAAGAGCTTTGTAGCTCAGAAACGTATTATTCGTATATCATATAGTCTTCGTTACACATATTCCTGCAGACCAATTCTCAAAGGAAATAATATTTTAACATTACCCTGCATCTACATTTATAGTTGTCTACTCTATGTGAAAAGAATGAATATAGGTTAGAAACAAATTCCAAGTGTCACATATACCCAACTAGAAACGGAAACCTACTGAAATTACAACAACATCGTACTTCGTTGTTTCGAAAATCACCTTCTGCAGCAGGCATGAGGCTCTTCAATTGTTCACCACCAGCCATAAAAATAATTTCAGAATTACCTTTGTTCAAATTGGGAATAAAAAAATATTTGTTGGAGGGAAGTTTCTATTCTATAAACGAGTATCTGGAATACTCTAGTAGAAAATAGTTATGACAAACCTTTATATGTTTATTTCAATATTTCACACTGACGATTCCTGTATATTAATTTATTTATATAATGTCTTAAACTGACTATGTCCCATTGATTATTTGATGTATTCGAAGAATAATTTTAGTACTATTATATCACATCTTCAAGACCTCTTTACGGTTCTTTGTATTGTGTATGAGCTTATTTGAATTTGTTTATATGTTTGCTTGTATATGAGTGTATATATGTGTGTGTTTATACAATTTATATTATTCTTCTTCTTTTTTTGACATGTCCAATACCATGTAATATGGTCTTATTGGAATAAAGTATATTTGTATTTGTATTCGAACAGTAAAAAGATGAGAGGTCCCAGATTTGAGTCTTGTGGAACTCCAGAATTTTCCGAAAATTCTACAGATGTGTTTCCATTATGCTTGACAATAGAGTAACGATTTTGAAGATAAATTTTAATCAACTCAAGTGTATTGTGGGATAATCCAAAACCATAAAGCTTTTCAAGCAGGACATCATGATGTACCTGGTCAACTGCCTTTCGGAAATCTGTAAACACAACATCCGGTTGTGCTTTAGATCCTAAAGTATTGAAAGCCTCATTGCTAAATATAAATAAATTTGTATTGATTACTTTTTGTCTCATAAAACCATGCTGCTGAGGCACTATGTATTTGTTCGTGAAATTGCTGAGTTTGATGTAAATGATTTGTTCAAATAATTTAGCTGACGCACACATTATGGAGATAGCTCTATAATTTTTCGCCTCCATTTTGTTTCCCGACTTGTGTATGGGTACTGCTAAGGAAGTTTTCCAAGCAGTTGGGAATACATTGGTTTTGGTAATCAAGTTGAAAATGTGAATCAATGGGACTTTCAACCATTCGCTTCAGCCTTTCAGAATATATGGAGGGATACCACATGTACCTTCGGATTTCTTGGGCTTAAATTTTCTCATAGCCTCATTATAATCCGTTTCACTTATTGAGTGAATCTTAAATGATTCGTTATAAGTTCCTATATTATTTATGGTATCCACAAAGTCAAATTTATATGTTGCTGGTTCAGAACAAAAGACTGAACAAAATTATTTAGAAAAAGCGTCTGCAGTGTTACCTTCGTCCACATACTCATTATTATAAACGAAGCTGCCTAGGTTTATGTTATTTGACTTTCTCTTATTTACATAACTCCAAAATTCATTCTCTTCCGAATGTATTTTTTCTTCAATTTTATTATATGAAATCCCTTCTTTATTGAAGATGGCAACTGTGAATTTGCCGAAACGTCGTGAAATTGGACCTTTTCAGGATCAAGAACACAGAACGCGGACATAAATTCGAGAAGCTATATATATATATATATATATATATATATATATATAGAGAAGGAATTTAATGGACATAGCCCTCAGAGAAAAGTGCTAACCGTAGACACGTGTTTCGGGCTCTCGGCCCTCATCAGTACGGTGGAGAAGTGCAAGGATGAACAACACTTGGTAGAAAACGACAAATCAACGGAGTAATAATTTTTAATGTCTGTGAATATATATCAAATAGTAAGTGATTTTGTGGCATTGCAGACAAATTTTTTAATTCCAGAAAAAATCATCTTCGAGCTATGATTTGATCCCACGACCTTGAGATTACCAGTCTTATGCTCTACCAACTGAACTATCGAAGACCCTGGATTCAACATCTGCATTTCGCAATACCGTTTTTTCCCAGAATTTGATGTTAGTTGTTGAAACATGGAAAGTGAAAATATGAAATAAAAAATCTACGTGTGTTGTCAATTGTCATCAAGAACAGATTTTACCTATCGCCTACGTTGCCGAAGAGTGGTAATCTTAAGGTCGTGGGTTCGAATCCTGCTCGAAGAAGGTGTTTCTCTGGAATTAAAAAATTTGTCTGCAATGCCACAAAATTCCTTACTATTTTCTATATATTCACAGTTATTAAAAATTATCACTTTTGCAATTAGATTTGTCAAAATAATCTCGTTTTCACTGGCCGGAGATCAGAGCTGCCTGAATATCGACTGAAATTCGGCGACGTCGGCGATAGGTAAAATCTGTTCTTGATGACCATTGACAAAACACCTAGATTTTACAATTCATATTTTCACTTGCCATGTTTCAACAATTAACATTAAATTCTGGGAAAAAACGGTATCGGGAAATGCAGATGTTCAATCCAAGGTATTCGATAGCTCAGTTGGTAGAGCATAAAATTAATAATCTTAAGGTCGTGGGTTTGAATCCTGCTCGAAGAGAATTTGTTTCTGGAATTCAAAAATGTTTCCGCAATGCCACAAAATTCTTTATATATATATATATATATATATATATATTGTTATGTTTAGAAGCACGTTAAATATTTTTAAAGTTGAAATGAGAATAAAAAATTGAAAAAAACCCATAAATAAAAAAATATGCATATTTAATAATCTGTGCTATGTTATTTTACAGTTTTTCTGGTGAGTCTACCATTTTCTGAAACCTTGTATAATACCTTTGTTTGAAATAAACATGTTTCCAAAAATTACAAGCAATTGGCATAATTTTAAAATTTTTAGAAATCAAAATTTACGAATATATTTTGAGCACAAGCAGATAACAAAATATTGAAAATTTGAACATCCTGTATATGAAATTAGATCTGAACACAATAGCCAATGAGATGCCAGGAAATATCTTGTGCAAAATTAGAAAATTTGAAAATATGAAAAGCAGAAACGTCAGAAGAATGATTTTTACATGTATTGTGTATAGTTTATAAGGTAGTTAGAGATGTTTAATAAATAGAAACTGTCAAAGAAGTGAAAATAATGAAAAGTGTACAAAAAAGTGCGTGGAAATAAAAAATTCGAGAAAGAAAACAAAATGTGTTGGTATCAAGGGAAAAGAATCAACAAGCGAGGAAGAGTGTGAAAAAATTTTATTTTGGATGAACCCAATATAAATTTACATCCTAAAAAAATCATCAATTAATAAGAGAAACACAGCTATTTTGTCAAGACAACATGAAAATGATATAAAGAACCATAGCTGATAAAAAGATACCAGAAGAAAAGTTAAACTTACCTTTTTCATTGGAGATTTGCCAATACGAGGAGAAGCCACAACCGACAAGGATCAGCAGTTTCCAGGAACCGAGGAAAAACCGAATTATTGACATTCTCGTTACCAGACGTCCCAACGTATTTTTTTTCTACCATAGAAGTCACCACAGTGCAAGCAAATATAAAACTTTTAAAGATTTGGATAGAACTTTTCACGAATTACTATAAAGAACACATAACCTACAAAACTAGGTTAAAATTTCACTTTATTATCACATGATTTCACATTTGCTGTATATATTTGTTATGAATCATTAATTAGGTCATTTATCGCAGAATAAGTAGTGGTTAGTTTTTCCTGAATAAAGGAAATTATTATTTGATGAATCTCTGCATTATTTTCAATGTTTGATCAACAATGAATTGCTAATTTCTGAAATTGACATCGAGAGGGCTCCACAGTTGAACCAACTTCTGAGATTCCATAGGCGTACCGATTGAGTTAGCTGAGGTGAAGGAAATAAGGTAAAAGAAAAGAGGTAAAGCCGGATAGCCGGAGATATTGAATATTTATATGGGTATTTATTTATCAATACATATTAAATTGATTTATACAATATTCAATTGAGAATGTTTCCCTTTTCAACATATTAAATAAATCTTAAAAAAGGAATTAGCTTGAAGACTTTGAAAATAGCTGCGTAATAGTTGAACAAGGTAAAACAAAACAAAGAATTAGCAAAATACAAAAAAATATATATATATTTTGTTATGATGTCTGGTTGTGGAAAGTAAAAAATTAAATACTAAATATAAAATCAAAACGACCGCAATCAACGCATCATCATAACAATATATACATATATAAATATATATATATATATATATATATATATATATATATATATATATATATATATATATATATATATATATATATATATATATATATATATATATATATATATATATATATATATATATATATATATATATATATATATATATATATATATATATATATATATATATATATATATATATATATATATTATATATATATATATATATATAACGAACACTCATTGTACGATGTCGACTCACACTTTTGTATTTGTCACATGCATCTACACACATTGCGAATTGTTGAGTCATTCATATCGAAAAAGTTGTGACGTTGATCAGGAAATACGCTGTATTTCGCATGTAGATTAGAGAAGTAGAATTACCGAGAGAGCGTTGGATTTCGGTTATTTGTAGACGGATGTGAAAAGATACACACATAAAAGAGAGAAAGAGGGTGCACTATAAAAGAGCGATCGGGGAAATGAGGCAAGTTTGAATTGATTACAAGTGAATGGGGAGCACGGAAAAATTGCAGGATTAGTTGTTCGAGCGGATGAGTTTTGGAGAGTTAGTTGGAATGCAAATTTAGTTACATTTTATTCTTGATGTCCATTACGAGGTATGGTCCTTCGACTTTTTCGCTTAGAAATGTTTATGAATTTTCTTCCATTGTTCTCTCTTGTGTACACATTGAAGAGTTACTCAAAATATAGAAATGAACACATTCAATTTTTAACCGACGAAACCAAAAAGGAGGAGGTTCTCTATTCGACCCGTATATTTTGTTTTTCCATCATATTTTTTTATGTATGATCACGCATAACTTTTCACAAATCCACCCCTAAGGGTAGCGAAATGAAGGATATTGATCACTCACCCGCTGAATTCTGGTCCGTTAACCGATTCTATCAGGCATAACTTTGTACTGGGTTCTTCGATTTGGATGATTCTTTTTTCAATAGATGGGGTATACCTTATATTTGGATTTCGAAAGGAATCAGCCACCCTTACGGGAAGAAAAATAGGGGATAATTGATTTTTCACTTGTGAACATTGACACACACATACGTAGTTGACAATGACAGATCGCTACTGACATTATTCTTGTTCCTTCAAAATCAGTATATTTTATGAGAGGATGGAATGATATACAAAGTAATGAAATAAACTAACCAGAACAACGAGAATAATTTATATTACAACAAATAGTAAAAGTAGATAATCATATTATTCAACTGGTAATAGTTGAAGTGAGGTGGGTAAGTAAGCATTTTGGAAGTAATCAAAAACCAAGTAGGTAGTAATTGGTAGATTTTAGCCACAAAAAATTTAAAAATAAAAACTTTTTAACAAAAAATTAAACCGACGAAATACGGAACTGAAAAGTAAAAAATAAAAACTTTTAACAAAAAATTAAACCAAAAAAATCAACTGAAAAGCGAAAAATAAAATAAACCTTCTCAGTCTAAATGATAATTGAGCTCCTAAACTAATGTAAGTAACTGATTTTGAGTCGGCGCCAAACAAACTAGCAATTGAATCAGGTGAAGCGTAAAATGATGGCAGCGAGATGCACGGCTGCGTTTTGATGACTTCTTTCGATAATTGTTTGTTTGGCGCCGACTCAAAATCAGTTACTTACATTAGATTAGGAGCTCAATTATCATTTAAACTAAGGTTTTTTGCTTCTCAGTTGATTTTTTCGTCGGTTCAATTTTTTGTTAAAAAGTTTTTATTTTTTACTCTTCAGTTCCGTATTGTCGGTTTCATTTTTTGTTATAGGTAATAATATCGATAATGAATTTAAAATGGTTACAATAGACGATGAAAGCACCTGCAACTACATACGAGGGGTGTTCTGAAAAATGGTAGTAGTAAGCTGTAAAGGATGACAAAATTCGATGTTATATAGTACTAGTAGTATTAGTAGTATTTATTCAACTATTTTTCATACATTTCTGTATAATTATGGCAAGTCAGAAAGAAAACGTATGTATAAACACACATTAAAATATGTTGAACAATGTCACATAAAAATAAGATAAGAACAGAAGTCCATACTAATACAAACATTCATGAAATATATAGAGTAAAATACAATACAATTATACACCCACAGTCTAATATCTGAGGTGTGTTAGCGAAAATCACTTGCACTTGTACTCGTAGGAATAAGATCGGTTTGTTTCATTCAACGAAGTTGCGGGGAAATTGAAATTGCGATACTCTGAAGAGGAGTAGAAACAGTGAGTTTGAAAAAAATATCTCTTTCTACTCTTGAAAAGATTCTGGGGAAGATCTTTAAAGTAATCTGGAAGTTTGTCATACAGGTCAAGGTCCAGCGAATTCTCCCTAAATTTATCCAACCCATATCGTTGACATCTAAGAAGATTTCCAGATCTTGTTGGGTAATTATGGTGGTCTGAATTTATGGTTAATGAATCTTTCTTGTTCTGGATTTCCAATACGGAATTATGAATGTAAACCGATGGAATAGACATAATTTCCAGTTTTGTAAAAAGATATCGACAGGAATCACGCCTATCAGCTCCTATTAAAATCCTTATGGCTTTTTTTGTAGAATGCAAAATAAGCAATTTTTAGAGCTGTGAAACTTAGTATTGGTTTCAGTCTTCGGAGCATGAAAATTGTACTTGATAATTTATTACATAAATAATGTGTGTGCCTGACCCAAGACAAATTATCATCAATATGTACACCTAATAATACCTAATATACCATAGACGGAAATAA
This sequence comes from Gonioctena quinquepunctata, assembly GCA_018342105.1. Taxonomy (NCBI): domain Eukaryota; kingdom Metazoa; phylum Arthropoda; class Insecta; order Coleoptera; family Chrysomelidae; genus Gonioctena; species Gonioctena quinquepunctata. The sequence goes on from JAFIRS010000130.1 coordinate 162,500, forward strand.
TTGTCATTGACGTCAGTCACTAGTTCAGAAACAAAAGGCGCACCGATGCCAAATTTATTTCTGCCAGTGAAATAGAATATTTCAACGAAAGTTTGTGGTCGACGTTAGTAATTGTACTGATACTGTCACTGACTATTATTTCCGTCTTGTGTTACAGATCAAACAGACATTCCAAAAAGAAACCAAATATCTCCGCACTTTTTACCATCTTCAAATAAACCATACCACAGTGACTTATTTGAGTATCCCTCTCTTTATTTAGCAGTCCCATTCGTCCCTTGAAATGATCATCTTGGGAGACTTCTGAGTTCATAATGAAGCTTGGTTCGCGATGAACCTTTGTCCTTAAATATTTGATCAAAGAATCCAGTCGATCCAAAGAATGCAGATATTAACAGTCATCATGATAATATCACGAACTGCCCTCAAGAAATATATGTATAACTCAGAAATATCTGCTTTTGGATAGTAGTTTTTTACAAGCTTTTACTTAACTTCAAATTTGTATGTCACTCAATTTTGATGATATGAGGCAGCTCATTATGGTACTTAGTCCCATAATGAATTCATTATGGTACTAAGTACCATAATGAAATTACGCTATTTCATATACACTCCGTGATTTTTCCGGCAAAAGGGAGTCCACGATATTTCGCGTCATTTCTTCCAAATCAGAAGGTAAACTACCAGTATCAGAATCACTTATTATTTGAATTATATTCAATTCTACGTGACAATTGTGTTTGACAGCAGATAAATAAATATTGCTGTTACAACTTGACGTTGTCAAGGAAATGGCAAAGCAAAGCTCACTAACCTACTAATATTTGAAACTACACATATACTTACTCCTTTAATAAATAATAGTTTGAAAAAACTGAAAAACACGCTTTTGTAGAAAACCAGACTGAAAAAATAGAAAATAAGAAGAAAATGTATTTTACTATAATAAAAACTTTTTAACAAAAAATCAAACCGACGAAAAAATCAACTGGAAAGCAAAAAATAAAATAAACCTTCTTAGTCTAAATGATAATTGAGCTCCTAAACTAATGTAAGTAACTGATTTTGAGTCGGCGCCAAACAAACAATTATCGAAGATCATTATCTATGAAAGAAGTCATCAACACGCAGCCGTGCATCTCGCTGCCATCATTTTACGCTTCACCTAATTCAATTGCTAGTTTGTTTGGCGCCGACTCAAAATCAGTTACTAACATTAGTTTAGGAGCTCAATTATCATTCAGACCAAGAAGGTTTATTTCATTTTTTGCTTTTCAGTTGATTTTTTCGTCGGTTTAATTTTTTGTTAAAAAGTTTCTATTTTATACTTGTCAGTTCCGTATTTCGTCGGTTTAATTTTTTGTTAAAAAGTTTTTATTTTTCAATTTTTTGTGGCCAAAATCTACCAATTACTACCTACTTGTTTTTTGATTACTTCCAAAATACTTACTTACCCACCTCAATAATAATAATAATAATATTCTTTATTTCATGTAAACATTTTTATAACACAATATATACATATGTATGGTACATACAAACATTGAAAGAAAAGACGTCTAATAAAAAACAATAATTTTAGTGATTTGTTTCAAAATATTCTTTCAAATCATATGGTTCCAGATTCAACAGAAGTTGTTTCACTTTATTCTTGAAGATACTATGTGTCGTGATAGACTTAAGACTGTTCGGTAATTTATTAAATATTCTGATGCACATATATGAGAGATTTTTTTCTGTGAGTGTTAGTCTGTGTATAGGGAAGTTAATATTAAGTGTCCGTGTATTATAGTTGGGATTCATGTAATTTTCTGTGAAAACCTCCTTGTGCTTATGTAAAAAGGTTAGACATTCGAATAAATATAGTGCAGAGACTGTTAAAATTTGTTTTTCTTTGAATAAACCTCTACAGGATTGTCTGAAAGGCATTTTATAGATAGTTCTCAAAACTCTTTTTTGTGCAATGAATATTTTTTGTAGATTAGGTTCTGTTCCCCAGAACATAATTCCGTATCTCAACACTGACTCAAAATTTGCATTTGCACCTTACTTCAACTATTACCAGTTAAATAATATGATTATCTACTTTTACTACTTGTTGTAATGTGAATTATTTTCGTTGTTCTCGTTAGTTTATTGCATTGCTTTGTATATCATTCCATCCTCTCATGAAATATACTGATTTCGACGGAACAAGAATAATGTCAGTAGCGATCAGTCATTGTCAACTACGTATGTGGGTGCCAATGTTCACTAGTGAAAAATCAATTATCCCCTATTTTTCTACCCGTGAGGGTGACTTATCTCTTCCAAAATCTAAATATAAGGTATACCCTATCTATTAAACAAAGAATCATCCAAATCTAAGAACCCAGTACAAAGTTATGCCTGATAGAATCGGTTAACGGACCAGAATTCAGAGGGTGAGTGATCAATATCCTTCATTTCGCTACCCTTAGGGGTGGATATCATCTTCTTAATTCAAATGGGACCAAATTCGAAGTACACCCTATCCACTGAAAAAAGAATTATCGGAATCGGACGCCTCAGTAAAAAGTTATGCGTGATCATACATAAAAAAAAATATGGAAAAACATACGGGTCGAATAGAGAACCTCCTCCTTTTTGGTTTCGTCGGTTAAAAATGGATGCTATCATTTCAGTGGAAATTGATTCATTTAGTACATAGTTTCTTTCACTACAAAACGTAGGAAATTGTTTCCATACGTACCTACTTTTCACTGTATTATGAGGCTCAGTATTTTGTATACATTCGTCTATTGCATTTGATGATAAATCTCCGAATCGACTAATTTTTTAACAATCATTGATAAACGTCAAAATTTGACGGTTCTGTTAGTTTGTGTATTGTTGTATATTGATGTCGATGTGGTTACTACGGAAATGAAATTATTGTAACATTTTCGATTGGTGGAGTTACTCTATGTATAATCAGGTATTATCTTAATTATACAAGGTAACTCAACTAAATTGAATGTTCTGATTGGTTGAAAATTACACGAAAAAAATTATCAATATTATTCTAAAGACGAGCATATTTCCAAACAAACTAAACATTGCTAAAATTACACCTGTATATAAATCTGGAGATACTAACATCTTAGCAATATTAAGTAAGATGGCCAAAAAGGTGATTGCTTTGAGAATAACTTTGTTTCTTGAAAAAAATGACTTATTCACAAACAGGCAGTTTGGATTCAGAAAGGGGAAAAACACAGCAAAAGCAGTTATGGAACTGGCTAGTTTCATAGGTCGGGGATTTGAAGAAAAACAGTTAACTCTGGCGATTTTTGTGGATTTGAGTAAAGCTTCTGACTGTGTCTCAAAAAATATTCTGTTAGGAAAACTTGAACACTGTGGATTGAGGGGTATTGCGATCAACATCATATCATCTAACCTATCAGGTCGTAAACAAACAGCGTTTCAGAATGATGAATACAGTAGTCAACTGTTAATAAATAATGGAGTCCCGCAAGGCAGTGTTTTGGGTCCCTTGCTGTCCATAATCTATATAAATGATTTACCATCACCCATGAATATAAATACCATTCTCTTTGCGGATGACACCACTTTCTCGATAAGAATAGATAGAAACGAAGCTGATGAAACTGTTGAGAATATTATTGAAACGGCTTCAGATTGGTTCCGTGCTAATAAATTGAGTCTCAACAAAAATAGAACGGCGTCGATGATATTCACAATCCAAAAATGTGATTCACAATCAATTAAATTCCTAGGCATTCACTCAGATAATACTCTCTCTTGGAGAACACATACAGAAAGACTAGCGAGTAGGTTATCGAGTATAATCTATGCAATAAGACATGTGAGACTGAATATAGCTGAAGAAGCTGCCTTCTAACGTACCATTCATTATTTCATAATGTAATGACTTATGGATTACTCAACTGGGGACATTCCTGTTACTGGAAGGATATATTCATACTCCAAAAACGGGCAATCAGAGCTATAGTAGGAAAAACTCGGGTAGAGAGCTGTAAGCCCTAGTTCATTGAACTTGGAATTCTCACTTTACCATTAGCTGTAATATATATCAATTCACTATATGTGAGGGGAAACATCACACACTTCCAAGAAGTGGGCTCTAATCATAACTACTTATAGTACTCGAAACAGACAACATCTTCTTATTCCCAACCACCTAGGCATAAAATTGTATAATAAACTTCCATTTCCCTTGAGAGATGCTAATCTGGAAACATTCAAAAAACAATTGAAAATTAAATTACTACAAGACGCCCACTGTGACGTCAACGATATTACCCCTTTTTGATTATATCATCAAAATCTTGTCAATATTTTGTTATATAGAATAGTTGTAATGTGTGATTCAAATTATTATAAGTGTATATCTTATTCTCATCTATATCTATATCCGTATACATGTCTAGTATATCGCAGCTTTTATATCTTATATTTTCCTAGGCGGTTTATTTTATTCATACTTCTGACTTATCCAGACACCAAGGTGTACTTGTGATCAATAAAGATTATTATTATGAGATGACGGATTTCCTGAATGACTAGAGAGAACTGAATAAAAAAGATTAACAAACAATGTTTAAGGCAAGCTTTTATACAAATGCACTAAAAAAGAAAAAATAATGTATTTAATTGCTTGACCTAGGTTATTCTGTGATTAACAGATTCAAACACTTGCCGGTCATGATCACGAAAGAAGGTCAGAACCCAACCTTCCTGCAAAATTATCGACCAATCAGTCTGTTATGCTGTTCAGCTAAGTTGGCCAAAAAAATCGTTCTCGAAAGGCTTGACGATGAAGTGGAGCTCCACCGAGCTACAGGTTTTGAGGCTGGTGGAAGATACAATCGCTTCGCTAAACACCAACAATAGTACTCATATTATCCTACTAGACATAAGTAAAGCATTTGACAGAGTATGGCACGAAGGCTTGCTCTACCAAATTACCGATTTCCACTTGCCTTTGAGCCTGGTGGAGTGGATAAGTCGTTTCACATGGGTAGGACATTTCAGACCAATTTTATCTCGGTCTCGAGAGAAATTGAGGCCGGCGTTCCTCAGGGGGCAGTACTGTCTCCTGTATTATACGCACTCTTCACCTCCGATATACCACGAACCGAACACGTGAAAATCTCCCTGTTCGCCAATGATACGGCCTTACGCACCTCGTCAGCCAACCACATGATGGGTGTGGTTTATTTGCAGAATGCATTAAACGACCTCCATCAGTGGTACCTGGAGTGGAAAATAAAGTTAAATCCCGATAAAACACAAGCGATCTCGATGGGTCGCAAGAGAAACAACCCGGAGAGGGGAGTGACTATCTCTGGAAGGGAGATAAAATGGTCGGAACAAGTAAAGTACTTAGGGGTTATCGTGGATCGTCGGCTCACCTGGAAGCCGCATGTAAATATAACCTGTAGTATAGTAACACCTATTATTAATATTTTGTTCATGCATCTAGTTAGTTGGTTTTAGTTAAGAGATAAAAAAGGCAAGTTGTTATGAGAATTATATACAATGTCATATAACTGTCAAAAACCACAAAAATATACATTCATTTTGAATCTATTTTTTTACTAATATAAAAGTAATCAGTATATTACAGTGGCGACGAGTTGTGTATAAAACCCAGATATCATACTATATCAGAAATGTCGGAAAAATTTGCACCCTTGGCAGGTCACATACAAGAGTTTGTACCCAATATTTTCGATTGGTCTGTTTATAAAAGACGATTAGAAAATAATATTTTGGCTAATAATATTGACAAAGAAGAAAGGAAACGTGCCATCCTACTGAGTGTATTGAATGAGACAGCTTATGAACTTTTATTCAATATGCGTATACCAGATGAACCCGAAACAAAGGAGTATAAAAACGTTATTTCTCTGATGGAAAAAGGGCATGTTGTTATGAGAATTATACACAATGTCATGTAACTGTCAAAAACCACAAAAATATACATTCATTTCGAATCTATTCTTTAACTGATATAAATAAGTAATCAGTATATTACATAACCAAGAACATAATTGCTAAGAAAGTCTGCGCACTCTACCCTCTGATTAATAGAAGAAGTAAACTTTCTTTAAAAAATAAAGTCAGGATCTATAAATACCCTTTAACAAAAAATTAAACCGACGAAATACGGAACTGAGAAATGAAAAAAAAAAACCTTCTTAGTCTCAGTAACTAAGCTCCTAAACTAATGTAAGTAACTAATTTTGAGTCGGCGCCAAACAAACAAGCAAATGAATTAGGTAAGGCGTAAAATGATGGCATCGAGTTGCGCGGTGACATTCTGATAATTTTTTTGAAGTAATTTAATGATGTTCGTTGATTGTTTGTTTGGCGCCGACTCAAAAATAGTTACTTACATTAGTTTAGGAGCTTAGTTACTGAGACTAAGAAGGTTTATTTTATTTTTTACTTTTCAGTTCCGTATTTCGTCGGTTTAATTTTATGTTAAAAAGTTTTTATTTCTAAATTTTTTATGTCTAAAATATACTAATTACTACCTACTTGTTTTTTGATTACTTCCAAAATACTTACTTACCCACCTTTCTTCAACTATTACCAGTTAAATAATATGATTATCTACTTTTACTATTTGTTGTGATACAAATTATTTTTTTTGTTCTGGTTAGTTTATTTCATTACTTCGTATATCATTCCATCCTCTCATAGAATATAATGTTTTTGACGGATGTGGAACAGAAATAATGTCAGTAGCGATCTGTCATTGTCAACTACGTATGTGTGTGTCAATGTTCATAAGTGAAAAATCAAATATCCACTATTTTTCCACCCGTGAGGGTATATAATTCCATTCGAAATCTAAATATAAGGTATTCCCTATCTATTAAAAAAAATAATCATCCAAATCGAAGAACCCAGAACAAAGTTATGCCTGATAGAATCGGTTAACGGACCAGAATTCAGAGGGTGAGTGATCAATATCCTTCATGTTGCTACCCTTAGGGTAGAATGGCTGTTGCCCACCAACTTCTTTGAAGCTCAAATATTAAGAGCCTTAGGGTTACACTCGTGTTTAGTAATGGTGATAGAAGATCCTGAACAGAATAACCTAGGTCAAACAATTATATAAAGTATTTTTTTCTTTTTAGTACAGTTGTATAAAAGCTTGTCTTAACATTTGTTTTTAATCATTTTTATTACAGTCCATGCTTAATCCCAATCTTCTGTTATACGCCTGTTCCTATTATTCCTTCCTTTCCCAATAATAATAATATTTATTCTCCTCGAAGACATAACCTAATTGTATGGGATTTATCCATAACGAAATTATGGTCGGAGTGTAGTCTGCTTACTCAATTGACAACTACAAACAAATCAATCAATGTTCGTAATGAAGTTAATCCATCTCCAGAGTTGTTTGAACAATAACAAAGCTAGATTAATACCCGCTTACTGAGATTCTTCCATCAAACATATTTGTAACGTGATATTTTCGAATAACAAATTCCTCGGGGATTTTCATTCGATTAACGGAGTGAGCAGCAGGAATTATTTAATTATTAAACGGTTAAATAATCGTAGAAATCGATAACCGGACTGTTACCAAATGCGCTTTCTAGCGGAACAGCGTACAATAGGAATGTTCGACACATATTTCCAAAATATAAATATATCAACAACGTTCACGCACGACTTGCCGCATACTGTCCACGTCGGTAGATTTTTTTTTCAATTATTATGTACAATTAGAAACGTCATAGATTTGCATTCAAGGCGGTGAACTATTATTCTTTGCGTTCTCAAAACGTTACATATCACGTACTTAAATCAGCGATGTTGTTTTCCAGCATTGCAGGTTGTTGCAGAAATATGAGTGATCCAAAATACATTCCAATTGGGAAATTGTATTTTGTTTGGGTAAATGTGTTCGATAATTTCTTGGAATAAGGTCAAGTAACTGGAACCACTAACAATACGCTGACGACGCGACGTTTCGTTTTCCATAAACTCATCCTCAGGCCACTGAAATGGGAACACTGATTACAAATGTTATAATCCAAAAATAAAGGAATATGATAAACACGCATCAAAGTACATTACATGAATATATTGTGAAAAGTTCAATTTGAAGGTGATAAATTAATTTGAATCAATTACAAACCAAATATGTACAAAACAACAGGATAGTTTCATGAACAGTATCAAATTCCAATCGACCACTTCGTTCCTAGTGGCCATTGGATTCGGTTATATTTGATAGGCTTTCCGTCTGCATTCATTCGTTGAGATTCACACAAATTCAATAACAAATAATGTTGTTGCAATCTGAGAAAAAGTATAGTGTTCGACTCGTGTGAAAAGGGACTTCGTACAGAAGTATACCTGTTAAATGACATTTGCTGCAAAATATACCACTGTATTTTATTGTGTATGCTCAAATTGACTTTTAATTCACAATATTCACCTATATCGACAAAATGTAAATTCGAAAACGGGGATTTGAAGAAATTGGAACTTTCACTGAAGATCATCATTTAAAATTCAAAATTTTCATTTCGAAGAAAATAATTATTGAAGGAAACGGTTGAAAGTTGAATTTATATAATAGAAATTATTCATATTTGAATATCTAAAATGCAGAAGTATGATCATGAATCTGAATCTGAAGATGAAATGATTTCAACAATGTTTTTCTGGTCTGTTCATGTTCTGGTATTCTAGATTTGACATATCGTACTGTTTGTCTAATGTCTCAAATCTCCATAATATAGGCCCTAGGACCGAACCCTGAGAAACTCCATGTATTTATGGTTCTGAGGTCAAATATTGTGTTTCTAGCTCAACCACCTGTTGTCTATCGAATGAATATGATGGCATGAGTTGAGGTGTTGATCCCGTGATGAGATATTTCATCAAATATTAATTCGTTGCGTATTTTTATATGTGGGTGTAGTTTCTATCTCCACATTAAATGTCTATAATTTGAGAAACTATATTGATTATTGAAACTGAAAAAAGTGTTCAAAATATCTGGGCTATCTAAGAATTAAAAAAATATTGATCACCAGTTAGGGAGAGTGAGAGTTGATGAAGACAGGTTGCAGTATTGACAAAAATGAGCACACAGTAATCATAATAATAATGTATTTTTCCATCTGACAAGAAATTGAATTGGAATAGTCAATAAAATGAATACATATTCACAGAAATAAAGTACATACATATATACAGTATAGGAAAATCACAGACAACCAAAATATGTAAGACACACAACAGAACAGAAAGATTCAGCGGTGAAATCACTCAGTTCCCTAGTTAGTAGTAATATATTCCTTCGTTGCATAAAAGTATTTCGCTACTAGAAATTCCTCAAGTTTCCTTGCCATTTTTATCTGGAGAATTAAATTCAACAATATTTTTGCTAAATGGTACATGAACATTTCCTCGATTACGAGTGTTCTTTTGATGGACATCGAAGTTCTTAATAAATGTAATTTTATTCCTGAATTTGTGAAGACATAGTTCGAATATATACAAAGAAGAAAGTGCCGATGTTTTAGTGCTAATAAATACACCTCATTTCTTTCTTCTGTGCTATAAATACATCATCAGTCATAATGGACCAACCCCAGAATTAAATACCATATCGAAGACGATTCTCCACTTCTGCATAATACACCATCTGCAATTGATTATGTGTGAGGACTGTTCGCAAATTCTTCAATAAGTAGCATTGTGAGTGAAGAAAATAAATCAGGTTCAAAAAATAGATTTTCCAATTTAGATGTTCGTCAATGTTCATTCCCAAAAATTCAACATATGTATCTGTGCATCATTAACGACCAGATTAGGTTTATCGCAAACTCGTTGTTTATTATGAAATCTAAGATACTGTTTCTTTTCAATATTTAAAAAGAGAGAGCTATCAGACGACCAAGATGCCAAGAATGGAATCAACTCGTTGCAATTTCTTTTTAGAATCTCATCGGATTTATCCACAACAAGGACAGATAAATCACCTGCATACATAGTAACGTGAACGTTTTTACATAATTCCTCAATAGTATTTACATACAACAAAAATAAAACTGGCTCCAGAATAGAACCTTGTGGAACACCTATATCAATGTCCAGAAAGGTTAATTTTGAAACATTTACTTCATTATTTTGTTTGCTCCTGAGGTATACATACTGGTTTCGGTTTCTCAAAAATCTGTTGAGCCATAGCAGAGCTTTATCTTTAATACCATCACATCACATAATATCCCTACAGGGCACTCGCCAGAGTCGATCAGAAATGTTATTTGACTGTGAAAACAGTGAACTGCTGATATAGTCGATTCTCCATGTCTGAACCCATTTTTTTATATAATCTCGTTTGCATCTACGAAATTGATCAAGCGGTATAGAAAGGAGTTTTCAAATATTTTTGAATAGATAGATGGTATCGTAATCGGTCTATAATCAGGTATTTTTTCACGGTTACCTTTTTATGGATGGGAACGACTTTGCCTATCTTCATTATGTTAGGGAATTGTTCCTCACAAAAGGATAGATTTATTAGATAGGTCAAGGGTGGAATGATAAGTAGTAGCGCATTTTTGACCATAAAAGCCGGTATTCCATCAAATCCATGGGATTTTGAGTTTTTCTTCCTTCGTAAATGGATAAAGATTAATTTTCGTAAGTAATTGCACAAGTGCATAAAAATTACCGATAATTTTGCATGACAGCGTGTTGTCAAAAAACTGCATGAGTTCATTTTCATTTTTGCATTTCTCCAAAATATGAAAATGACTGAATGCAGTTTCTCAAAGACAACACTCTGGAATGCGAAATTATCAGGTTATTTTGATGCACGAGTGTAATTCGGGGGAATATTTCCCGAATAAACTGTCAACTTGTCAAACTGACGTTATTAATTTATAAATTCTTAGCTTGACATCAATAACCATCCCGTAACTGGAAAAAATGAAGAGACGCAGAAATACGTTTGTTTAATATTTTTCATTTATATATTATGAAAGTACACAAGATAAACGTTCAACGTCATTTTTGATAAAAATAATTAGAATAGCAATTCGGAGGGGCAATGCTCCTTCTGTAATGGGTACAATTCCTCCATCGCATCCACTGGATGAATTATTTTATCGTCCCAATTTTCCTACGACATACATATCAGTTATCAAAGATAATCACTCAGTACTTTCCAAAAAATCAATATCGGTTTCTCTATCACCTCCTTTGAATTACAGGAACAATGAACCTATGGATTCTTCGTTAAACATGAGTGAGCATGCCATACCAACAAGAGACTCCATTTCTACATTTGTATTGAACTGTTGACAGCAGAGGAGACTTTGACTAACGATGCGAGCCCATATTGTTCAACTTGTGGAATGAACAGGGAATTAAAAAAGATGATTCGTATACAAACATTTCCAAAAAATTTTGTTATACATTTAAAACGTGTTTCTTCGGCTGATGGCAGTAAATTGGACAATGTGAATAATTTTTCCATACAAAATTTGAATTTGGACCAATATTCTGCTCAGGATGGAATGAATACTCTTTTCAATATCTACGCCATATCTAATCATAGCGGCAGCATTTCCAATGGACACTATACTGCATATTGCAAACACCCTTATTCTAATTGTTGGCACCTCTTCGATGACTGCCGTGTATTTTCCAAGATTGATTCTCTCAGCTCCCAGGGAGCATGTATCCTTTTCTATGAGAAAGTTGATGATCTGATTTCTTATGGTGTTGTGGGTTTTTCCGGAGTTTCCTCCAACTGAAACAGCAAATGCGCCATCACTTCGAGTCCCGGGCTTCAATCAAGATTTTCATCTTGATATTATTTTATATTTAAAACTTTGCTTTTGTATTTTTTAATTCTGAATAAAGTTTCAAGTTCTCCAAAAAAATTAAACTATTTATTCAAGGTTGAACTGAATCAAAAGTTGCAGGAACTTAAACTTAAAATTGATGTTGTATTCAGTGGAATATTTTTCCATCAATAATTTAGCGGTTTTACGTTCCAAATCGTTTTAACAGTAATTTTTTTTTATGTTCTGGTTCCCACGAGGGGGGATATCCTGTAATGTTCAGAGAACATCGTTGGAACCAAGGGAAAGAAGGTAGGAGTTGGTGTTCTTCGTAAATTTCTGGAGGTTGTATGCCTCGGGGAACACCTCCCTAGGCAATGAGTTCCCAAGCCTCGCTGTTCGTTGGATGAACTAGTCTTTGGATAGTGATGTTCTGCAGGTCTCCAAAGTGACCACGAAGGGGTGTGATGACTGAACTTGACGGGTTAGTCTCGAAGAGACTGCTAAAGCAGGAACGATTGTTGATATTTCAGAAGAGCATCGCCCATGAAAATATCTATAAAATAGAGACAAATCGCCAACTTTTCTACGGTGTTCCAGACAAGTGAGCGAGTTTGTAAGCGACGCATCAACGACGAGGCGAATTGCCCTTTTTTGGACAGAATCCAATAGCCTCAGGATATGTTTAGGTGCCGCGCTCCAAATATGGGAACAGTATTCCAGGACAGGTCGGATCTGTGCCTTATAGATCATAAGCAGCTGAGTGGGGGTGAAATAGCTCTTGGCACGAAACAAAAAACCAAGTTTTCGGGATGCACTTTTGGCAATGGACCTCACGTGATTTTCCCAGGAAAGGTTATTGCTGATAGTAATACCAAGCATCGATATGGATGACTTCAGTGGTATGGTTACTCCTGACAAAGTTATGTTAGGCACAGTGAGATCGGCTTTTCTAGAGAAAAGACATGCTTGTGATTTGTTTGCATTGAATTCTACCAAGTTATTAGATCCCCACTCGAGAATTGTTGCTAAGTCCATATTTATATTATTAACATTTCTTCCTCGTTCATTTCTGGTTTCACGGGCTGATATAGGGGCCCTGGAAGAGAAAGCGGTATGGAGGGTACTATCATCGGCAAAGCTGTGTACTGGACATGAAGTTGCTTTCAACAGGTCGTTGATGTGAAGTAGAAATAGTGTTGGTGCGAGAATAGATCCTTGCGGAACACCAGCATTTATGAGTAGAGTGTCAGATGAAATTCCATCGACCACTACATGGAGAGACCTGTTTGAGAGAAAACTAGTAAGCAGAGAACACAGCTGAGGGGGCACGCCATAAGACGGAAGCTTGGCGAGGAGTCCCTGGTGCCAAACTCGATCGAACGCCTTGGAGATATCTAATGCCACAGCTAAAGTTTCTCCATACTTTTCAATAGATAGCTGCCATATATGTTAGACGTAAGCGAGCAGGTCACCAGTTGATCTCTGATGGCGGAAGCCATATTGCCTATCGTTGACAATTCCTGAGTCTTCCAGATATTTCATGAGCTCGATGTTGATGGCTTTTTCCATGACCTTTGAAATAATAGATAGCAGTGCGATAGGTCTGTAGTTGCTAGGTAGGGCCTTTTTGCCTTTTTTAGGGACTGGCTGTACTCTTGCAATTTTCCAATTGGACGGAAATACCCCCAAATTGTAAGAGTGGTTGAACAACTTGCAAAGAACAGGTGTTAGTTCGGGGGCACATTCCTTGAGAACAATCGGCGAGATTCCGTCTGATCCACAGGCTTTGCTGGTGTTGAGACCCAGCAAAATCTTTCTGATAGTACGTTGGCGAAAGGTGATCTCGGGCATGTGACTGTCAATAGGTGTAATGTTCGGGGGTTGTTTTCCCGATGAATCCAGAGTGGAATTTCCAGCAAATAGGTGCGCAAAGATATTGGCTTTTTCCTGGGCAGTCGTTGCTGGTGTTCCATCTTCTTTGGTTAGAGGAGGAAATGAGCTGGAAGTGAAGTTTCTTCCCACAGCTTTGGCGAAAGACCAAAATGAACGGGATCCGTTAGGACATTCAGCAAGTTTTGATCTTATTTTGGCATTGTGGGCATCTTTTGAGCATTCTATTGTCTCTTTGCATATGCCTCTAGCCTCGACCTATGCTGCTCTGGTCTCAGGGCCCGGATTTTTTAGCCATCGATGGTATGCTGCCTGTTTGGAAGCCACAGCTCTAGAGCAGTTTCTGTTAAACCAGGTCTTATCGGATGATGTTCTTCTTTCGGTATTCGGTATGTATGTTTGCATCCCCAACATGATGATTTCAGAAATTGTCTCAGCACATCGTGTTGGATCTACTGAAGAGAAACAAACTCTCTTCCATGGAAACGCTGAGAAAAACATACGAAGACCTTCCCAGTCGGCCGAATTGTAATGCCACATGAGACGGGGTGGTATTGTGCAGCTCGATGGTAAATGGAAAGAGCATGTTGTGGAGATGAGGGTGTGATCAGAGTTTCCAAGTGGGGCACAAACTTCTATTCTATAAGGGTCAGGATTGGTGGTGAGGAAAAGATCTAGTGTATTGGCAGACTGGTTGTTGACATCAGGGATGCGGGTTGGTAGCTCGACCAGTTGTTCTAGACCATGAGTGATGGCGAAGGCCTCGGCTTGACGACCCGCATCATCTGTTTTGTTAGAGAATTTGAGCCAGGCAGCGTTATGTACATTAAAGTCTCCCATGATTATGGTTTCAGCTGTTGGATGGTTCTCCTGAATGTAGTCCAGTTTGAGTGATAAAAACTCAAAGAGGTCGTTATATGATGGTTCATTAGGTGATAGGTAAAGGCAGCAGAGGAACTTAGTCAGTTTGGTATCAGATAGCTTGAACCACATCACATCAAAGTCTTTCGGTTCCAAACTCTCTTCACGCTGGCATGAAAGGTTAGCCTTAGCGTGAAGGCAGACTCCACCTTTGAACCTGAATCGTGAATGGAGTTCGTAACCAGGACAAAGCAGATGGACCTTGTTGGCGGACGAGTTTACTTGTGTTTCTGTTAGAGCCAGAATATCCGGTTTTTTCGTCTGTAGGTGATGGTGGACGTCATTGATGTTCTTGTTGAGTCCGCGGATGTTGCAAAAATTAATCTTTAATGTTGAGTCCCTCGAGTACCTCTCGCCCGGAAATCCGAATGGAGAGGTATTTTGCTTCCGGAGTGTTTTACTCTAGGAGACTTCATCATTATTACTATTAGGATGCACCTGAAAATAAAGGAGGAATTGGGGAAAAGGAAAGAGGGAGACCGGAAAGTATCGACCGAACACTGAAACATGGAATGATCCATTTCACAGCACACAAAGTCGATATGGTGGTATTTCACCGGGCGATGAGACCATCTTCCACCTACGGTTATCCTTTTAGTCGCCTCTTACGACAGGCAGGATTTACCATGGGGCTATTGTAAAGCCGACCCCATATAGCCTGTCGCATATTGTACGCATATTGAATGCCCAGTCCGTTGATATTTTTGCCAGAACATTAATTTGTGTTTTTTCATCCAAAGTATAGTTTTTCTCAGCACAGCAGCTCATAAACTGACGCCACACGTATTTTCTGTTCTGTTTTGTGTTATTTCGTTCGTTTCCCAACACATTTTCTTCAATAGCTTGTAATGGAGCCAGACCGAAACGAGACATTTTTAATAAATAATATTTTTGACATTACTTGTCAAACTGACGTTACTTATAAATTGTCGCTGTATTAACAAAGTGTACAATGGAATTACCATGGATATGAACTGTGGCATTATCGGTCTACAGTGCAATTATCGCAGGGCTCTTTCGCTTTCTACAATGCAATTATCGCTGTAATTTTGCGATAATTGCAGTCCATTTACATGGGATTTTTGACAGGAGGGAAATATTCAAGTGATCAAAAGCATTGTTTTCGGTATATAATTTATTACCTCTATCAGGTATATTGTGGATAACATCGTACGGGACCTGCTTACATAAATTATTGAATAAGTTCGCAATTATGTGAAGAAGGGATAAATAAATATTCACTGTGACGAAAAACCATAAAAATGTTACTCCCAAATTTGGAAAATGAGAATAAAGAATCTGCTACCGAGCCCACAGAAAATTCAAGATTTATCAAGTCATCTCTATATGTAGACACCTTTTATTCTTTAGATAAATGGGGAAAAGAAACAAATACAGCTACCGCCATCTCTGAGTCAGAACTAGCACTTATTGAGAACCCACCAGTGAATTGAATAAATTTATACACAAAGTAAACGACATCTACCATTTTGCTGAAAAAGTTGAGGAAACCAAGAATTCTATCAATCATCTAGTCAATGAAATTAGTCTCTGTACTTTTACCATATCCTTCGACATTTTTTCTATCTATTTCAGCTGATGATTCCACAACGGAGAAGAACTAGCCGACCTTTCGATTTTTTTTTCAATGTAACTTCTGCTGTTTACAAGAACCTTGCTTCCTCCCGAACAAAAACCCCCAAAACGTCTTCTCCGAGCCATCAATCAAAATTGCTAATTACAATCTTCAATATCAAAGCTATTAGCATTCAAATAAGCAAGGCGGGGCACCTCGTATAAAATGTAAAGGTCATTATTATCTCCTATAGTGATTGCGAGTTCTTATTTAGAAGCGCAACGAAATGCAGTTGGTGAGTACTTTCATATAATATCCACGATTCGAACGCTATTTTGACCTTTCATCCCTGATGTGCAACGAAAATTATATATTGAATCATTGGGAGTGTCCCAACCGTGTGAAATATGATCTGCATTATGCAATGCCCAATAGCCTGGGGTCAAACAAGATGGCTGAGATCAGATCTGGCGATTCTCTTCTGGGTCATAGAGCACGATAGGGCAGGGTTGCCTGGTTACGATTGAATGGTTTTATTTGATTGATGTATTTTTCCGCAGCTCTATCAATCTAGAATATACAGTTCATTCATGAAGTTAGAGTTTCTTGACGAAGTTTTCACAGTTCCAATCGCTAGTCCCCAACTTGAAATTTCGGATGAAACTACCCCTCAGGAGATAAAGGTGATTAGATGAAAAAAAGCTTATTAACCGACGAAACCAAAAAAAAAGGAGGTTTTCTAGCCAACGCCTATTTTTTTTTTAATATAAGACCACGCATAACTTTTTACTGAGACGTCCGATTCCGATGATTCTTTTTTCAGTGGATAGGGTGTACTTCGAAGTTGCTCCCATTTGAATTTAAAAGAATAAATTCACCCCTAAGGGTAGCAAAATGAAGGATATTGTTCACTCACCCTCTGAATTCTGGTCCGTTAACCGATTCTATCAGGCAGAACTTTGTACTGGGTTCTTCGATTTGGATGATTCTTTTTTTAATAGATTGGGTATACCTTATATTTGGATTTCGAAAGGAATTAGCCACCCAGACGGGTAGAAAAATAGGGGATAATTGATTTTTCACTTGTGAACATTGGCACACATATGTAGTTGACAATGACAGATCGCTATTGTCATTATTTTTATTCTCCTACATCCGTCACATTCATTAAATTTCATGAGAGAATGGAATGATATACAAAGTAATGAAATAAACTAACAAAAATAATTTATATTACAACAAATAGTAAAAGTAGATAATCATATTATTTAACTATGGTAATAGTTGAAGTGAGGTGGGTAAGTATTTTGGAAGTAATCAAAAAACAAGTAGGTAGTAATTAGTAGATTTCAGCCACAAAAAATTGAAAAATAAAAAGTTTTTAACAAAAAATTAAACCGACGATATACGGAACTGAAAAGTAAAAAATAAAATAAACCTTCTTAGTCTCAATAACTAAGCTCCTAAACTAATGTAAGTAACTAATTTTGAGTCGGCGCCAAACGAACAATCAACGAAGATCATTAATTTACTTCAAAAAAATTATCAGAATATCACCGCGCAACTCGATGCCATCATTTTACGCCTTACCTAATTCATTTGCTTGTTTGTTTGGCGACGACTCAAAATTAGTTACTTACATTAGTTTAGGAGCTTAGTTATTGAGACTAAGAAGGTTCATTTTATTCTTTACTTTTCAGTTCCGTATTTCGTCGATTTGATTTTTTGTTGAAAAGTTTTTATTTTTAAATTTTTTGTGACTGAAATCTACTAATTACTACCTACTTGGTTTTTATTACTCATTACTTTTGATTACTTATTTGAATTCTATTTTTATGGAGAATGTGTCGAATTTGAGGTTGTGTGAAAACCTTTTTTTAACCGACGAAACCAAAAAGGAGGAGGTTCTCTATTCGACCCGTATATTTTATGTTTTTCCATCATATTTTTTTATGTATGATCACGCATAACTTTTTACTGAGGCGTCCGATTCCGATAATTCTTTTTTCAGTGGATAGGGTGTACTTCGACTTTGGTCCCATTTGAATTTAAAAGATGAAATCCACCCCTAAGGGTAGCGAAATGAAGGATATTGATCACTCACCCTCAGGCATAACTTTGTACTTTTATTTGGATGATTCTTTCTTCAATAGATAGGTTATACCTCATATTTGAATTTCGAAAGGAATTAGCCACCCTTACGGGTGGAGAAATAGGGGATAACTGATTTTTCACTAGTGAACATTAGCACACACATACGTAGTTGACAATGACAGATCGCTACTGACATTATTCTTGTTCCGTCAAAATCAGTATATTTTATGTGAGGATGGAATGATATACGAAGTAATGAAATAAACTAACCAGAACAACGAAAATAATTTATATTACAACAAATAGTAAAAGTAGATTATCATGTTGAAAAGGGAAACATTCTCAATTAAATATTGATAGAAAGATTTTTCTGTGAATTGAAAAATCCACGATTAAAATGAAGTTATTTTTTGTGAATGTCTAACAGAAAACAACTTGACGATGGAAGATAGTGACTAAAGTTTATCTTTCAGTCGCAGATGATTCCACATCTGATTTTATGAACATCCTGTTTATAATTTCAACAAATCAATAGATTATCATATTATTTAACTGGTAATAGTTGAAGTAAGGTGGGTAAGTATTTTGGAAGTAATCAAAAAACAAGTAGGTAGTAATTGGTAGATTTTAGCCACAAAAAATTGAAAAATAAAAACTTTTTAACATAAAATTAAACCGACGAAATACGGAACTGAAAAGTAAAAAATAAAAATTTTTAACAAAAAATTAAACCGACGAAAAAATCAACTGAAAAGCAAAAATTAAATAAACCTTCTTAGTCTAAATGATAATTGAGCTCCTAAACTAATGTAAGTAACTGATTTTGAGTCGGCGCCAAACAAACTAGCAATTGAATTAGGTGAAGCGTAAAATGATGGCAGCGAGATGCACGGCTACGTTTTGATGACTTCTTTCATAGATAATGATCTTCGATAATTGTTCGTTTGGCGCCGACTCAAAATCAGTTACTTACATTAGTTTAGGAGCTCAATTATCATTTAGATTAAGGAGGTTTATTTCATTTTTGCTTTTCAGTTGATTTTTTCGTCGGTTTAATTTTTTGTTAAAAAGTTTTTCTGACTAAAAGTAGAAGAATTGAAAATCATTTGTCACCCAAATTTGTTGATTGTCGTTTCCACATCTAATAGAGTTTTTCCAACTTTCTTCTATATAAAATACGGATAAGAGGAATGTAAAAAATGTTCTTTATTTCGATGTATTGTGAAATGTATTGTGAATTAGCGAAACTTCAATTCTAATTTTCACTAGGCAAAGGTATGGAGATATACGTGGTTCTTCAAAAAACGTATCACCAACTTCCAAATAGATTGAGAAAAGAGTGAATGTGATTTTAGTAAAGCTTAGTTTTTGAAATACAGGGTGCTAATATTTTGAAATAATATATACTTTTACTTGACCGCCACCCTAGTGGTTAAGTGTAATCGTGCGAAAAAAAGTCGAGATATCGACGGAAATATCCGTTTTGAGGTTTCCCGAAACGATTGCGACCATTTCCAGGGTGAGGTCTGTCTGTCTGTATGTATGTGTGTATCGAGCTGAAATTTGATATGAAGATACTGTTCCTGTCCCGAATGCGGCCATTAGTTTTTGGCTGTCATCTGTCAAACGGAAGTGCCCCTATTAAAAAATGATAGAAACTATATCGCACAGAACTTGACTTACAATATGTCATTTGAAAGCCCCTGAAAAACTGTATCCAAAGCTCCGAAAATGGTTCTGTTTGAAACTAAATGTGATTTTTTGAGGTGGTATGAGTCAAAAACCATCTTGAATTCTTTCTACGTGATTTTCTTAAGTTTTGGAAATTATAAAAACACAAAGTTTTTTATATCATAAAGAGACTCCGATGTAGACTCCGATAAGAGCACCCATTTGCAAGAAAATCTATTTATTTCCATAATCTCTAGTCGAAAATTCAGAATATCTAATATAAATTTAGCCCTTTCAACCCCACAAAAGTCACGTGTTTCTATTTTCGATGTCAGAATTACACCAGCCCGCAAAAAAAATCAATCGGAATATTGAAGTAAACAAAATTCCGAATAGTCGTGTTTCGACACATTATCGATTCATCTTCAGGAAGTATAGAACGTAGTTGTTAAAATGGAATTACGGAAGATTAAAGATCCTCAAATAGAAATCAATGCTGGGAGAGGTAGGAGAAAATGAAAAAAAAAACTTTCATTAAGAGTGGCTTCTCATAATACCACTGAAGAATGTTTGTTGTCGTTATTATGCTGACTGATTGAAAATCAAAAGTATGTATGTATATTTTTGCAGTTTCCTTCGTGCCCAGTAATCTTGCAGACATTGATTTTCAACTGTTTTCATATTTCTCACGGATTTTATTTTAAACAATTTTGCATTGTACATGTATCAAACCTGATATATATAACGCTGGCTTGTGTTTCTTGTTTCTTTTTTGTGTATTTTCTTTGTCTGGGTCGCTTTTTATTCTAAATATTTGTGGTAGAAGTAGCATTATTTCTATTGATTTCGAGTTCTTTTTTTTTATTCCATGTGCCAAGAGCTCGGCTCTTCGATTAAGATTATTGCTGTCATTTATTTTGTGTGTTTTCGCTGACACCACAACTATGCAAAATTCTAGAAAATGGAGAAATATGAAAACAGTTGAAAATCATGTTTACATAAGAGTAAAGGTAACTCACCAAAACACCAAAAAATTGTTATTTACAGAATTCAATATGATGATTGTGACAAAAAATACGTAGGGCAGACAGGAAAGTACTTAAAAATCGGAATGCCTGAACACGAAAGAGATTTTCAAAATTAAATAAGGAGAAGATTTCAAAATCCTACAAGTCTTGCAGAAAAATTCACGTCAAATCTGCATACTTTCAATTTTGAATCAGTTACCATAATTGGACAACAAACTATTATGGAATGTGTGTGTTTATATTTTTCATCTGAATCGTTTCATTCACT
Organism: Gonioctena quinquepunctata; assembly: GCA_018342105.1. Lineage (NCBI taxonomy): Eukaryota > Metazoa > Arthropoda > Insecta > Coleoptera > Chrysomelidae > Gonioctena > Gonioctena quinquepunctata. The sequence continues at coordinate 183,791 of JAFIRS010000130.1, forward strand.
CATGATTTGTGGTGGCAGTTCTTCAGTAGCATTATTTCTATTGATTTCAAGTTCTGGTTTTTTATTTGATGTGCCAAGAGCTCGGCTCTGTGATCAATATTATTGATGTAATTTATTTTGTGTGTCTTTGCTGACACCGCAACTGTGCAAAATTCTAAAAAATAAAATGTGAAAACACAATTAAAAATTATCTTTACACAAGATTAAAAACTGACTCACCGAAAGACCAAAAATATATTATTACTTACAAAACACGAAGTATACATAGGAAAGACAGGAAGGTATTCAAAATTCAGAATTACTGAACACAAAAGAGATTATAAAAATTATATTAACTACTGAAAAAAAATTAAAATCCTAAAAGTCTTGCAGAAAAATTCAAGTCATCTCTGCATGCTTTCAATTTTGAATCACCATGATTCGAAAACAAACTATCATGAAAAAACAAACCCTCGACGAAATGATAAAAATAACAAAAAATATAATACAACTTCTGACTGTGTAGCACGTGGTTTCTTTTCTTTTTGTTGAACTAAAAAACTGGGTATCAAATTGGGTTCACGATTGCCAACATTTCAGTTTATTCATATTTACGTGTATGAGTTCGTTTTTCATAAAACTGTTTATGTATTATGTTGATTTTTTCCTGAGATATCCATGTGAACAAGAAAAGCCATACTAGATGTCTTTTTGTACCTGTTTTTTCCTTTTTCTAATCTTTTTCGTAATCCTCGTCCCGAAGACTCAAAATGTAAGTCCATTGATGTGGGTAAAAGTCAGAAAGTAGGGTTGAAAGAAAGCTTGGAAAAGTATATAGGTATGTGACGAAAATGTCTCTTGGAAAAAATATGGGGGAGTCATTCATTTGAATGTTCATCTAATTTTCAGACATCAAATGACAAACTACTATGTTGCATATAAGTTTCCATTGATATCATTATGGGGAAGTGATGATCATTCAATTCTATATGAGATTTAAATAATTTTTCTCCGATGATAACACTCTCCTTGTTCTTGTAAAATAATCATTTACTCCAGTACTTAAAACTTCGAACCAGTATGTGGATCTTCGCAGAACTCAACTTCTTTTCACTGAAGTAGAAAAGTATGTTGTTGTACCTAATTGCAAGCTTCTGTCTCTACGAGATTTCCACTTCAGCTAATAATAAGGCTTCACTCACTGTATTTTCTTCAGTGGAATTTTGAAAACAAACAAGAATGAACGTTCTGTTTTCGTTCTATCGCTCCTTCAACCTGATATTGTTTCAAACACATATTTTCTTGTAATATGGATTATATTACAGAGCGTGTAGTGGGAATTAAAAAAGAATATGAGGAAACTAGTCTTTGTGAAAAAGCACACCATGCCGTAGTAACGTGACAATGTGAACGGTTGTTCAAATCGGAGCAAGTTCACAAAAAAGAACACGGCGTGAAAGTTTGATTATAATGAATTGTAATGACAAACTAGTAACAGTTAGGGAATGGATATGTTGAAGGTTTTCGTCAGGCTCTGAATAATTATATAGAACTTGGAATATGGTGTTCGGCTCAGTGCAATAAAATCTGATGAGCTAGAATTATTGAAATAGTTATAGCATATGAGAATGTTAATTTTTCTCTCGAATGTACCATAAAAACACGAATTTTGTAAACAAAATAAAAAAAAAATTGTACAACATTAAAGAACCCCGCACGAAAACATATGGGAAATTGGCTCTCAGTCGAATTGGCTGGAATTTTAGTATGTTATAGTAGGATGGATCATTAGAAAAAAGTGTGAGTCCACATGATTTTGTATGTTTAGTTTCTGAGATATAAGCGGCCAAAGTTCGTAAAAAAGTCGTATTGGGGTAGGATTGACAAAGAAAAACTGTTTTTTTAGTCGAAATAAGACAAAGTCAGGATAATAATAATAATAATAAATAATAATAATAATGTTTATTCATGAATCTTCAAAATGTGTGTCATACAATATTTTAATGAATATGAATAAACAGGGTAATCACTGAAGCTGTATTGGGTACAGCTTGTGGGTGATAGATGGTGTCTGGAATTGTATTCACATATAAACATATAAGGTATACATATGGGACTTTATCATATGGATAAAGACGTAATTATAAGATATAGAAAATAGATATAACGGAACTATAAAAATGTAAAATGTAAAAGTTGAATAAATATAAAATATTAATATAAAACATTGGATAAGTTTAATGAAAATAAGATATACGTATAATATAAAAAATATGAGTTACGATAATTATACATGTAAACAAACACTTTCGTTCAAAAGTATCACATAATGATTACTAGTAGTGTAATGAAATTCTGAAAACTGTTGAGCTTATTCAGTACTTGAGTCCTTCTAATTTATTGTTAACTATATCGTGTATTATATATCTCTCCGTATGTCGTAACCATTTCTTTATATGAGTTTTGAATGAGTTGAAGTTTTCGATGGATTTCAAATGATCTGGTAGGATATTATATATCTTTGGACTCAAAAATTCAATACTACGTTGCCTCACGCTTTTTTCACATTTTGGCACAAAAAAATTCATTTCTCTGCTCCGAGTATAATGGATATGTTCGATGTGCTCATTTTTTATTTTTTTTGGTAGATGCCAATTATTATTTTGAGACAGAAGAGCTGTCTCGGGTCGAAAAGTTGACTTTCTCTATACAGTGTGTCACCTGTTTTTTATTGTATATAATTCTAATTATCCATTTTTGTAAAGTGACAATATTATTCAAATGACAGTCATTTATACCTCCCCAACCTAGGATCCCGTACGAAAGTTGAGACTGTATCAGAGAAAAATAAATGTTTTTTAAATGAGCCATGTCCAGAATTTATCTCAAGTATTTGAAACGTGAAAGGAAACCTCTTAGCTTATTACAAATGTATTTTGCTTGCAAGTCCCATCGTAGGTGCCTATCAATAATTATTCCTAGGTATTTCATCGACTTCTCTTCAGGAATTATGGTTTCATGATCAACAACAAGATTACCTAGGTTTGGTAAGTTATTTGCGTATGAGGTGAACGGGAGATATTCTGTCTTTTCTATATTAAGGGTAAGTTCGTTCTATCTGAACCAATCTTTGATTTTTTTGAAATCCAGTTCCGCTTCAGTTTTGAGGGTTTTCCATTCTTTAGATTGATAGAATATTGCGGTGTCATCAGCGAAACTGAGGACACAACCTTCTATATCCATTGACAATAAACTATTGATGTAAAGTGTGAATAGTAGTGGTCCAAGAACAGTACCTTGTGGCACACCGTATGTGATATTCCTCATTTTGCTGATGGTACCTTCTATACAGACTTGTTGACGGTTTGAGAGGTAACTCTTCAATAATTTGTATGCATTTCCTCTAATCCCGTATATTTGTAGTTTTCTCAACAATTTTTGGTGACATACTGTGTCGAAGGCTTTAGAGAGGTCAACAAAAACACAGAGTGAAGGTTTTTTTGAATCAATTGCTTTATATATCTTTGATGTTGATGCACAAATTGCATCTTCACTTGACTTTCCCTCTCTAAAATGATGATGAAAATGTATACTCATAAACATTTTCAATTATAATCTTATTGATGATAGTACATTAGGGTGTATACGGGGCATAGTCAAAAAACTTGTTTTCCGGATTTTTTTCCCAGCACTATTTCAAAACCAACAAGTTATAATTTCTTAAGATATCATAGTTTAAGTCTATTGTAGGCGAAAAAACGGGGTTTGTTTCTTGGTTACTATCTCAGTTTGAAATATATGTTTTATTTTTATTTTCGAGTATACCCCTATACTGAAAACAATTGACAGGTCGTTTTTAATTACAAAAAAAGGAATTGCTACTGACCATTGAATAAAAGGTAGAGTAACATTCTGATGAACTCAATTGTTCAATATCACCTTTCATTCAGATAAAGGGTGCGTTACATTTTTTTTAGGTCATTTACAATGTTTTCATTGAATATCTAGAAAACTGTTCCGTTAATTTGGACCATATTTTACTCACAATATTTTGAAAATGTTGACTATCATATACGATAGTTTTATCAACTCTGCATGTTGCGTTTCTAAGATATGCAATTTTGAAGTTACGGTATAACGATATATGGGGTAACCTATCGATTTAACAAAATTTAATGGAACCTTTCGAAATATTCAATTATATTATAAAACTTTTTGAAATCAAATATTTGATACTATAAACAACACAAACCACACTCAACAACAATTTGGAACAGTAGAGACTAAAAAAAAATCGAATTTTAAATAACGACTTCTAACATAAAAAGTCAATTAATATTGTGGAAATTATAATATAACGAATCGAAATGAACCTGATGAAGCTATTGTATTGCGAAACACGCATCGTGCTTTAGTAAACCCTTAAGTAGTGAAAATCTTATTGTGTATTGTAGTAGTGAACTCCAAATCTAAATTGAAACTAATTAGTTGTAAACAACATACACAACAATTTACATAATTGAACTCTCAAAAAACAAACAATAAACAAAACCTAAATTCAAATAATATTATTAATATTGTTATTTATTGATCTATTAGCGCAATCTAAAACATTGTTCAATAGTTCATGGCTAGGGTACTTTATTGTTTCTTGATGACGAGCATATCCTAGGTACGCTGCAAATATGGAAACAGCATCCCACTATTCTTGCTCCACTTTTGCAGGTACAGTAGTAGCCTAGAATACGTTCATTTGCAGGTGCATCAGGAATAATACTAAAGGATATCCACATTTGATACTTTACAGCATTCCTAAATCTGGACGCTATGTGGCAGCGTAATAGTCCAGGTTTAGGATTACGCATATCAATTTCAAATAGAAACAATAAAGTACCCTAGTCATAAACTATTGGAAAATGTTTTAGATTGCGCAAATAGACTAATAAATAACAATATTAATAATTTTATTTGAATTCGGGTTTTTGTTATTGTTTGTTTTTTGAGAGTTCCATCATGTAAATTGTTGATTATGTGGTTTATAACTGATTAGTTTCAATTTCGATTTGATATATTATAATTTCCATAATATTAAGTGACTTTTTATGTTAGAAGTCGTTATTTATTATTCGATATTTTTTTGAGTCCATACTGTTGACTTCCAAATTGTTGTTGAGTGTGGTTTGTGTTGTTTATAGTATCAAATAATTGATTTCGAAAAGTTTTATGATAGAATTGAATCTGTCGAAAGGTTCCATAAAATTTCGTTAAATCGATAGGTTACCCCATATATCGTAATACCGTAAACTACAGAAATGCATATCTTAGAAACGCATCATACAAAGTTGATGAAACCATCGTATATGATAGTCAACATTTTCAAAATATTGTGAGTAAAATATGGTCCAAATTAACGGAACAGTTTTCTAGATAATCAATAAAAACCTTGTAAATGACCTAAAAAAAATGTAACGCACCCTCTATCTAAATGAAAGGTAATATTGAACAATTGAGTTCATCAGAATGTTACCCTACCTTTCATTCAATGGGCAGTAGCAATTAATTCCTGTTTTTGTAATCATAAACCATCTGTCAATTGTTTTCAGAATTGGGGTATGCGCGAAAATTAAAAAATATATATATTTCAAACAGAGAGAGCCATCAAAAATCAAAACACGTTTTTTCGCCTTCAGTAGTCTTAAACTATGATATCTTAACAAAATATAACTTGTTGGTTTTGAAATAGTGCTGGAAAAATAATCCGGAAAAATGATTTTTTTGACTATGCCTCGTATACATCAATTTATAATTGAACATATTTATGAATTCCGTTCAATACATTTTCATCCTGACTTTGTCTTATTTCGACTAAAAAAACAGTTTTTTTTCTTGTCATTCATACCCCAATACGACGTTTTTACGAACTTTGGCCTCTTATATCTCAGAAACTAAACATACAAAATCATTTGAACTCACTTTTTTCTAATGACCCATCCTACTTTAACATGATTACTATCGTTTCGGACGTCCATCGTCTTAATGTATTTAGAAAAATAAGTTACCACATCGTCTACAACCTTCAAACTACTATAAGTATTCACCTGAAGACGATTGCAGATACAAGCATTCGAAACGTCGTGAAAACCTTTTAAATACATTAAGACGATGGACGTCCGAAACGATAGTAATCAAGTTACCACATCGTCTACAACCTTCAAACTACTATAACATAATACAATTTCAGACAATTCGACCGAGAGTCAATTTCCCAAATGTTTTCGTGCGGGGTTCTTTAAATTAATAAATATCCTCTAAAATATGTCTTGAATAAATACTTCCTATACATCTTGGCACGATTCTCAAATATAACTAATTCTTCATTTTATGTCAAGAAATGAATTTCCTCCACAAAAATGAACATTTAATCAATACTTCCTAAACAATTTCACAGCATCGAGTCATCTCCATTTGTCGTTACTAGGGAAATTCTTAATTAAAATTATAAATATTGGTGGTAGAATTCCGGGAGGTGGTATTTTTTATCAGGGAATTTCCTACTCATTAAGGATTTTTTTTTCGATTTCAGTTATCTACAATAGCCTTTCAGATATTCGCGAAAAACGAAACCGAAAAAAGTCACATGTTGATCAGACTTTATATAGATGTTGATCAGACTTTATATAGAAGACAGTTTTAATAACAAAATCGAGATTTCTAATAACATTTTTAATTGTCCATTTGCTTCCAAACGAATTAAAATATCTGATAAAATCGTGGAACCAACTTTTCAAGAAATATCTAGCGTTTCTAAGTAGCAGCAAGGTAAAACATCTTAGGGAATTTATATTGGAAGTAAATGTTCAAAGTTCAGCATCAATTATTATTCTAACAAATGAAATTGTTTTATAATAAATAATTAATAATTATTTAACTTTTAATCATTTTTGCAGTGAAAAATATACTTTTTTCACGGTGAAAAAAAAACGTTTACGCATCAATAGAAAAGCAAAAAGATCAAGTTATTGTGAGTTGTAAAAAGGTTTCTTTTCTTCGGCATCGGGATACTGTGACGAAATAAAAAATATGAGTATGTCAACTTCCTTTCGAAATTCACATTATGATGCGCTCCACTTGTTTCAGAACGAGGAAGTAATAATTGAAATCGTGGTTCATATGAACGTTACTCAAAGAATATGCATATTGCTTAAAATGCCAAAACAATAACATTGAACTAGTTTAGGTCAGATTGTTAAATCCATGGAAAAGAAGAACAGGCGTATTCATGTACAAAAACGTTTGGGGACGAATAAATGATGTCGACATTTTTCGTACTTAGATGAGTTCGTGAAATCAAATTATATAGAGAGATTATGTTGCAAATTCACAATCGTGAATTGAAATACCTCGAAATTTCGATTTATGAAAACATTTTGTCCAGAGTGAAGTTAGATTTTTGGGAATATCTCTAGACAAACATCTATGCTGGAGATCTCATTGTCAACAACTATGTTCTGAGTTGTATTCTCTGAAATTTATTTTTACTTGTCTACGGCACAGCCGAAAAGGAAGGGTATAGTACTGCAATACATCTAAAAGACTCATTATTATCCATTGCCGATAAGGCTAAGCGGTCGATCGACCACAAGCAGGGACGGACTCGATATAAGGAAATTTCCACAAGATGTTATGTTGTTTTAATAACGGCTCGTTTTAACAAATTATTTCGCGGGAATAAAATATTATTTATAATACCTATTTATAATAAATTCGTAAACAATAAGTTTTTCTAAACTTCTATTTTTTGAACTGAAATATCCTTCTTATCTTCTAGTAGGCAACAGAGTACAGTTTTCCAAATGCCAATAAAAAACTAGGTACTTATTCTTGAAGAATCGAAAAAAAGTAAAAAAAATAAATAAACGTAAAGATGATTTATAATGTCTGATTCAATAACAAGTAAAAAATTAACAGTACGGAAAACTAGAGTGTACAATCAATTTAGGAGACAAATTCATCTATATGCACGTAATAATATGCATATACCTATAAAATATACTTGCTTGTAGAATATAGAAACTCAACTTGAAGTAAGTTCACAACAATTTTTTCTCTGGTAACTTGATCTATATTTAAATATATTTCTTCTCCTTATTGTACATGCGCTACACAATTTTCTCATCTTTCATTTGAAATATCCTGCATTTATGACTGAATCAAATCAAATCAGATGAATTTAAAGTTGCCGAAACATTTTCCACCTTACCTTTGCTTCCAGCCAATGCCATATGTCTTCAATTGTATTTAATATGCAACGGAAAGGAGGAAGTCTTACCACTTTATGACTCATTTCTTCTGCCAATGTGTCACACTGATATTGGTTTTTTATTGAAAATGATTTTATTATTTCCAGCCTGATTGGCTTAAGTTGAAACTAGCACAAGAGTCACAAGTTCATTTATATGCTCCAGATTTATCAGATTTCTCAGTTTTATCTTTTATATTGTACATCAACGCATCCATCCATCTTTTATATTGTACGTCACCACTTCCATACCAACATGAATAACACTATGACACATAGATTAATTAATATTCCGCGTTTAGAAGAAAATTGCAATATTAATAATGGTTATAGTCGAAACCTTATGATAATATTCTTTCGAAAAAACTTTATAAAAAAGCTGTAATAGAAGTGTTTCCTACTCAAATCCAAATAAATATAAACTGCTAAATGAATTTTAAAACCACAAATCAGCATGGAAACTTGGGCATGTCCTAACTATTTTAAGAAAATTATTTAATAACATAGTCCAAACCTAATAAAAAGAAGTCAAAATCAAATTAGTCATAATTATCAAATTACGTTGACAAATTTTAATTCGCACATGAAAGTGTAATATACGAGTTTTATTTACGTATTTTTGAATCCCTAGACCATTTCCTACGACATATCACCCCTAACAATAGGCCATTTTCAGAAGGAGAATTCTGAGTTCATAAATATGGATATAGTACGATATTAAATGTTAAAAAAATATACCAAGCGACAGGAAACCAATTTCATATCAATCGTGTGAAAACAACAGAATCACCACCCCACCCGTTTCGTGTTCCTGTTCTTACTAAATAGACATTAATTTTAGAATCTCACGAATGGACGAGACGTACTTTATAAAGATGGTATTTTACCTTCTTTAAAATGTTCGATACTGAAAACTTTCCAATATTGAAATCCCTAGCACTGTACAGTGTAGATTTTCAAGTGCCGACAAAATGACGTCTTGTTGAATATTTTCATTAACTGTGTCCCGAATGCTTGTATCTGCAATCGTCTTCAGCTGAAGACGATTGCTGATACAAGCATTCGAAACGTCATGGAAACCTTTAAAATCCATAAAGACGATGGACGTCCAAAACAAGAGTACTCACGTTTATTCTTTAATTATTATTTTGTAAGTAACTTGTGATTTTGGTATTGTTGCCCACCCTGTACCAATTTGACGCAACTAGTGATACATTTTTGAAATCAGCTCAGCAAGGTAACTCCGGAAATAAAAAAATGGGGTGTTCCATTAAAAAAACGGTAACGACGTCATTACTCGAAGGTAGGTGACCCTATATATTAAATCATGATTTAAAAAAACAGGTAACTGAAATCAAAAGTCGACCTGTTTCGAGAATTTTTAATATTGTTTATTTAGCTAATATTGAATTTATGCGTTACTTTATGGACGCACTGTATACTGAGGTCTGTTAGGGTATTATTATTTCAGTTAGATTCGTTAGGGTAGATCACTTACTATAACACCCATGTTAATGACCTGTGATAATATTTTTTCTTTATAATCACACGAGAGCTTTTCTATCGAAGTAAAGTTGACATTTCAATGAGAATTTGTCTGTAATTTTTTCTGGCAATTTTTTCAGTTGAATTTAGAGGTTTTTGAATTAACAAACAAGGTGAAAATTATTTTATTATTGGTTCGTAGTTTGTACTCGCTTGACATCAAGTCTAATATTTTTCGCCGAAGATTTGGTCCATTTGGATAGTTCTCTATTTCAAATAGGGGAATTCTTATACAATCCTTTCGAATTCGTTTTTTGCCAGAAGTGATTTGGCGTTAAGAATAACTTTTCAACGTGATATAGTTTCCACGTTTTTTTTTTCTAATTTGTTTGACCAATCTCACTGGACATATATCTTCTTATTTGATGTTTGCAACTAGCCATTTACTGTCGGCTAATCTTCATTTTCCCCCTTGCGCTGTTTTATAAAATACTGGATTATATTCATAGGCAGCAATATGGTAAAATTTTCTTTGGAGCTATTCATTCCAAGATAATGCCATTTTTAAAATTTCTTGTTTTGTGAGAGATTTTGAATTTACCTTTCTTTTTTCTGGAATAACTTGTGTCACGGACGTAACTTGCTTTCCCAAATTGTATGTTGCTGAATGGATTAAAAACCCGTTTATATTCATTACAAGTACCTTTCTTGTAACATTTTTACTGTAGTGTTCCAAATCGCCTTAACTGCACTCTCTTTGTAATCTTCACCATTATTCTTCTTCATGTTAAATGCCCATTCACATAAAATAGAAGCTATTTCTCCATCTTCCATCTTTCACAATTTCGTATTTTCTTTAAATACAAAAACAGCGTAAATTTTCGCCAAATTGGGATTTTTAGTGTATGTATTGAATTGTCACTCGGAAAAGGAGATGGGTTTATATCAAGACAGATATATGAATTGGAATAACTTGTGCAATATTTCTGAAGAGTACCTTCTACCAAGCAATCGTCGAACATAATGCAGAGCCTATCAAGCAAGCTCTCAACAAATCTTTTATGAATATTAGTGGAGTAAAATCAGTATGCGTTGCGGAAAGGGTATATTATGGTCAGGCGATCTAAAACGTTTGAACCTATTCCATACACTTCATCCAATTTCCACATCACATACGTTTTCATACCGAGTCATATGCAAATGAATATACAAAAAACATCAGTTACCATGTATCGGTCAGGTTGTGAACGGAAATGGGGACGAGCGTCACGCCTATATCGTGTCAAATCCTGTTCTGTATTGATTATTCGAGTATTATTTATGTTGCAGCTGATTCTAACCCTAATCGCGACGTCCCAAGTGGCCCATTGCTCACCACTAGGGGTCACTGTTGGACTCGATCCACAGCATCACCCGATCCAGTCGTTGTACCACTCTCAAGATAAAAATGGACAATACGCTTATGGATATGCAACGCCGACCAGCACGAGAAATGAGGCTACTTCGGCCGATGGAGTGACAAGGGTGATTATAATCGTTTTGTTTATCGATTTTTTCCCGGAATATGCATGAAAAACTTTAACAATCTCAAGTAGCCCAGTGAAAATACACAAAAATAAAAGGAAAAATTTCAATATACGGGGTGTTTCAACGATGCGTAGGTGGACGATAACTGCTTCCCTATTTGAGATAGAAAAAAATGTCTTAAATAAAAGTTGTAGAGAGCAATGAAAGCTGTTAAAAAAATAACTATCAACATACAGGGTGTCCGATAAAGTTATTTTATGTAAATAAAACACACTATATAGTTTCACTCCATTGAATTCCTTTGGAAGAGTGGTTCTGAAGTTATGGAGGGATTTATGTCACAAAATGTGTCCATTCAACACCAAATACCTCGAAATCAATAATTTGGAATAAGAAAATTTTTCCACTAAATGTCCTTAAAAATGGTGTATTTTCATTTCCTATTCATAATTTCACCGATTGACGCTTTTCTCATACAGGGGCAATCAAAACTCGGGATCACTTTATTCTCAGCTTTTTCTAATGGAATATCCAATATATAAGGCCATACCAGAATAGTCCATCAGAAATTTATCTAATTCCTCATCAAGACAATAATAACAATTTGTTTATTCAATGCTGGACAATACTGGTAACAAAATATACTCCAACAATTTATAAAAGCAAATTCACAGCAGATTTTCAAATAATGTCCCATTTTGAGCTATGCACAAATTGAGTTTATCATCATTTGCTCTTCAAACTTCAATAAAAGTTCATCTTGTAATAGAGCGAAAAACTGTTTACTTCCTGTTTCCACAAATCTTTCCTTCGAAAACTCCATATCGAACTTCATACATTCTACAGGCTAAAAGCAGCTTCCATAACATCTACCCGAAATGTATATCATATTATCTATTATATCAAATCACCCTTGGACCATTCGATATAGGAATTGTCAACAAACTTGACATTTTATTATCGGGGAGGTGAATTTATGGTTGATATCTAATATTTTGTCGATTCAAAATCAAATTTTCCACCGAAGAAATGTTAAACCTGATCTACATTTTGGGCGAATGTGACAGAAATTGTTTATTAACTAGTAGAATATATTCAGTTCGATATCCTGATTCAAGGTCTATATGGTAGAACCAGGAACCTAAGAAGGTCGTAAAACACCAACCACTTGAGTTATCAGCAGGCGGTGGATTCTACTCAGAGTTGTACCTGCTCTAGCAATTAAATTTTGTTAAGAAAAATCGCTTGAATATAATTGAGAATTTTTTATTTATATATAATAAATGATAATAATATATATTTATAATTATATTATATTATATAATAATATATGATATACCTATTGATGTAAAATGTCAAACTTTATACTTTATAAAAAGTTCAGTTTCTCGATAAACAAAATTACTCACGAAGATTAGTTTCACTTCCACTGTCGTCATCCAAATTGATAATAAACTTTTCTTTGGGATTTTTTTCTATATCCATATACGACTTTTCCACCTTTTTGATATGGGAAACACACTTGGCCCAGCTGCTATCAGGAATGTTTGCAGTTTCTGTTTGAATAAGAGCTACCACAGTTGAACTTAAAGTTGGAGAAGTATTATTCCTTCAAACTGCTGACTTATACGCTGATGCCATATATGTTCGATTGGGTTAAACGTACAGTGATAAGGAGGAAGTCTGAGCACCGTATGTCCCAAGCTTTCAGCCAATGAATCACAAAAATATTTCTTTTTTATCGAAAATCTGCGTAGAACTTCTAGTAACTGTTTTTTGTGTACTTTTCCTCATAGTACATATCATTATTTAACATATATTCTTGTATAGTGGCTTTGGTGTCATTTGAACATGGTGCTTCATCTAGTCTTCGACTGTGCTGGTAGCTTATCCATGACGATAATACTGTTGGGCGGAATATTTGGTATGAGTTTATTTTGGAACCAGTCTTCAAATAATTCGGCTGTAGTGTCATCATGATAATCGACTAAAGAGTCCTTAATATTCTTGACAACGCATTTGGTTTGAAACCATTTTCGGTTCCTGCGTGAATTATCGTAATGCGTTTTCCTTTATTAGATGGCGCATTAGTTTGGCACAAGTCAGATGAGTCTACCCAACTTTTTTTTGGAATATCGTGTGTATCGAACCAAGTTTCATCCAAATACACTACTGTTCTACCATATTCTCTAAATTCGTTATTGCCAATAAATATTCAAATTTCCATTTTTAAGGCGACAGATTCCATTATGATTTTTTGCTACTAGTGAGTTTTTTAATTTAAATCCGTTTTGTAAACTTCCTTAAAGTCTGTTTGCAACACTGGATACCAGTTTCATTCTTTTTAAGCCGTTGCATTAAAATATCTAATGTAGGCACAATTTGCTCTTTATACAAGGAATATATTGTTCTTCGAATTATATCTACATCACAGCCATCTAGTTTACTCGAACCGCCAGAGTCTTTTCGTTTCTTTCTTTTTAAAATAGGGTTACTTTCTATTTTAAACACTTTGGAATACCGTGTTTTCGTTAAAGAAGCACTTTCATGCACAGCTTGATCCTTGGACATTCCACGTTCCAGAAGGGAAGTATAAACATTTAATATAATTTGTTTCTCATGAGGGTGTAACATTTGTTAACTAGTGGTACAACGACCACCAGTTGAAGTACTAGCTTCAGGATGAGCACATGGACGCCACATTTTTCACGACACAAAAATCGAATAGACACTTTAAAATAGACACAACTGACACAACGGAATATTAGGTAGGTAATGACTAAATATTAATTAACTTCCCCCTTTTATTTTTGAAATTGGAAAGCGGTTAGTTCTCAAAACAGTCTTGTTTTCCAAATCATAGTAGTAAAATTGTTTTTGCCATTATGATGACTTTTTCATATTTTTATAAATGGAAATCAAGTAAGCAAACCCTACATTACCTGCAAGCTCAAAGTGTGGACTATTCTGGTATGGCCTTATTTACAGAGTGTCCATTTGAAAAAACTGAGGAAAAAGTGATCCCGAGTTTTTGTTGCCCCTGTATGAGAAAAGCGCCATTCGGTGAAATCAAGAAAAGGAAATCAAAATTCACTATTTTCGGGGATATTTGGTGGAAAAAAATGTCTTTCAAATGATTGATTTTGGGATATTTGGTGACATAAATCCCACCTCAACTTCCGAACCACCTGGTATAAACCTATGTAGCCCTATATTTTTGAGAAACACTCTTCCAAAGGAATTCAATTGAGTGATTTTATATTGGGTGTTTCATTTGAAAATAACATAACTTCGATATGTCACAGATTTATCAGACACCCTGTATGTTAGTAGTTATTTTTTGAACAGCTTCCATTGCTCTCTACAATTTTAATTTGAGACATTTTTCCTATCTCAAATAGGGAAACAGCTATCGTCCACCCACACATCGTTACAGGTAGTTTTTTGTGTTGACTTTTATTTTTATGGTTTGATTAAAATTTCAAAATTTCTCATCAATAGCACTTCACAAAAAAAATGGGGGATATTTTTTTTCACAAATACCAGGAAAATTAACTGTTTTTTAAAAATTTCAAAATTAACATACCTAGTTTTTTTTCGTAGAGCTTTAAAATACCAAAGTTGAACGATGAATTGAGTTTGAAAAATAATTGTGCTCTCTACTGAAATATAACATAGGTTGTAATATTAAGTATGAAAAAAGTAATACAAGTTTTATAAGGTAAAACATAATAAAACGTATTCCTCAATAGAACATAATTCAACTTTCTTATAAAACATATATCCTAAAATGTTTTCAAATTTTCAAAATACGGATTGTGGGAGTTGTCGAAAAAAATTATGACTCCTAAAGGACATAAGTGATTTTTGAAAAAAAAAACACTTTTCAAACTGACATACGATCATTTTTGTCAATATTCTGTGTTTTTCTGGGACTAAAAAACTTCTCGATATTTTGAATAGTTGCCAAGAAATTCAAAATTGTTGAATTTTTCCAAAATTGCAGTCACTAAGGACAAATATCGTAAGAATGTCTAGATGTTTTTCATGTTTCCTGAAGTTTTTGAGAATTTTGATTCGCTATTTATAACATTATATAGAAATAAGTTCGGGTAACTCCGATTAAAACAGGAACTTCGATTCACTTCTTTGCATCTAAAATATTCTGAAAAAAATAATCGATTGTACGCTAGAGCTCCTCGATTTCCATTGAGAGCTTTTTTTTTTTTTTTTTTGTTCATAGTGCGGTCAAACCTTTTCATCACCAATTTTCTTGCATTTTCATAGAATTTACATAAAAACTTCAATAATCAATACAAATACACATACAAATATACTTTATTCCAGTACATGGTATTGGACATGTCAAAAAAAGAAGAAGGATAATATAAATTGTATAGACACACACACACATATATACACTCATATGCAAGCAAACATATAAACACATTTAAATGAGCTCATACACAATACAAAGGACCGTAAAGAGGTCTTGAGATGTGATATAATAGTACTAAAATTATTCCTCGAATACATCAAATAATCAATGGGACATAGTCAGATTAAGACATTATATAAATAAATGAATAAATATACAGGAATCGTCAGCGTAAAATATTAAAATGAGCATATAAAGCTTTGTCAGAACTATTTTCTACTAGAGTATTCCAGATACTCGTTTATAGAATAGAAACTTCCAACAAATATATTTTCATTCTCAGTTTGAACAAAGGTAATTCTGAAATAATTTTTATGGCTGGTGGTAAACAATTGAAGAGCCTTATGCCAAGGTGATTTTCGGAACAACGAAGTACGATATGTTGTTGTAATTTCAGTAGGTTTCCGTTTCTAGTTGGGTATATGTGACACTTGGAATTTGTTTCTAACCTGTATTAATTTTATTTCACATAGCGTAGACAACTATAAATGTAGATGCAGGATAATGTTGAAATATTATTCTCTTTGGAACTTGGTCTGCAGGAATCTGTTTAAAGAAGACCATATAATACACGAATAATACGTTTCTGAGCTACAAACGCTCCTTCTATGTTTGTTCCATCTCCCCACAGGAGTACATTATAAGACAGAACTGAATTTACCATGGCATAATACACATCCTTCAAACAGTTTCCTTCCAAAATCTCTTTCAGTTGTACTACTGCATAGAAACTGCTGTTTAATCTTTATCATACATGGTTTATATGAAATTTCCAACTCAGTCCAGAATCAATGTGTGATCCTGAAAATTTGGTCGTCTCTAATGGACGTTACTAATTTCAATGTTCAGAGGTTCATGATATGTATATTTCCTGCTAGAAAATTGAATTAAAACTGTTTTATCTGATTGACTATAAGCCTGTTTCTGTGACACCAATCTGTGAATCGTTTACTAATAATGTTGAGTTTAGTTTGAAGTTCCGCAGGACTGTCGGCTTCTTCTAAGATTGAAGTATCATCGGCAAATAATGATATCGAGCAATAACATCATAGTGGAGTGCAGATATTTTTCAAATCTTATTCAGGCTAGATATTTGGAAAAGTTCCACACCTTTCCCTTACAAAATTCACGAGCAACAATATTTTCCCGGAAATGTATAGCATCAATTTTTTATGGGAATGAGAAGACTTATACACTGATATTGTTCAGGTTCGTTTGATATTTAATACAATTCAATACAAATCACAGCCTGACTTGGTAATGATAATTTTATATAGCTGTGATAGTAATAAATGAAACACCGTTTTTTCCCTAGATTAATTCTTTCTTCTTGGTCTCCCTTCCATTGGGTTATGGATATTTTTCCATAAGCTCATTCTGTTCTGCACGTTTGATGAATATACACAAGATATACTTAACCCATTAACGCCTGAATTTTTTTATTTGACTTTGAATTATTAGTTGTTTTTATTGATTTCTTTCAACTCAATGAGTACCAAATTGAGGTTTGTAAAAATAAAAAAGAGTTTTTCAACAAATTGGATGGGTTTATATTGTCCCGCTAGGCGCTATCCTGGTTGAAGTACTTTACGATAAAAAAAATTAAATCCTTGTTTTGAATATTTTTACTCGATTATACATTGCAGAATCTAGCACTCACTACAATAAAAATCACCATGTATCTATTTGCAACGAGAATCTTCAAAAAAACTCATGCAATGTCGAACTTGCTATTCATTACACATTGTTCCAACTTTTTCGGAACAATTTGAGGCAGCCCATAGCTTTCTTTTGCCCTCTGGGACTGGAATTACGCAATAATCAGGCCTATCCTGTCTCAGTCACACGTAGGAGTAGATGGTCTACAACCCTGACTCGGAGGATTCTTGAATCTTGTCAGATATTATTGAAATTGTAATAAATAAATGAAGTGGATCAGGTTCTGGGCTCTATATGGAATCTGTCACTTCGCCTTCATTGTCAGAAGCTTATGGAATATCTCGTGCACCTTGAAGTGTAATTCTCCTAAAATAATAGAAATCGAAATTTATTTCAGTTCCATATGGGATCCCACACCGATATAAACAAAACTTAAATTTTTATAGTAATTTCGAAAAGTAATATAATAAAAATACTTTTTAGCAAGTTTCAACAACAATTATAATTGGTTCATAATTCCTAGAATTACTAAAAACTACTTACCGTAATTGAAACACGCAATTTTTATCCATTGCACAATTGCACTAAAAACAAACTCCTGCCACAACCAGCTTTATCTCAAAATACGCATGAACACTGCTTCGGTGTACACTTTAGTATCTTATCTGACATATTAACGCAAACCGTATTGATTCAGATTGTTCTTGTCCATGCCCGGTAGGCGCTAATGGGTTAATTTCAAAAAAATCATCATTTTCAATTTATATTCATTTTGTTCGATATCCAGGGTGGATACTCCTACATAGACTCAAACGGATACCTTCAAACTGTGGAATACGTTGCCGATCCAGTCAATCTTCAAAAAAACTCATGCAATGTCGAACTTGCTATTCATTACACATTGTTCCAACTTTTTCGGAACAATTTTAGGCAGCCCATAGCTTTCTTTTGCCCTCTGGGACTGGAATTACGCAATAATCAGGCCTATCCTGTCTCAGTCACACGTAGGAGTAGATGGTCTACAACCCTGACTCGGAGGATTCTTGAATCTTGTCAGATATTATTGAAATTGTAATAAATAAATGAAGTGAATCAGGTTCTGGGCTCTATATGGAATCTGTCACTTCGCCTTCATTGTCAGAAGCTTATGGAATATCTCGTGCACCTTGAAGTGTAATTCTCCTAAAATAATAGAAATCGAAATTTATTTCAGTTCCATATGGGATCCCACACCGATATAAACAAAACTTAAATTTTTATAGTAATTTCGAAAAGTAATATAAAAAAAATACTTTTTAGCAAGTTTCAACAACAATTATAATTGGTTCATAATTCCTAGAATTACTAAAAACTACTTACCGTAATTGAAACACGCAATTTTTATCCATTGCACAATTGCACTAAAACAAACTCCTGCCACAACCAGCTTTATCTCAAAATACGCATGAACACTGCTTCGGTGTACACTTTAGTATCTTATCTGACATATTAACGCAAACCGTATTGATTCAGATTGTTCTTGTCCATGCCCGGTAGGCGCTAATGGGTTAATTTCAAAAAAATCATCATTTTCAATTTATATTCATTTTGTTCGATATCCAGGGTGGATACTCCTACATAGACTCAAACGGATACCTTCAAACTGTGGAATACGTTGCCGATCCAGTCAATCTTCAAAAAAACTCATGCAATGTCGAACTTGCTATTCATTACACATTGTTCCAACTTTTTCGGAACAATTTTAGGCAGCCCATAGCTTTCTTTTGCCCTCTGGGACTGGAATTACGCAATAATCAGGCCTATCCTGTCTCAGTCACACGTAGGAGTAGATGGTCTACAACCCTGACTCGGAGGATTCTTGAATCTTGTCAGATATTATTGAAATTGTAATAAATAAATAAAAATTTGTTATGGAATTCCTTCATTGTAGAAGCTTATGGAATATTGTGCCCTTGAAGGAATTCTCCTAAAATAATAGAAATCGAAATTTATTTCAGTTCCATATGGGATCCCACACCGATATAAACAAAACTTAAATTTTTATAGTAATTTCGAAAAGTAATATAAAAAAATACTTTTTAGCAAGTTTCAACAACAATTATAATTGGTTCATAATTCCTAGAATTACTAAAAACTACTTACCGTAATTGAAACACGCAATTTTTATCCATTGCACAATTGCACTAAAAACAAACTCCTGCCACAACCAGCTTTATCTCAAAATACGCATGAACACTGCTTCGGTGTACACTTTAGTATCTTATCTGACATATTAACGCAAACCGTATTGATTCAGATTGTTCTTGTCCATGCCCGGTAGGCGCTAATGGGTTAATTTCAAAAAAATCATCATTTTCAATTTATATTCATTTTGTTCGATATCCAGGGTGGATACTCCTACATAGACTCAAACGGATACCTTCAAACTGTGGAATACGTTGCCGATCCAGTCAATCTTCAAAAAAACTCATGCAATGTCGAACTTGCTATTCATTACACATTGTTCCAACTTTTTCGGAACAATTTTAGGCAGCCCATAGCTTTCTTTTGCCCTCTGGGACTGGAATTACGCAATAATCAGGCCTATCCTGTCTCAGTCACACGTAGGAGTAGATGGTCTACAACCCTGACTCGGAGGATTCTTGAATCTTGTCAGATATTATTGAAATTGTAATAAATAAATGAAGTGGATCAGGTTCTGGGCTCTATATGGAATCTGTCACTTCGCCTTCATTGTCAGAAGCTTATGGAATATCTCGTGTACCTTGAAGTGTAATTCTCCTAAAATAATAGAAATCGAAATTTATTTCAGTTCCATATGGGATCCCACACCGATATAAACAAAACTTAAATTTTTATAGTAATTTCGAAAAGTAATATAATAAAAATACTTTTCAGCAAGTTTCAACAACAATTATAATTGGTTCATAATTCCTAGAATTACTAAAAACTACTTACCGTAATTGAAACACGCAATTTTTATCCATTGCACAATTGCACTAAAAACAAACTCCTGCCACAACCAGCTTTATCTCAAAATACGCATAACACTGCTTCGGTGTACACTTTAGTATCTTATCTGCATATTAACGCAAACCGTATGATTCAGATTGTTCTTGTCCATGCCCGGTAGGCGCTAATGGGTTAATTTCAAAAAAATCATCATTTTCAATGTATATTCATTTTGTTCGATATCCAGGGTGGATACTCCTACATAGACTCAAACGGATACCTTCAAACTGTTGAATACGTTGCCGATCCAGTCCATGGATTCAGAGTAGCCGCCACCAACTTACCTAGAGATCTACCAGATGTCGCTTTTGCCAGAGCAAGACATTTGGCGGAATACGATGCTATCAGAACTGCGAATGCCCAGATCGCTGCAGCAAGAGCGATTCCTTACTCAAATCCCGTTGCAGTACCTGCGGGCTCTGTACCCCAGATTGCCTTGGATCACCAGGTGAAAAAATCATACAAACTGAACACCTATCTATGTGACAACTGATCTCAACTTCAGGTACCCCAACCAGTGACAGATCTTCCAGAAGTCGTCCAAGCCCGTAACCAGCATTTGGCCATTCTACACGCAGCCTACAACAACGTTCCAGTAGCTCTACAACCCGTTCAAGATACTCCGGAAGTCGCGAGAGCGAGGGCAGAGCATCTGGCTATCGTTGCCGAAACCAGAAAGTACCAAGCTGCGCTCAATGCTCACGTCAACTTAGGCGCAGTTCCCGAAGACGTATCTGGAGGTGTAGTTCCTTTGAGGACAGTGCCAACGAATGTGGCTTATGGGGTGCCGAATCAACGCGTCGCTCAAGAAGCACAGGTTTCGTATACTCCGGCTGGTTATGGACAGGAAGCCGCGCAGGATGGACATCAGGATGTATTGAGACCTTACTCTTATGGATATGTGGGTGAGTGACCTAGAAATAGAAATTGAAATAGATATCCTAATATACATAAAGAAGATACAAATATAGATAGATAGATAGATAGATTTTATTGACTACGTGACACATATATAAAATACATTTGTAGTAAGTCGGGCGAGGTGGGTAAAATTAAAATTCAAATTATCTGCCGTAATGAAATGGAATTATTTGAATTTATACAATATATAAGAGACTAATTTCAAACAGTAGATGATTCATAGGACAGATTTACAATACTAAAAATAAATACACATTTATGGAGTCATAAAACACCCATGAATAGCACTGTGACAAGCGGTTAAGTATCGAATATCTTTGATTCCATGAACTGGTTTATGGAATAGAAACCACTTTCGAGGAGAGCCTTTTTGATTGCATATTTGAATTTGATTATGTTCATATTCTTGACTTCAGAAGGCAATTTATTGTACAGTTTTATGACTAGTGAATTACGTGCAGATGTGGTTAGTCTATATCTCGGATTAACTATTTTACTGCAATTTCTAGTGTTATAAGAATGATTATCAGAATTAATAGCATAAGTTGTTGGGTTTTTATGAATATCCAGGAGAGAATGAAGAATGTAAATAGAGGGTAGAGGCATTATTCTCAGATCTCGAAATATTTGGCGACACGAGTCTCTAAAACCTGCCCTGGCAACAATTCTTACAGCCTTTTTTTGTAGAACGAATACCTGATTAGAGTAACTTGAGTTGCCCCATAGTACAGTTCCATATGTGATATGTGAGTGAAAGAGAGAGAAATATGAGATTTTGAGTATATCTGGACTTAGGACTTTTGCGAGACGTCTAAGGAGAAATAATTGACTAGAGAGTTTTTCACAAAGTTTTTCAATATGGCAAGACCATTTCAATGTTTCATCCAGAGTGATGTCCAAGAAATTCACAATAGACCCTTCATTCAGTGAGGAATTTGTCGAAAATGTGATGGATTGTGTTTTACAACGATTTTGTTTGAAATGATTGGGGATATATAACATAACAAGATATATGAGACATAAACAAGAGTAGATTTAAAATGTATGTGGTATAACATAGTAGTAAAAGATAAAAATGCTAAAAAATGATGACCAACTCAGTTGGAAACATAGTGCTCTCGGAGATATTGAGCTAAGGAGTGTTTGAAGAGGTGGAAGGAGTTAATTTGTTTAATTTCATTAGGAAGCTTATAATAGTCCGAGAGCCCTCTGTGAAATAAAGAGTTCATTGTTCCTACAAGGTTAGTTCGTGTGACAACCAGGTCATTTCTACCTCTTGTAGCATAATTGTGAATTTGGTGATTATAGGTAGTGAATTCATTTAAGTAAGATGGTGTTCTTTCAGTGAGTATTTTGAATATGAAGATCATTGAAGAATACTGTAGTCTATCCTTTACTGTCATCCAATTCAGAAGATTAGTTGTCTACTAATGCTTGTAAAGAAAAACATTTTTTCCGAAATTTTATTACACACATACTGGAAGTGTTTTTTCAAGTTCAAAGTGTTATCAACGATAAAGCCCAGGTATTTGAATTCTTCAACAATTTCAATAGTGTCATGAAATTGATATCATTTAGATATAGAATGAATGAAACGGAACCAAGTACACTCCCTTGAGGGACTCCTGTGTCAATTGCTTTTAGATCTGAAAGGACATTGTTAATTTCAGCTCACTGGGATCTGTTGAGTAAATAGCTTCTGAACCATTGCAACACACTACCAGATATTCCATAATGCTCTAATTTTTAAAGCAAAATTGATATATCTATAGTCTCTAAAGCTCTTTTGAAGTCCAAGAATACAGCAACTACATATTTATTGTCATCAATTGACAGTTTCCATTTGGACAGGGAAAGTTGGAGAGCAGTTTCACAGGAGTGTTTAGATCTGAAACCTGATTGATAATCCATCAATAGGTTGTTGTCTGCAATTAATGTGCCAATTTGGTTATAAACAGCTGATTCTAAAACTTTTTCCGGAGGGGGTAAAGTGTTAATTGGACGAAAGTTGACGGCTTCGTTCGAATTGTTCAATTTAGGCACAGGATCTACTGTACTAATTTTGAGTTGATCGGGGAATTGCCCATTTATCGAAGAAGTATTGACAAAATCAAGAATTACGTGACCCAGAAAAGATAATATGTTCTTGAGAACCTTGTTGTTCATTATGTTAGTGTTGCACTTGTTATCCAAACGGTAAATAAATGATTCCAATTCCTTCAGGGACAATCTTTTGAAATCAGACAAATTGCATCCAATCGTTTGAAGATTTTTACTTGTCCAATATGGGGAAACCGGAATTGTTGCTTTAATATCAAGAATACTTTCACTGAACAAATTGTTGAAGTTTTCGGCTTTATCTTGATCAGACGTCACTCTCAGCGCATCAAATATAACTACATCAGGAATAGGAATATTATTTGGTTTGAACAAAATGAAGCTTCTTTTTCAGTGTGACCCAGCATCTAGCTCTATGGAAAGTCAGAAAAATTGATGATTAGTCCAACAACGTTCAAAACAAGGGGAACATTTAAATACCTAAGCGTCACATGTGGTTTTTCTAGGAATGCAGGATCTTGTATTTATATATTTTTTGAAATCAATCAACACTTCATTTCGATAGATATAAATTCAAGCAAATAAGACTCATTTTCCATTCATTATTCAGATAATTCCTCAATTTGATGTATTCCAGAATAATATCTCCAACAGAGCAAATCTCTAGCTATTGGGGATGGGCGAAGATTTTTTCAGATTCATCACAATCACAAGATGATCTTCGGAGCATTTTTGAATAGCAGCGCTTGAATCAAAATATCTTACGTGGAACTGCATCTTATGACAAGATCCAAACTTGACATGTCACTTTTGAATTGATGGTTCTACAAAAAGTCTCATACTTCGCAGTTGTTTCTATTTCTTAACGGACGAAACCAAAAAGGAGGAGGTTCTCTATTCGACGCGTATATTTTATTTTTATTTTGGTCGGCGCCAAACAAACTAGCAATTGAATCAGGTAAAGCATAAAATGATGGCAGAGAGATGCATAGCGGTGGTTTGATTACTTCTTCAAAGTAATATAATGATTAGAAAAATCTCTTAATATAATGATCTTCGATAATTGTTTGTTTGGCGCCGAATCAAAATTAGTTACTCACATTAGTTTAGGAGCTCAATTATCATTGGGACTAAGAAGGTTTATTTAATTTTTTGCTTTTCAGTTGATTTTTTCCTTGGTTTAATTTTTTGTTAAGAAGTTTCTTAGCATGTTTTTTCTTCCAAATATATCTTCAAAGTTTCCCTTAAAAAATTGGAGGTACTCTTTCAAAAAGATCATGAACTTTCCCAAGAACCTTTGAATATTGTTATTTCTCTAATAGCCTTTCATATTGATTCGTTTGATAATATGAACAGGATGTTCGTAAAATCAGATGTGACATCATCTCTGGCTGGAAGAGAAACTTTGGTATTTATTAGATATTACAAAAAAATAACTTAATAATTGTCGTATATATTTCAATTTTCAGAAAAACCTTTCGCTTCAATATTCAATCGAAAATGAAAATATGTTCTTTTCCCGCATTTCACATTTTGAATAATATTACAGGAAATAGGGTGTTCCTGGAAAATCAGCTAACAGTACATGCAACATTCCTTCCAAACTGCTTTTAATGCTAGTTTTTCGTGTGATCGTGATGTCAAAATGTGCAAACATACGTTCATTAGGGGAAAAATAAATATTTTGGGGCCTCAAGTGCCACTTCAAGAAATTTCAAGATCTTGAAATATCTGATCTTTCATTGTTTTGAATGTTCTATCCCATTTTTGACTTGAATTTTCCCCAGTGAGTGACATTCACATCATCATTATGAGGGGGTCCTGCATCTGTTTTGCACGTATATTGTGGTTATTCGATTTGTGACAGGAAATGTAGAAACTTTTTACTCGAATGAAGCTTGAAATCAGTTCACTCTTTTCTCGCAGTCATGATAATAATAGCCTTTATTGTTCAACAGTTTTCTATTAACAGAACAATGGAACCAGAAATAATTGAATATCAAGAATTACCAGGAAGTCATAATCAATATTTGACATAATGGAGTGAACAATATGTTGGAATATGAACAAATCTATTGAGATTTTTATACATTACATTTATTAATAATACGACACAGAAGCCTGCAATATATCAGTAGCCAGGTATAATTTTATTGAAAATGAAAAACGTCTCATTCCTCAAGACAGCCTACTACAAATACTTTTACAATAGGTCGAATGTCCATAAAAAAACAATTACTTCCCTGGCTAATACTTCGACAGACGTTGGATTACATCGAATGGGTCAAGTCCTACTTGCAAATATTTGTTGCGAAATGGATGACCACCTATATACCGGTTTCGGAGTATTTTTCCCTCATCAGTACAAAGTAGGTCAAGCGGACAAATTATGAATGTGTGCAAACCTGATTGAATCTATCAAAATCAGTCCATCTCAGTTTTTCGAAAATTATTATACAGGGTTTTACCAAATGAGTGCGAAAGTTCTTAAGGGGTCTTTCATGTGAACAAAAGCTATTAGGCATTTCCTTGAAAAGTTACACGCTTCCAAAAATGAGTTGAAGAAATGGCATGTTCTACCAATAAAAAAGCTACCTATGAATTATTTTTTTATTTTGTTGTGATCTTTTGTAGTGAAACATGCAACCCTTATTCCATTTTTGAACAGAACATTTTAACGAAACAATATTTCTCAATTCAAAAATATGTGTTGAAAAGAACGATTCATTGCAAAACTTTTTTAACACCTATGTTGTGTCCGTAAAAGCAATAGTTTTCTAATAAAAAAATAAAATACAACATTGTGCATAAACGGATCTTCTGTAAATGGAATCGAAAAAATCTAGTAGAAGGCTGTCACGTTTTGTTTACACAACTTGTGACTTCAATCGTAGTATTTTAAAATCGAAAAAATCTAGTAGGTTACTGTCAAGTCGCTTTGATTTCTATGTGGTAGTTGAGAGTCCAATTGTGTCTTTTGAATCTTCAATATGAATAATTACACTATCGCTGAAATGGCCGATATGCATTTTATGTATGATCGTGCCAATGGAAATTCTTTGGAAGCTAGACGGCCCTAAGTATCCTCAGTGCGGGATACCTCATCACACAATTTTTGCACATCACCACCAACGTCTCTGTGAAAGAGGGACTTTTCAAAAACGAACAACTGATTGTGGTCGTCCACGAGGAATAAGAAGGGTGGCACTGGAAGGAGAGGTTCTTAATATGATTGGAGATCGTTCGAAATTGCTTTATCACGAAATTATAACCCCAAAGTAATTTGAATAAAAAGTTAGTTCACACCCGAGTACTGAAAAATCACGGTCTGAGAAGTATGAAATAAAAATAGTTCAAAAACTAAAACCCGACTACTGAAAAATCGCGCTCTAAAAAGTATGTAATAAAAATAAGTCCAAAAACTGAAACCCGACTACTGAAAAATCACCCTTTAAAAAGTATGAAACAAGAAAATATTCTGATCTGAAATTGTTATGTACAAACTATTCAATATTTATCATCTATTAAATAATTTACGAGTAATATATTTTAATGTATTTAATACATATTCATAGTGAAGTTCAGAGGATAGCCGTATTAAATACATTAATAGTTATTCATGTATCAAGGGCGTAAAGTAGGCTTTTATGGACCGCAGCGTGTAAGTAATAGTCCGAGCGATAGCGAGGGCTATTAACACGCCTAGGTCCATAAAAGCAAATTACGCTCGAAATACATACAAAATTTTATGCACGACCGGTATATTTGATGTCATGTAGATATATACCTCTTTATATCTAGAACATGATAAAAATACATCAAGGCTGCCGTGAGGATGTATATTCATATCATATTGGAAACAGAATAAATCAAGAAGTGATGGAATGAATGTTACCATGGCAACTCAGTCAATTTTTCGAAATAAGATTTTATAGGCTAGTAGCCATATTTGCTGTCAATTTTTGTGATCACAGATAATTTATTACTGATTTTGAAATGGATTCAAGCGACGAAGAAAGTGTGAATTGTACTCCACCAGAAATAAGTAAAGCAGCTGAGCATGCGAAATTGAGTTTATTGCCACGTAAATCCAAGAAAATATAGGACAAGGTGTATGAAGAATTCGTGAGGTGGAGCAACGGGAAAAATGTAAAAAATAAGAAATACACAGAGACTGTACTTCTTGCCTATTTTCTGGAAAAATCTAAATATTGTAAGCCCTCTACCATGTGGTCATATTATTCCATGCTGAAAGCTACTTTAAATGTACATGATAATATAGATATCAGTAGATACGCAAGATTGATAGCTTTTTTGAAACGAAAATTTGATGGTTATAAACCAAAGAAATCAAAGATTCTAAGCAGAGAAGAAATCGAGTTATTTTTGAGGGAAGCACCAGACGATTTGTATCTTATGATGAAAGTAAGTTCTAATTTCATGTTTTCTCAATGTTCAGTATGTTAATCTGAGAATTTATTGTAGGTAGCACTGATTTTTGGTATTTGTGGAGCATGTCGCCGCGAAGAATTGGCAAATATCACAGTGGACGACATTCAAGATTTCGAGACATTATTACTCATAACTGTACGAGAAACCAAAACGAAGATATATCGAGTATTTACTGTAATCGATAAAGAACAGAAATCGCCAAGTTATTTGGATATTTACAGAAAATATTCTTCCTTTCGAGATCAGAATGATCAAAAGCGGTTTTTTTTATATTATAAAAATGGCAAGTGTACGAGACAGGTTATCGGAAAAAATACATTCGGTCAAATACCATTCAGAATAGCCACTTACCTAGGTATTTCTAATGCGAAAGAATATACTGGTCACTGCTTCAGACGTTCCTCAGCAACTATGTTAGCAGATGCAGGCGAGGATATAATCAACATTAAAAGACATGCTGGGTGGAAGTCGACGACTGTTGCGGAAGGTTATATTGAAAATTCAGTTGCAAATAAGCTGACGATTGCTAAGAAAATTGTAGAAAATGATGAGCCTTCTACTAGCCATTGCAGACAATCTGAAAATATTGCTCACTACTCTGAAACACCAGATAATAACATGCATTCTCTTCAGACTTCTAGTAAAGAGGAATCAGTTGAACTCAGTAACTATATCTGCAACAACAGAAAACAACAAATCCAAATATTTCCATGAATAACTGTTCTAATTGTATTGTCAATATTGAGTTATAATTCATTTTTTAAATTAATTTATGTTCATTGTTTTCGTTATATTATTGTTAATAATGTTTTGGGTTTGATTATATGATCCATCGGAATATAGATTTCTATCGATATGAGATTGAAATTCACTTTAGCGCCTGTTCAACGATTTTATCGCCCGCCGGGCGAAAGTGCTACTTTACGCCCGCAAATCCGGGTGCTAAAGTGCCACTTTACGCCCGGTCGTGCATAAAATATATTACGTGTAAGTTGTTTATTCAATAGATGATAAATTTTGAATAGTTTGTACAAAACAATTTCAGATCAGAATAATTTCTTGTTTCATACTTTTCAAAGCG
The DNA here is from genome assembly GCA_018342105.1 of Gonioctena quinquepunctata. Classification (NCBI taxonomy): domain Eukaryota; kingdom Metazoa; phylum Arthropoda; class Insecta; order Coleoptera; family Chrysomelidae; genus Gonioctena; species Gonioctena quinquepunctata. Next base: position 212,702 of record JAFIRS010000130.1, read on the forward strand.
TGATTTTTCAGTAGTCGGGTTTTGGTTTTTGAACTTATTTTTATAGTGATATACGATTGCATAGAACTATGTCCAACATGCATAATATGGATATATTAGCACTTTCGAATAAAGGGCACACTTTAACACATTTCTGGATGTTTGGAAATTCCTTTCACTATCAACTCAAATTGAAAAGCTAATGGTTCAACAAATGCTTCTGCTCAGTTCTCAACTGAAAAAAGGAGATGGCTCCACCAGTCGGAAAGGTAGATTTCATTCATTGATTCCATCTACCAGACTAACATATCATTTCCGAAGAAACTGGGAAAAAGAGGGGAAAACACAAACAGCATTTCTATTTTTAACCGTCGAAACCAAAAAAGAAGAGGTTCTCTATTCGACCCGTATATTTAATTTTTTTCCATCATATTTTTTTATGTATGATCACGCATAACTTTTTACTGAGGCGTCCGATTCCTATAACTCTTTTTTCAGTGGATGTGGTGTACTTCGAATTTGGTCCCATTTGAATTTAAATCCACCCCTAAGGGTAGCCAAATGAAGGATATTGATCACTCACCCTCTGAATTCTGGTCCGTTAACCGATTCTATCAGGCATAACTTTGTACTGGGTTCTTCGATTTGGATGATTCTATTTTTGATAGATAGGGTATACCTTATATTTGGATTTCGGAAGGAATTAGCCACCCTTACGGGTAGAAAAATAGGGGATAATTGATGTTTCACTAGTGAACATTGGCACACACATACGTAGTTGACAATGACAGATCGCTACTGTCATTATTCTTGTTCCACATCCGTCAAAATCAGTTTATTTTATGGGAAGATGGAATGATATACAAAGTAATGAAATAAACTAACCAGAACAACGAAAATAATTTATATTACAACAAATAGTAAAAGTAGATAATCATATTATTTAACTAGTAATAGTTGAAGTAAGGTGGGTAAGTAAGTATTTTGGAAGTAATCAAAAAACAAGTAGGTAGTGATTGGTAGATTTTAGCCACAAAAAATTGAAAAATAAAAACTTTTTAACAAAAAATTAAACCGACGAAATACGGAACTGAAAGTAAAAATAAAAACTTTTTTTAACAAAAAATTAAACCGACGAAAAAATAAACTGAAAAGCAAAAAATAAAATGAACCTTCTTAGTCTAAATGATAATTGAGCCCCTAAACTAATGTAAGTAACTGATTTTGAGTCGGCGCCAAACAAACTAGCAATTGAATTAGGTGAAGCGTAAAATGATGGCAGCGAAATGCACGGCTGCGTTTTGATGACTTCTTTCATAGATAATGTTTGTTTGGCGCCTACTCAAAATCAGTTACTTACATTAGTGTAGGAGCTCAATTATCATTGAGACTAAGAAAGTTTATTTTATTTTTTGCTTTTCAGTTGATTTTTTCGTCGGTTTAATTTTTTGTTAAATAGTTTTTATTCGTGTACATGTTTTTCGAAAATGTCGATCATTTTATTATGTAAATAATTCGGTGCACTTGCACTGGCCTCTTTTGTTTCATTTTTCATCCCAATCTAATTGTAATATTTGTGATTCCAGTGATCTGCGATGTGATTTGATTGTGAATGAAGTTTATTGTGAATAAAGATTCTTTACTATTTCACAGGTCCTCTGAGCGGGCATTCGGAGTCCAGGGCCGCAGATGGGGTTACCAGAGGGGGGTATTCTTACTTGGACGCCAATGGTATAGTTCAGACAGTGCAGTACGTTGCTGATGAAAATGGATTCAGAGTAGCGGCTTCGAATATACCTGTGGATGTTAACCATATACAAGGAGGGGCTGTAACAGCACCACAGCAACAAGTGGAGGAGAAAGTTGTGGTCAACTCCGTGCCTGCTCAACTATACACTCATGAGATAGTTTATTAAAGGATATTCAGCTTCATACTGCCATATTTATTATCGTGTAAAATGTAGAACCAACTAGTTTTGGGTGAGCTGAATAAAATATTTTTCGATATATTTTTTCTACTAACACACTCCATCTACCCTCCTGTGTTTGAGAACTCGAGTCTACTTGGGTATTTTTTATTCATTTCTGATTTTATCCATATTTCCTATCTCTTTCCATTTATTTCCATTTGTTTCGGAACCAGGTAGTGATAGTTCCTTTGACCGACTGACTTGTGCATGACTGAAATCACAATACTTTTTTTGTGGCGGGTTCTGTAGTTATGACTGTATGTGATCAATTCGTTATTGTATTTATATTGAACTGCAGTAATATTCATGAAGAATAGTTGTCTTGGGTCAAATATTGCAGTTTCTGAGTAGAGAAGATCGCTAGGTAGGTGTGCCCCATAGAGAAACTAAAAATAAAGAGAGTTGTCAAACCTGCAGTAAAAGTTGGCACCACGTTTAGACAGTGGCGACATATCTCGCAACTGGCCGAACTAAATACAGTTGGTAAGACCGATTGAAATAAGGCGGGTTTTTCAAATGTGTTACTTTTATATGATTGATATGATATATATTTTATAAGTGATCGATTTGCCATTCTTGTATTTCATATGAATGGTTGTATCATATGAAATACAGGAATGGCAAATCGATCACTAATAAAATATATACAGTAATCGATTCGTAGAATCTGTTAGTTCGTTCGTGGTTAAAATAAAGTTTCAAAGTAAATTTTTTTAGATAATAATGAGTTGAACACTATAAAAACATATTTTATTGTATCTAGGACAAGGTACAACTACAGACAAAACAATAATAAAACTACAGACAAAACAGAATTAAAAATATTCTTCAGTCTTATCATCAAATCAACCAAAATAAAAACAAATTACATTTACAACAAACCTTCAATAATTTTGTTCATTTATTAGCACAAAGGAGAACGAGTAGATATACCTAACAAATACTCCAGTTTGATGATAATCTTCGTACTTCCTCAAATGGTGATAGGAAATGGAAACTGATGGACGGAAATATATCAGTTTGTGAAAAAATTTCTGGGACTGATGGATGGGAATAAGTATCAGTTTGTGAAAAGCAGCTTATATTTTACCTTGTGAAAGAATATTTCGAGGAATTTCAGCGTCAACTCGAATAACAAAACATTCCATTTTCGACGTTAGGTTCATAATTCAAGTCCATAGTATAATTTCTATAATTAATTTTTCGATGACAATTAACAGTAGAATTATTCTGAAATTATTACGTGGTTTGTCATCTTCTGACAAATGTCGAAATTGGAAAATTATCATGTCAGTCGTCTGTTGATTGCGGGCAGCGCCTCCATGCGCAACTGGCCGTACCAAAAACTTGGTGGTCAAGATCGCCAATGTTTCAAACAGTCTCTTTATTTTCAATTTGTCTATGGTGTGCCCCTTTTGCAGGATCCATCTTGAGTATCGTTTTTGAATGACTTCAAGGGAGTGCAGATGTGTTTGAGATACTCCACCCCAACCGATTATTCCGTAGTTCAAGCGGGATTCTACCAAACTCTTATACATTAGTTTTTGCTTATGGTTGAGAATTCTGATAATTTTTTTGTATTTATACAAAATGCATCTTAGTTTATTCACAAAAACTAATATATTTTGGTCCCATCTTAGGGTTATTAAGAATTATGCCAAGGTACTTGATTTTTTTTCAACAGGTCATCCTATTCAGGTAGGGATACATCATAGCTACTGAGTGGTAAGTCGAACGTTTTATCGAAAATTATTGATAACAATCTATCTTAATCCAAATTTGGTTTAGGTCGTGCTCCAGCTTTATTTTAAAATTGAACCAGTTGTCGTCATTGCAGAATATGACAGTGTCATCGGCAAAGATAATATTCGAGTGGGTATTCAGTCAGAAGAGGTTATTGAGGTAAATATTAAATAAAATTGGTCCTAACACCGTTTCTTGGGGTACACCACATAAAATTGTTTTTTCGTCACTGACACTCTCATCAATTTTCACTGTTTGCCGACAATTTAATAAATAGCTTTTCAAAAGGTCGTGTGATATGCCTCTTATCCCCTTATCTTGGAATCGTTTCCTACTTCTTCCAGACGATCTCTATAATATGAGTTTTTTGTAATCCTCATGAGTTTGTTCAGATTCTTTTAGGCGTTTCTATTGCAGATAGAAATCCATGTTTACTCATGGTATCTAGGTAATATTATGGTACAAGTCGTGAATGTTATTGGGCGAGGCCTAGCCGAGTCCGATAACACGACGTGTGCCATGATGATTGTTTATGATTCGTATTACATACAAAATTTTATCTGATGGCATTTATATTAATACATTTTCAGAAAATAGAAAACTGAATTTTTGACATGTCACAATGACAACTATTTTCAAAGGAGTAAGTATATGTGTAGTTTCAAATAATAGTGGGTTAGTGAGCTGTGCTTTGCCATTTTCCATCAGAAGCAATTTTTGGTGCCAACAACCTAACAGGATTACAAGTTTACCAAAAAGCACCAACTACTGATGTGGAAACTCTAGAATCCATTAGAATTAATATTGCAAATGGTAGTAATTGCCGTTTTACCATTTATAATAAATAGTTTTGTACATAATTATGCATTTTGAATGAACTTTTTTTATCTCACCATCACATGTTTTTTATATAGAATTTCATTATGGTACTGAGTACCATAATGAATTCATTATGGGACTAAATACCATAATGAGCTTCCTTATGTAATCAAAATTGAGTGACATAACGTTGTCATTATGACATGCCATCAGATAAACATTTTTTTAGGATAGTGATGGGATTGCAGGCAACTTGGGTAGCGAGGTAAGCCAAAATTAGCTTCGATTATGTTAACTTCTTCTACGTTAGATAGTCATCATGTTGTTTTGCCTCTAGGAACAAACTATCCGTTAGGTTAGGTAAATGATTTTATAAAATAGTGATTTGTCATTCAACTTGGATAGCGAGTTTAACATATTTTCCTAAGTCTGCCTTCGTTTTTTTTTCTAATACTTTTCGAGCTGTCAATTCTTTTTATATTTTTAAACCATCGCAAAATGCTTTTTCTTTTTATTTTTTTCTTCCCTTTTTTTCCATTTTTTTTTTTTCCTAAAAATCTCATTTTGGTGGTTTTTGATTTATTTTTTCCCAAAATTTGTGTTTTAGTCTTTTAGTATTTTTCCTTCTCAAAAGAATGAATTTTCATTACTATTTGATAATCTTCCATCTTTTGTGACTCTTTCTCCGAGTTCTTCATATTATTAGGGTTTATTTTCGAATATACTCAAACAATATACAGTGCGCGGCTAAATTATGGAACAAATTCGATATTTCGCAAGCAATGTACTTTTGACAAAAATCCTGAAAGAAGTCGATTTTTGTTTTTAAATGCCGATTTTTGAATGTATATTCTGAAGAGGTTATGTCACTGGTTTTGACGTGGTGACGCAATCGGTAATTTTTTTAAATTGAAATAGATGTCTTGTGATACTTCATCTGAAAGGTCTTTCAATATTGCATTCAATGATAATAACTAATTTGATTTGTTTATACAGGATGAACAAAAATTATTATTTTATTTAAATGTTGTATTTTGTTGGATATAAAGTTATTCTCTTACTGAAATGAATTATCAATTTTTGTTCACCCTGTACAAATAAATCAAATTATTTATTATCATTGAATGCAGTATTGAAAGACATTTCAGATGAAGTATCACAAGACATCTATTTCAATTTAAAAAAATTACCGATTACGTCACCACGTCAAAACCAGTGACATAACCTCTTCAAAATATACATTCAAAAATCGGCATTTGTATATTGCTTGCGAAATATCGAATTTGTTCCATAATTTAACCGCGCACTGTATAATGGTACAATAAGTCCTGAAAATAAACATAATGAAAGATCATTGAAGCTTTTGAATTGAAGATTGCAATTTTGAATTTCTGCTCCATAAAAAACACTGGAGCCAAATTGGCAATAGTAGTTAATACTAATTTCATCAAGAAATATGTGAAAACATTGTAAGATTGAAATGCTTCCGGGAAAAGTGAGACAAATTCGAATTTTTCAAGACTGGAATTGTTTCAGGACAAAAGTGTATTGTTAGCAAGTCCTGATCACGAATCTGAAGGAATTTTGAACCTATTCTGCCCCCTAATTTGATTTACCGTAAAAATGGGTGGTTTCATCGCGACTGGCGGGTAGTGTATATTACTCAGACCAACGCCATCAAGTCAGTAGGTGGATCTGCATTCAGGTCAGTCCTGATAGTTTCATCATTCTACCTCGATAATTACGGAAGTTACAGGGGTGTTGAAAAGAGAAACATTCTCAATTGAATATTGGATAGAAGGACAAATTCGGATTCTTCAGGTCTGAAATGTTTTCAGGAAAAAGGTGTATTGGAAGTAAGTTGGGGAGCCTGATCACGAATCTGAAGAAATTTTGAGCCTTTTCTGTCCTCTTATATGATTTACCGTACTGGCGGGCAGTGTATACATAGGCCAACGCCATCAAGTCAGTATGTGTTTTTTCAGAATTTCTGTCAGTTCTGAGAGTAACATCATTCTACCTCGATAATTACGGAAGTTACAGGGGTGCTTCTATGAAAAGTGATAGAAATTCGGATTTTTCAGGACTGAAATGTTTTCTGGAAAAATGTTAATTGGTAATAAGTTGCGGGCCCTGATAACGAATCTGAAGATTTCGAGCCAATTCTGTCCCCTCATATGATTTACCGTGAAAATGGGTAGTTCCATCGCAACTGGCAACGGCCTCAAGTCAGTAGGTGTATTTTCAGCATTTATGACAGTTCTTAGAGTTTCATAATTCTACCTCGATAATAACCGAAGTTACGGGGGTTCTTCCCTGAAAAGTGAAACACACTGTATATATATATATATATATATATATATATATATATATACATATATATATATATATATATATATATATATATATATATATATATATATATATATATATATATATATATATATATATATATAATATATATATATATATATATATATATATTGTTATGATGCGTCGATTGCTGTTCGTTTTTTATTTTATTTTATATTTGTTTATACTTTCCACAACCAGACATCATAACAAACTATATTTTTTTTTTGTGTTTTGCTGTTCTTTGTTTTGTTCTACTTTGTTTTTTTATTATTTTGCTATTTTCAAAGTCCTTAAGCTAATTCCCTTCATTAATATTTTATTTAATATTTATTGATAAATAAATACCCATATAAATATTCAATATCTCCGGCTTTGTACTTTACCTCTTTTCTTTCACCTTATTTCCTTCACCCCAGCCAACTCAATCGGTACGCCTATGGAATCTCAGAAGTTGGTTCTACTGTGAAGCCCTCTTGATGTCAATTCCAGAAATTAGTCATTCATTGTTGATCAAATATTGAAAATAATGCAGAGCTTCATCAAAATAATAATATAAAAACTTATTACTACCTAGTCTGCGATAAATAACCTAATTAGTGCTTCATAGCAAATATATACAGCAAATGTGAAATTATGGGATGATAAAGTGAAATTTTAACCTAGTTTTGTAGGTTATGTGTTCTTTATAGTAATTCGTGAAAAGTTCAATCAGAAGTCTTTAAAAGTTTTGTTTTTACTTGCACTGTGGTGACCTTTATGGTTTCAAAAAAATACCTTGGGACGTCTGGTAACGAGAATGTCAATGTTTCGGATTTTCTCCGGTTCCTGGAAACTGCTAATCCTTTTGTCGGTTGTGACTTCTCCTCGTATTGGCAAATCTCCAATGAAAAAGGTAAGTTTAACTTTGCATCTGGGATCTTTTCATCTACTATGGTTCTTTATATCATTTCCCATGTTGTCTTGACAAAATAGCTGTTTTTCTTATATAAATTGATGATTTTTCAAGATGTAAATTTATCATGGGTTCTTCCAGAAATTATTTCATTACAATCTCCCTAGCTTGTTGATTCTTCTCCCTTGATACCAACACATTTTGTTTTCCTTCTCGAATTTTCGATTTTCATGAACTTTTTATTAATTTCGCCTTTTTGACAGTTTTCCTTTACAAAACATTTCTAACTACCTTAAAAACTATATACAACACATGTAAAAAGCATTCTTTTGACGTTTCTGCTTTTTTTTCCAAATTTCCTAATTTTGCATCAAGAACTTTTCTGGCATCTCATTGGCTGTTGGGTTCAGATCCAATTTCTTATACAGGATGTTCGAAATTTTAATATTTTGTTATCCGCTTGTGATCAAAAATGTATTCGTAAATTTTGATTTCTAAAAATTTTAAAATTATGCCAATTGCTTGTAATGTTGAAAACATGGTTATTTCAAACATAGGTATCGATTAATATTATACAAGGTTTCAGGCGAAACGGTAGAATCTTCAGAGAAACTGTAAGATAACATAGTACAGACTACTGAATACGAACATTTTTTTAATGGATTTTTTTATATTTTTCATTCTTATTTCAACTCTTTAAATATTTAACGTACTTCTTAACATTACTATATATATATATATATATATATATATATATATATATAGAAGAAAATAGTTTTGTTTGCAAGGGAGCCCACCATCCGCCTACAGCTGTTTCATGGTTTCCCAATCATCATGACGGCTTGTGGTCTTCTTCGAACCCGAAACAAACCTCTCAGAGAGTGCTAATACCTACCGGCAAGGATAAAATTGTGAAATGCACAATATTATACATACGACATCTATAATTTGTGGAGTGAAACTCAACATAGTGCTGTAAAGTTTGAAGGCAGGAAATTTTGAGCAACAACCAACAATTGTCAGTATAGGCCAATCCACAACACCAAAAGTCAAGCTTCTATTGCGTTCAGACTAACGCAAACAACAAAAGGAAAAAGAGAGTGTATATATATATATATATGGGTGGAATTTCGTGACCTAATGTTTTTTTTTTGGAAATTATGTTAAGTGGATATTTTTGTTTCCCCTATATCGTGTTACGCATTTGTGAATAATTATTTGTAAAATTGTTTTTGTAAATATGCATAATTACCCGATGCAATATAGTTCTCGTAGATCCAGGATGCCGGTTTCCAAGTGGAGGATGTTTGTACTTTTTCAAATGTCGCCTTTCAAGTTCATATTGTGTTGGTCTGAGTCGCTACCTTTTATCATTGTTTCCGTCTTGTATTGATTCTTTTCATTCTTCATTCTATATATTTCGTAGTTTCATTCACAGATTATTCATCTTTAGCAAAATTTACCATATCATCTGCATAACAAATTTCTGATAAATATATGTTTTCCATCACTTAATTTTTTCACTTGTTTTTGCTTTTTCATCTAGTAGGCTCACAATACATCTTTTTTTCACAACAGTATAGTTCCAAACATTCTGATTGTTCATGATTCATCCTAACATTTTTACTTCCGCACTGTATAAAAATATAGATATCAATGCCATGCAAGTTTACTTCTGGAAGATATCAATATCGAACACGAAATTTCCCATATTCTTTCTTCTCTGGTCAACAAAGGGGTCTCCTTCTGATTGAAACACTAAGAACATCAAATCCTCAGTGCAATCAACCCTAACAATAGCTACTTATAAAACCGATATGACCCCAAGACTACTCTACTGCATAGTCCTAGAAATTGCCAGATTCAACCCCGAGCTTTATCGCTTGAAACAAAAACAGGCCGGTCCCCCAACTCTACTGAAATATATATCAAGAGGAGATTCAGTCTTGGATAATACCGAAAATCCCCGCCAGAATCCTCGAGCCTCTGGAAAATGGAAGAAATGCGGGAAAATGACTTATTGGGGGATATAAACATACTCGGAGGGGTGAATGAAACTAATGTTTGTCATTTTCTGTACTTTCCGAGTATCTCGATATAGCGAATGGTGGATTTTTATTGCTGATAGAGGATATTTTCGGAAGGAATCGCACACCAACATGGTGGCAGAGTGTTTTCATGCCCCAAGTGGAAGGATGAAATATTGGAATTACATATGCATGAGGTTATTAGGGTTGGGAGTGATAATGTCGCCCGAGAAATTCCAAAGTTCGGACTATTATGTGAAAGCGTCGTAAAAAATGATGGTGGCTCCATCAAAACTCGATTATTTCCTATAGTTATGGCCTGATAAACGCCATACATGCATGGAGCTTACCAGAGCGAGATGGTACTTTTCGGGAATACTATTGCGGAGGGTTAAAAATTGATATTCCAAGGATAAGGATTCAAGATGAATTTGCTTAATATTGTCGTTTCTTTCAATTTGCTGATATGGCGGATATGGGCATAGGCTCTGTTAGATAATGACATTGGAATTGTGCTCTTTGATGAAACCGTTTTAAATGTACATTCCACATCTCGCATCGATCTGACCACAAAGGTCGTAAAATATACCTCAAATGAAAAACAAAATGTTTTCTTGGTAAAATTCGACAAAATGCTGACCTGCTTAGAGCCGTGAGAACACACTGGCAATTGCCGAATGCGACAAACATTTAAATTGAGTGGAATGTTCAATTGATTGTTTGGTAAACGTACAAAAAGAGTCTAAGCATTCATTGCAGGTTGAGGTATTCAATTTCATTGTTAAAAGCAAATGATCCACGTTATATGCAAACTTGTGGATGAAATCAGAACTAGTAGATGAAGTCAACACACTCTGAAGCACTTAACGAATCACTATTACCAGAAAATCAGTTGTAATAACACGAAGACACAAACAGTATTTTATTAAAAATACTATCGATGGCCATTGTGACCTAGTGATACAGAATAACAGGTAAGCAGTGTTGCCAGGTAGTGTTTTCAAGATTCTCGCACGCGCTTCTAGTTGGGAATTAGAAAGCCGTCAACGAACGAATGATTGTCCGACTAGACTAGTGTTTTCTGATTGACTGGTGAAAAAATAGATCTTATTTAACAACCAATCAGAAAACAGTACGCGATGTACACGAGAAGTAATTCGAACATTATTTTGTCAATACATCTACAAAACAATGAATAAGATGAAATGAAATATGTGCGTATTAAGGTAGTTGAAATAGTTGGAACGGGTCATACATTGGAAAAACAAAAAACAATAAACAGCAATATTCATGAAAACACACAGAAACCCATGTTGAAAATAGTATTTTTTTGAACAATGAAAATAAAAATTTGCGATGGAATCCAAAGGAACGCTATAGGAGAATGTATAATGTAATATAAAATATTTAAATATATGATACACCAGACGTTCACATATTTTAAAAATATTGGAAGTGGTCTTGTGGGTCATGTTCTTATTTCAAAATACATATATGTGTAAATTTTGGTAAGATTGTCGATGTCAGATTTTTTATTTGAGCAATCAACTTCTCCATCATCTCTTTTATAATACTCGTTCTATGTCCTGATTTTAGCATTCTCATAATACATTTCATGTTCGGCCAATGCACATGACTTTTTTTCGTTCCACAATCAATTCTCATTCTACTACACATGGTCACATGGTGCATTACCCTTCCATTAATCACGAGCTATTTTCATTACTCACGATTTTTTTCATTTACACCAGTAATTTTCATTACCCAGAACTCATCTCTCATTACTCACGACTCACCTTCATTAACCACGACTATATTTTCATTACTCACGACTAATTTTTCATTACTAACGACTTGTCTTCCATTACCCATGACTTATCTCCATTATTCAGCACTTATTTTGTAATGACTTACAAGTTTTGAATAATTTTGTTCTACAGTCCATTCTCATTCCACTACCCTGGCACATGGTTCCATAAATTACGAGCTATTTTCATTACGCACGACTCATATTTGATTACTAACGATTTTTTGCACTACACACCGGTAATTTTCATTACCCACAACTCATCTCTCGTTACTAACTACTCACTTTCATTAACCACGACTATATTTGCATCTCCATTATTTAGCACCTATTATGTAATTTCTTACTAGTATTGAATGACCGATATTTCTAACTCACGTCACAACAAAAATTCATATAATTCGATTTGGCTCATGGAATTTGTTACTACTTGGCCTTCTGTAACCCTCTTTATGAAAACCGTTTTTCTGTGAGATGTGCGACGTGAAGTGGAAATATCAGTTATAATTCTAAACTAGTGAGTAACTTCAAAATAAGTGCTAGATGAGTCATGGGTATTGAAGGACGAGTCGTTAGAAATGAGAAAGAGTCGTAAAAGAAAAAAGGGCAAAAAAAAAGTGAGTGATGAAAATAGCTCGTGAAGTAATTACGAAATATGTGGTAAATAATGAAAATGAGTCATGAGTAATAAAAGATGAGTTTTAAGTAATGAAAAATTAGTCGTGAGTCATGAAAATATAGTCAATGAGAAATGTTTTGTGGGTAATAAAAATTAATCGAATATGAGTCATGATTAATGAAAAGTTCCTGAGTTATGAAAGGTTTTTGTGGATAATGATTCATGTATAATGGACTGAGAATCAATTAGTGAGTAACGGAACATGGATTGTGTAATGAGAGTTACGAGAGATGGATGATTAGTCATGAATAATGTAAAATCACCAGTGTTATGAACATGGACTCTTATTAATGAAAATAAGGCATGAGTAAAAGATAAATCAGAATGAAGAATTAAACGTGCGAAAAGTGTAAAATATGTGTCATGAGTAATGAAAAATGAGTCTGGGTAAAATAAACAGTGAGTTATTAAAATGAGTCATAGTAATGAGAAAAATTCAATAAGTTATGAAAATAAGTAGGTAGGAAGAAATCGAAATATGTGATGAATAATGGATATCAATTCGAGAGTATTCAAAAATAAACTGTGCTCAATGAGAGTCATCCGTGGGAAATGAAAAATAAACTGTGAGTAATAGAAATCTGTTCATGAGTAATGCACCATGTGACCATGTGTAATGAATTGAGAATTGGGTAATTAGTAATGAAACATGAGGTGTAAGTAATGAAACAAATGTCGTGAGAGTTGAAAGTAATGGAAGATTAGTCGTGGACAGGTAAAAATTACCAGTGTTATGAACATGGGACCTTATTAACATTAGGTATGAACAAAAATTAGCCATAAGTAAAGCTTTCAATGAAAAATTAGACGTAAGTGAAAATAGTACGAAATATATGTCATGAGTAATGAAAAATGAGTCTGGGTGGAATAAACAGTCGGTTAATAAAATTAGTCGTGGTAATGAAAAATATACAATTATTTATCAAAATTAGTGGGGAGTAATGAAAAAAATAATGAGTAATAAAAATAAGTAATGGATAATGGGATTCAACTCGTGAGTAAACTGTGCTCAATGAGAGTAGAATGCTAAATTAATTTTTTAAAGTTGTAAGAAAAGAGGTTGAGGTCATACTTTATTTAAAACGAACTCGATGATACTAGTCACAGACAGAAAGAAATGATAACATAGGGAATAGTTATGGTTTGTCGCAGTCTATCATCAGATTTGCTTTCGAATGTACACATTACAAACTGTACTTTTCTTTGATTAAAAAGAAAGTGTGGCACTGTTCCAGGGTTATGGATTATAGACTGCTTCAAGTACAATTGAATTTCAATATTATATACCACGAGTACATGAATTCCTTTTGTATAAAGAATAATTTATAATTACCACAACTCTCGAACTTTCCCTCCTTTTGAGAATGCCATGCTATTTTGTTCAATGTGAGTTATGAAAATAAGGCATGAGAAATGAATTTATCTACATTTCTCATGCCTTATTTTCATTACATGAGTAATATGGGTAATGAGAAATGAGTCATGAGTAATGAAAATCACTCGTTAGTAATCGAAATTAGTCGTGAGTAATTGAAATTGGTCGTGCGTGGTTGAAATTAGTAATGAGTAATGAAAATTAGTCATAAGTAATAGAAATTTATCATGGGAAAAAAAGTCGTGATTAATGAAAATTAGTCGCGAGTTATGAAAATTTGGCAAGCAATGAAAATTAGTGGTGAATAATGAAAATAATTCGTGAGTAATGAAAATTAGTCGTGAGTAGTGAAGTTAGCCTAAGTCATAAAAACTAGTCGTGAGTAATGGAAATTTGTCATGAGTAATGAACATAGTCGTGAGTTATGAAAATTAGCCATAAGTAATGCAAATTAGTCATGAGTAATAAAAATTATTAGTGAGTAATGAAAATTAGCGTTGTAATGAAAATTAGTCGGTAAGTAATGAATATAAGTCGTGAGTAATTAAAATTGGCGTTATAATGAGAATCAGTCAAAAGTAATGAAAATTAGTAGTGAGTAATGCAAATTAGTCATAAGTAATGAAAATTAATCGTGAGTAGTAAAAATTAGAAGTGAGTAATGAAAATTAGTCGTGAATAATGAAAATCAGTCATAAGTAATAAAAATTAGTAATGAGTAAGGAATATTATTCGTGAATAATGAAAATTAGCTTTATAATGTGAATAAGTCTTGAGCAATATCAGTCGTGAGTAATGAAAATTAGTCGTGAGTGATGAAAATTCGTCGTGAGTAATGAAAATCAGTCATAAGTAATAAGGATCAGTTGTGAGTAATGCGAATTAGTCATAAGAAATGAAAATTAGTCATAAGTAATGAAAATTGGTCGTGAGTAATGAAAAACCAATATGGATCCAACACGAGGAAAAATGTGGATATAAAAACACAAACAAATAAATTTTCGATACTTTTTATTTCACTCATCCTGTACTCCTCCTGCAATCTTCCTGCACAGTCTTATAGATTTTCCTAAAGGTTGAACTTTCCGAAACGACGAATAATTCCAGCACTATTCGCATCACAAGTTGCGAAATGAGGTACAAGTAATAAGTTACTTCAATAAATAATGAAAAGTTCTCTACGTAGATGAGAGGTGAGGAAGTATCTGCACCAGACAACTTCTTCAAGTGGAATGTTTTGTTACGAGTAATTTCTCTTTGTTTTCTACAGCTCATTATTCTTCACATTCTCGTACTGACTGAGGGTTTCAGTCGGATCACTGGCTTGAGTGGCCTGTGCACTGTCTTGTGCTTGTAAATTGGGGGTGCTCGCGACGGCGAACAGTGGCGTGGCGGCGGGGTCTTTTCGGTCGATATCGGCGGGAGAGTGCATAATCAGCATCGGACCCATGTCGTCGTCTTTCAACACACAATCGCAGTCTATTTGGTCGCATTTCGGACATCTTTCCAGGATGTCGGATTTTATGGAGTTTTTGAATTTCTGAAAAAAAAACATCATTTCAACTGTAGTTATAAGCACAAGAGGTAGAAATAATAATTGTTCAGTGAATCAACTTTCCAATTGTTCTCGACAACTAAATAGTGATTGTGCAAAAATTAGTGAAACGAGTTCAGTGTTAGATTTCACGATTTTTGTGACATATTTACAGGATGTCGGATTTTGAGGAATTTTGGAATTTTTGAAAACAAAAATTCAACTGTAAATATAAGCACAAGAGGCAAAATTAATAATTGTTCAGTGAATCAACTTTTCGATTGTTCTCGACAACAAAATAGTGATTGTGCAAAAATTAGTGATATATACAAGCACAAGAGGCAAAAATAATAAGTGTTTCGTGAATCAACTTTCCAATTGTTCTCGTCAACGGAAAAAGGGATTGTGCAAAAATTAGTGAAACTAGCTCAGTGTTAGGTTTCTCGATTTTTGTGACATCTTCCCAGGATGTCGGATTTTAAGGAATTTTGGAATTAAAAAAAAAAAAATTCAACTGTAGATATAAGCACAAGAGGCAAAATTGATAATTGTTCGGTGAATCAACTTTTCAATTGCTCTCGACAACGAAATAGTGATTGTGCAAAAATTAGTGATAGATAGAAGCACGAGAGGCAAAAATAATAATTGTTTAGTGAATCAACTTTCCAATTGTTCTCGTCAACGAAAAAGGTGATTGTGCAAAAATAAGTGAAACGAGTTCAGTGTTAGATTTCTCAATTTTTGTGACATCTTTCCAGGATGTCGGATTTTAAGAGATTTCAAAATTTTTTGAAACAAAAATTCAACTGTAGATATAAGCACAAGAGGCCAAATCAATAATTTTTCAGTGAATCAACTTTTCAATTGTTCTCGACAACGAAATACTGATTGTGCAAAAATTAGTGATAGATACAAGCACTAGAGGCAAAAATAATAATTGTTTGGTGAATCAACTTTCCAATTGTTCTCGTCAACGAAAAAGGTGATTGTGCAAACATTAGTGAAACGAGTTCATTGTTAGATTTCTCGATTTTTGTAAAATAACTAGTAGCTACACCAAAAAGTCCCTTATCCTAACGACATTTTTACAAGCCTCCATTTAGTTTCACCTGTCCCGGTGTCTGACTGTCTGTCTGTGTGTCTGTCTGTAATCAAATCTTGGAAGTTAAATTTTACCCAGTTCTAATAGTCCGATTTACTTGAAATTTGGCAGTTGTACATAATTCCAGTGACAAATCGTTATCAATTTTTTGTTGGGAAAAAAACAAAATGGCGGCTCCAATATGGCGGACAATGTTTGTGATTATGGTCCGATTCTATCCAAAATTGGTATGTAGGGGTTTTCGAAGGCGTAAATTATGATTTTTCTGTCAAAATTCAACGATTCAACATGGCGGCTCCAAAATGGCGGACGAGTTCTGTGATTATGGTCCGATTCTATTCACAATTGGTATGTGGGGGCTTTTGGGGTCGAAGATTTTTTTAACGAACTTTTATTATTAGTTTCACCTGTCCCGGTATCTGTCTGTCTGTGTGTCTATCTGTTGTTATAACCTGGCTATATACGAATTCATACACCACACCTGTAAACCCATTGTTTTAAGCTGTACAGGGTGTTATTTATTTAAAAACCAAACACCTGCCTAGCCAATTGTTCATCGAACCTCATAGTTACTTTTACCAAAGAAACACTTTGGAAATCCCGATAGGAGGATTTTACAAATACCGCCAAATGATGTATTATTTGCATTCACTCTACTCAATACTAAATCTTTTTCACACAATTGACAGTACAAAAGCGTGTCTTATAAAAAGTCGTTAGAGGTTATATACCTAGGGTTGTGCAACTAAAAAAATTGTAAACTGGAATGTACCCAAAGAACGGCCTTTCCAAGTAATTCAATCACTATATCATCGAGGTTCATTTTAATCTATGTACTAGGTTATATCTCAAGCTATCAATAAAAATGAAATAATAATATAGTTGTAAATTTAAGAGATATAATTAAGATCAATCTTCAAAAACATTACGCGAATCCATAAATCAATAATTCTTATAAAACCACTACATATAATATAGGTAAAAAAATTTCAATAAAATCATAGTAATAATCAATATTATATCATCACAATGTTTCATAATTTTAAGGCAATGAACAATGTATTTTCGATCAATTGTAGCATAATCAAATGTAGCAATACCTTTCAATAACTTCTGTAGTGCTTTGTCAATATATTCAGAAATTTTGTATTTATCAATGTACACAACTCTAAAACACAAAGGTCAATTATCCGGGTTAAAGAATTTTCATTGTAATTGTTTTTCTTCTTCAAACAACAAGTGTAATATTTTGCTGGACTTTAAAAGATAATAGCAAAAGTTTTCAGTTATAATCATTGAATAGTATTATTCGTTGGATACAATCTTTCTAGAACAAGCAACTATCCAAATCTAATGGAATGAAGAAATAGTTATCAGAGTAGTCGAATTGAATTCCAAGGAATGTAGAATATGAATGTGGAAAAATGTTCATTATATAAAGCCTGGTACACAATACAATCAAAGAAGAAAATAATGTAGTCTCACCCTGTATACACTTGGTACGAAGATCACTTCACCAAAATCATTTCCAGTATTTTATCTTGCAAATATTTTTATTTAAGTGATTTTTAGTTTAATCTTTAGAAATCCCGTCAGGAATTTTAATGATTTAATTACTTCTGGAGCAATGATTGATTTGGGATGAATTCTTCCAACTACATATCAGTGTATGCAGTTCGACTCGTTTTCTTTGTAGCTACGATGTTGAAGTTGATTTGCTTCTGATAAACTGGTAAATAAACTCATTAGTGTGAGTTCTAATAATCGGTACATTCCAAACTTGTATGTATGTGAATATGATTCGAAGTACAATTAAGAAGTTTCCATTTATTTGACTAAAACATGATCTGATCAAAATAATTCAATTTAAGATGCCGATGCACATCATAAGTTACATACTTAATTGAAGTGAGTACCCGAATGGAATGACTCTCATTGTTACAAAACTGTTTATATATCCTCGTATTAACACATGCAGAAAAAATCTATAATCCACTATAAAATCTCAAGCTGGTGTAATTTTATTTTTAAATATAATTACAGGTGATCTATTTTCTTATGAACTCATAGTTTACTGGAGTTCATAATTAGGTATGATTTCCTTTGTACTTTTATTTATAGGAACCCCTGTTTTAAATTTCCTGGTTTCACACGTGCAGTATATTTATATTTTCGTCTCCAGCCCAGATATATGGTGTTATTTTTATAATTTTTCGATGCATTGGGTTCATTACTCGTTTGAATAGAATAACTTTCACTTGATATGAATTTATATACTAATACTGGATTTTTCCTCAGATTTAATGTGATCTTTCTAAATGAATATATTCCTTCAAGACATTTTCCTTTTCCACGGTCTATATGCAGTTCATAACACTGTAATCAAATCTTGCAAGATAAATTTGACCCACTTTTGCAGGTGTACATAATTCCGTTGACAATGCATTATGAAATTTGTTTTGAAAAAAAATGGCGGCTCTAATATGGCGGACAATTTTTGTGATTATGGTCCGATTCTATTTAAAATCGGTATCTAGGGGTTTTCGGGTTCGGAGATTATGATTTTCTGTCAAAATTCAGAAATAAAACAGATAGAAATTACTAAACTAGTTATTTAACATCATAAATACTGAAAAATAAAAATTAATAAACGTAAAATGAAATAAAAAACAAGCTTTTATTAGTTGTTATTAGTAAAACAGAAAAATCTTTTCATCAATATTCAATTGAGAATGTTTCCTTTTTCAATAAAAACACAAATTATAAAAAAAAATTGTACAAATGAAAAAAAAAAATAATTTATTCTATTGTTTGATCTAGGATATTATTCAAAAGCTTGCCGTTGATACAAAATAGGAAATCTTGCGCGACAAGATTTTGAATCTGTTACTCACAGACTAACCTAGATCAAACAATGAAATAAATTATTTTTTCCCTGTTAGTGCATTTGTATAAATAAAATCTTGTCTTGAAAAGTTTTTTTTTATAGTTTTTCATAAATTATACTATATCCCCTACCCACCTCAAGCAAAGTAGATCCAGGAGCCCCCAAAAGAACAATCACCATGTAAATCGGAATACACAGTATGGACATCGACGCCACAAGCCAACCAATAGCTATGGCCCATCCCGGATAGTGATAGACCCCATTATTGTACGTCGGCGGCTCGTAGTCGATGATGAGGAACACCCACAGGGCGAATATCATCAGAGGAGTCGCTATCGTCCAGCAGAACTTTATGAACCATCCCGGATGACGGCCCGTCATGGTCTTGACGTTCTGGCTGAGTCTCCACGAGCCGTAGAACCATGCTATGGCGATCACTTCGAAGAAGGCCAGGTACATTATGGAGATGGTGGCGGCGTAGTGGTCGATCAGTTGAAAAACGTATATTCCCCCCTGGAAAATGTACAACATTCGACTTGTCCATTTATTATTTGGCGATATTTTCAATGCGGGGAAGCACAGGGTCAACTTCATTTTCATAAAATCATAAACATAAAATTATATACCGAGTGTGAACGTATTCTTTAGACCAGCCATGGCCTAGAGAGTTCCGGGGGTATGAGATCCAAACTTGTCAGGAGTGTTGGATTCATTGTAAACATTTGATTGTAAACATTTTCACCGGTGTGAAGTTACCAGTCACTTTCAGGCCAGTAGATATACAGGGTGCCCCTGGACTTCCTCTTTTTTTCTAGGAAATGTATAGATGGGGTCAAAATATCACCAGTACTCCATATAACTTTTGTTCCTAATAGCCTTCGTTACCAAGTTACGGGCCCTCAAAGTTACAAAATGAAAAATGTTTTTCTTCGATAACTTTCGAAGGGAATATTAAAAATCATCTAAATTCTTGTGATTGACTAAACAAATGAATTCCTTCGATGAGCTTTCATGCAGGAGTCAGTTGTTCTGTTACAAAGTCAGGAATGGACTATCCCCGATGGTACACACCCCAAAACTTTGAAATGACTGGGATTTGTCGATAAGTTTCAACAAAACAAGGTTACCTGGACAATTTCCTGAATAAAAGTACTCGTGTGGAAAATCGATCGGAGCAACAATTTTTGATAAAAATGCATTTTTGTTCGACGACATCCAACCTGAGATGTCTACCATTATTCGAAAAGATTATTTTGTAATGAAAATAGAAATGATAGGTACAATGTTCAAAACGAATTTTTATCATGCAAACACGTTCACCTTACAAAACTCATGGTGTAAATAATCAATCGCAAGCCCAAGCCTCAAGAGCAAACAGAAATGCAAAATCCGCTACAAAAACCTATTCATGTGCAGCCGTTTTTGTAGTTTATTCGTTTGCTTTTCATTAGTTATGTCTTCCGAAATTATACTTATCACCGGAACTCCCCAACATTTAAGCTGTGAATACGAATTTGCAACATCCAAATGTTGAGTTTCATGAGATTCAGTTAACACAACACGAAACGTGCTTATTCCACGCGTACATACAAAATATGGACTGAATTCGATATTTCATAGTGGAGTAGCTTGTTAGTTCAAAAACACCACGAATCTACATAACTTCATATTTCATTTGGAAAAATATCTACATTGTGAATGAAACTTTCGGTACTGTACTTTTTGTTTACGACTTTATTTCAGCATATTTTGAGTTATCCCTGTTATAAATGTTGTTGAATTAACGTTTGCATTTGTAGTTCTACTGTGAAAATTGTTCATTTCAAATAATGGTGGACGATCGGGTTTGATGTCGAGTATAACTGCATTTTTATTAAGAATCGTTGCTCCGATCGACTTTCCACACGAGTACTTTTATTCAGAAAATTGTCTACGTAATCTTATTTTGTTGAAGAATTATCTGTCATTTCAAAGTTTTGGGGTGTGGACCATCGGGGGTAGTCCGTTCCTGACTTTGTAGCAAAACAACTGACTCCTGCATGATAACTCATCGAAGGAATTCATTTGTTTAGTCAATCACCAAAATTTAGATGATTTTGAATATTCACTTCGAAAGTTATCAAAGAAAACCATTTTTCATTCTGTAACTTCGAGGGCCCGTAACTTGATAACGAAGGCTTTCAGGAACAAAAGTTATATGAAGTACTGGTGATATTTTGACCCCATCTATACATTCCCGAGAGGGAAAGAGGGAGTCCAGGGACACCCTGTAGACAATTAATTAACATTGAATCCAAAAGTTTTCAAACTTCAATGGTATGTTAGTGCATTAATGAAAACAAACTATAAAATTTTGCAGAAGTGTGCGATGAACGGAACATTGTTTTAATTGCAAAAAACGTTTTCATGCTTTATTATTGCACTGAACATTGCAAAAGTTCTGCAAACTAGGCATACCTATAATAATGGTGTTTTACAACATGCATTGAGTTTGCAACTTCGTAAAAGTTACGGAACCTTGTTTTTTGTCATTTATTTAAGTTTTTCATTGTAATTTGTTACACACATTTTCGATACACACAAGCATTGAAATAATTACGAAAGTTTTTTATTGGGGTTACGAATAAACAGAATATCGGTCTTAGTGGATATGTAACTTTGCAACCTCAAACGAAAAATGGAACCTATTAATCCACCAATATATTTTTTTGCATTTTTGCAACTTTCGAAATAATTGCAAAAATTCTGCAAATTGCAATCAAAATTACGACTGATATTTTACGTGACGCATGAGATTTGCAACCGTCGTTGTTCAACAGAACTTTTTTTGTGTATTTGATTTGTTTTTTTTCATAATTTGGCCATAAATTGCAAACATTGTGCAAAGAGGTTTAGATATAAATAGACCGACATATGTCTACAGTGGTCCAGTTGACAACTTGATTATCCATCGCGTATATCTGTTATATTTTGTACTGGTTGATTGAAATTGCTTCCGAAAAATAATACGGTTACGTAGGTACCCATTGAAAAATTTGAAACTTATTAATAATCTCTGAAACAATCACTGTTTTCGACTAATCAGCGACATAAATTTAATCTAATATTTTCGAATGCAACAATCGAAAGAGTACAAAATTCTGCTGAAAGACTATTGGAAGACATTAATTTTTCATCGCATTAAAAACGAAATGCAATCATTCTCATTCAAAATTTCCACTTGTCACAACATGACTTTATAGCAAATAATCGATGCTCTATGGAAGTAAAGATATCAAAACGATATCGATTGTATATTTCGCAAGTACATAATTTCCATCATCAAAAAGAAACGTTGCTGAAAAATAAAAATGTGTCACATCGAAATTACAATCTTTACAGGTAGGTATGTATTTCTTGAATTAAATGAAATCATGTTGGTAGGCAATTCTATTTTAATTGTAGCTCCAGGACTGTTATGAATGTGCATTGTTTTTGGTTAGTTATATAGTTGTCTGTCATAAAAATACAGTCTTTTTGTTATTCTGGTAAAAATAATGTTACTAAACTGCTGTGCATTCATTAATCTGGAAACAAACACTGTGAGGTAACACAGGTTAATCGTACTAATGTACAACTGTACGAGTGTTTTCTAAATCTCAATATTTCCTCCATTTTTTTATGAATCAAGAAAATTATGAAAACGTGTCGAGAGATTCTCGATCCTCCATCAAACGTACTTGGAGTATTTTTTATGCAAATTCCTAATTGTAATATGATGTTTTGAATTCATATCGAAAACGTTAGCTTTCAACATTGGATGATTTCTCCTACCGTTGACGAGCTTCTTCTTGGTCGATAGTTAACTTGGTAACACAATGAATGCCATTTATTAGGTATGTGAAAATCTTTATTATTCAGATAACACACAGGTGTGGCGAAACTAAATATTTTTTTAATTCCCAATGTTCCGCATTGTAACATAGTTTGCAAATTATTATGCTGCCACCAAATGGTAAAATGAGTTGTCTGCCCGATTCGCAAAACTTTGGCTTTTTTTTTGTAGAGTACAATTACGAAAATATGTTTCTTTTGATTTTACCCTCATTTCCGTGTTGAAGACGAGGTTGCAAATTAATGAAAACAGTGTGCGTCAGGACATCTCCACTTGCAACCATTATTGGAAACTTTTGTAATAATTCCGATACTTATTTCAACAAAAAAAAACAATTTAAAGAAAAAATATGTTTTCCGTTTGACGCAAGAGATTGCAAATTAAAACTTTTGTCAAGAACATTATTTCAGTTATTTTTTCGAGTTTGCAGAACTTTTGGAATTTCATCGAAAAATTAGATTAAACAATTTTTTTTCGATAAACAACATTTCCGTTTTATTTGAGTGGTTGCAAATTTATCAGAGGATGTGAATTGCTATTTATCAAAACTTCGAAAGTTTGCAGAACTTTTGCAAATTTTTCCGCGCTAATAATGTGAAAATTCATTAAATCCTAATTTTCAACGTCTTTCGTTCAGAAAAAAGGGTTGGAAAATCAGACTACATATCATATGAAAGTCTTCTTCACTGCACTGAAGTTTTGAAACTTTTGTAATTATCATTAAATTTTGGGAAAATCATGTCTATCTCTACTGGCCTATCTCTCTTCGGCAGCCAAAGACCAGTGGCAGCGGTTATAAATAAAATACATTGAATATTGAAATCTGTAAAATATATCTGGAATAAGTCGGAAAAAAATGTGTGTGTAATGAAATTTGGTAAAATAACATTGCATTATTTACTTTAGAACCAAACCCCCCCTGAAATTTTTCTCTGGGTACAGCCTTGATTGTATCGATCAATTGGTGATGAGAGGTGATGTTCATATACATAGCCTCAAAAGATGTTTGAACCATTAATGAGCTTTCAGTTGTACTGTAAAATACTAAAATGTTCCACCCTCATGAAACAAAAAAACTATTTTACTGTGAAGGCAAAAATATCCGCGTTCATAATTGGCAGAGAGTGTTTTATATATCAGAAGAATGAACGACTTCGATTTGGGAGGCGTCTAAGAGGTGGTTCCACCCCCATGAAACCTTATAAAATCGATTTTTCTAAGAAAGAAAAAAATAGCCTCGTTCTTATTTCGCATAGAGTGTTTTATATTTCAGAAGAGTATACACTGTATGAACGACTTCGATTTGGACGGCGTCCAAGGGATGGTTCCACCCTCATAAAAACTAAAAAAAACTATTTTTCTATGAAGGAAAAAAATAGCCGCGTTCATAATTGGCAGAGAGTATTTTATATATCAGAAGAGTACACTGTACAGAGATCACTGCCGTGCTCTTTTCATTCGCCTTCAGATCATGCCTCTTCCAAGTGCTTATATTTACTACTCTCTTCTTGAAATGCTTAAAAACAGAGCGGATTATGCTTTACAATCTCATTTACATCAGTATCATACGAGATCAGGAAATTTGCTGCTGAGAACGCCAAGATACAGGCTTTCGGTCTCCCAGAAAAATTCTCTGAATTTACATTTTCATAACAAACTACCTGAAGCAATAAGAAGGCTGAATTTCTACAATTTCAAACAAAAAGTTTAATCTTTTTCACTGAAGAACTGTTTTTACTAGGAAAATTAGTTTCTCATCTATGGATTTATGAAAAAACTCAACCATTTGGGCTTCGATTTATTTTATTCACGTGGAATTGTATTTTGTCTTTTGATAATAATATTTACTTGGTGATATTTGTGCTTCGATTTATTTTATGCAGATTGGATTGTGTTTTGTCTTTTTAATCATAATGTTAACTCCGTGATATTAGTTGTAACTCTTGGATATAGAAATATTTTTAATTTCATAAGACCTGCTACAAATGAATTCAAAATATGTAATGTAGTCAATGAACCCCACTCTACTCTACTCTACTCTATGAACGACTTCGATTTGGGAGGCGTCTAAGGGCTGGTTCCTCATGAAAACTGAAAAAAAAACTATTTTTCTGTGAAGGAAAAAATAGCCACATTCATATTTCGAAGAGAGTGTTCAATATATGAGGGGAGTACCCTTTATGAATGACTTCGAATTGGAAGGCGTTTAAAGGGTGGTTCCACCCTCATGAATACTTAAAAATTTAGATTTTTCTGTGAAGAAAAAAAATTGCTGCCTTCATATTTCGCAGAGAGTGTTCTATATATCAGAAAAGTACACTGTACAAACGACTTCGATTTAGGAGGCGTCCAAGGGGTGGTTCCATCATCATCAGGAGAGTATACTGTATTAATTTCATCAATTTGAAAGGCGTCGTGGAAAGTTAAAATAATATATTTTGTGGAACCACCCCTTGGACGCTTCCCAAATCGAAGTCGTTCATACAGTGTACTCTTCTGATATATAAAACATTCTCTGCCAATTATCAACCCGGCAATTTTTTTCCTTCGCAAAAAATCAATTTTTTATTTTTTTTGAGGTGGAACATCCCTATTTTTTTCGTCACACAATTTTATTTTTTTATTTTAGAATTTTAGAGTATAGCTGGAAGCTCATTAATGGTTCCCATATCTCTTTCCTCTTGTATTACACTTTGTAAATTTTCGGTTAATAAACATATTATTATTATTACCAAAACTCGCGAATGTGGCGTTGAATTGTGCATTTGTTCTCTTGTAGCAATTATGATTTCTAAAATATTCATAATTATAACATACAAACAAAAGAATAACAATTAAATAATGAATTTTGTTATGTTTGGCTCCTTATTATCCTAGTGTTACATATATGCAACGGTTCAAATATCACTCTCTATAAATGTGATATTGAAAATTTTTCTTGGAAATGGTTTCGATTGATATTTCAAACAGTATGAAGTCATGAACCACTGATATTTCCAAACGAAATTAAATTCTGGATAATAAGGGTTTCAAACCGTACTGTTTAATTTTATTTATTTTAGGTTGAATCTTTCCTTGTATTATTTAATTACCCACATGTAAGATATACCATATATGCCTAGTGCATAAAAAAATGGTGAATTATATATTATTATAATTATTGAGCATTGTTTCATTTGTTATTGTTATTAAGTTTTGTAATAGTTAAATATATATTTA
Organism: Gonioctena quinquepunctata; assembly: GCA_018342105.1. NCBI lineage: Eukaryota > Metazoa > Arthropoda > Insecta > Coleoptera > Chrysomelidae > Gonioctena > Gonioctena quinquepunctata. Next base: position 238,964 of record JAFIRS010000130.1, read on the forward strand.
TTACTTTACCTACGACCACTGTAGAAAATTGGCAAAAACCTCAGTAAATAGCTCATTACGCACGGTAAATGAATCGCATCGTTTTTGTAAATGAAACACACAGTTTGAATATATTAAAATTTATACGTAAAAGTAAGCGGAACATTTAATAATTCCGCAAGTAGGTCATGATCGCGCAATCGCCAGTCAACAGCGTAGTCATGGCAACTGTCAAAATCAAAATAATACAAACAAACTTTTTTGATAGACAAAATTTGACACATCGAAATACTTCTAATATATTTGATAATTGTACAGTAACCATGAATAATTATAATGTTCCTAATGTTAATTAAACCATCGTAGTAGTGAATAGAACGAATTATATCCTATATTATCATCAAAGTTGTGAAACATATGTCCTCTATAATTTTGTAAAATCGTTCGAAATAAAAATTTAAAAAAAATGTAAAGATGCAATAATATACAGGGTATCCCATTTGAAGAAATGAAGTACCCTGTCATAACTAGTTTTTAGATATATCTGTATACATGAAACGAACAAATGAAAACGACAACTAAAATAAAAAATCGACGTGTTTAAACATCATTTACAATACCTAATAATAATGAAAATATGAAAAGTAGTCCAGACTTTTTTGGTACACTGTATATGGCCGTAGGTAAAGTATAGTACGTGATGTGTGTTGTGAAACAATTACGCACTCATGGTAATTTTTCCATTCGTGCGTGATATACTTTTTCTATGACTATTGAAAAAAGCGTCATTTATATGACCATTTCTTGATGAGTAATGAACTCTAGTTTCGTCCTCGAGTAGGCAATGATCCATTACTCAACAGGTTCGAACCAATCAGAGTTGAACCAGATTAATTACTCAACACTTTGAAAAATATGAAAAGTAGTCCAGGCTTTTTTGGTACACTGTATATGGCCGTAGGTAAAGTATAGTACGTGATGTGTGTTGTGAAGCAATTACGCACTCATGGTAATTTTTCCATTCGTGCGTGATATACTTTTTCTATGACTATTGAAAAAAGCGTCATTTATATGACCATTTCTTGATGAGTAATGAACTCTAGTTTCGTCCCCGAGTAGGCAATGATCCATTACTCAACAGGTTCGAACCAATCAGAGTTGAACCAGATTAATTACTCAACACTTTGAAAAATATGAAAAGTAGTCCAGGCTTTTTTGGTACACTGATATGGCCGTAGGTAAAGTATAGTACGTGATGTGTGTTGTGAAGCAATTACGCACTCATGGTAATTTTTCCATTCGTGCGTGATATACTTTTTCCTATGACTATTGAAAAAAGCGTCATTTATATGACCATTTCTTGATGAGTAATGAACTCTAGTTTCGTCCCCGAGTAGGTAATGATCCATTACTCAACAGGTTCGAACCAATTACAGTTGAACCAGATTCATTACTCAACACTTTGAAGCCAATCACAGATGATCATATTCATTACTGTGCAGTTGTGTTTGAATTGTTTCCATTCGCAAGTATGCCTTGAGAATTCAACAACTTCAAACTTGTTCTCAAACGACATAATCATTGAATTGACAGTTGGTTTTGTAAAATATTATAGTTTCTAACGAAAAACAAGAAGAAAAATATGGATTCGGAAAGTGACAACGAGTGTACCCCACCAGCAATTCGTAGTGCGGTGAAAATAACATCTTCAAATTTATTACCAAATGAATCCAGAACAAAATATGAGATGATATATGCAATTTTCATGGATTGGCGAATGAAAAATAATGTGAATTCGTTTTCCGAAAATGTACTTCTAGCATATTTTTCCCAATTAGCTGACAAATATAAATCGTCCTCGCTTTGAACACAATATTCAATGTTAAGAAGTACCATTCTAATCAACCACGACATCAACATAGAACGTTATCCAAAATTACGTGTGTTTTGAAACGCAAATCCGATGGTTATATACCAAGAAAGGCTCAGACATTCACCGCAGATGAAATAAATTCATTCATAAACAAAGCACCTGACGAAATATATCTTGCGACAAAGGTAAGAAATTGATATTTTTTCAAAAGTTCACTTAACAATATGAGAGAACCTAGTTAGGAACTTGAATAGCTTCATATCACTTAAATTTGGAAACACCTCGGTAGCACATAGCTTAAGCTCTGGACTCTCAATCCAGTGATCGTGAGTTCGAATCACACCGGTGAGATTTTTTTTCTTTTCCCACCACTGATTTAACATTTATCAAACTGTTTGAAATTGAATGAAATAACGAAAATTGGAAATATTTTTTTGTATCTTTTTTTAGGTTGCACTGATCATGGGAATCATGGGAGCCTGTCGTGCGAATGAAATGCACTCTATAAAAATAGAGGACTTGGAAGATCTTGGATCGGCTATATTAGTCATCATACCAAACACCAAAACGAAAAATTGTTCGGAAGTTCACCATAACTGAGCCTTTCCGCCATATTTGTATTTTTTTTTTTTTTTATTGTACACCACCCAACAGAAATCCATTTACAGGGTGAGAAAATCACAGGTACAAAAACAAAAAATATAAATAATTTGAGAATCAGTAAAGATACAACAATAGTGTAGAAATGAGACATGATACAAAAACTAGAGAAAAAAGAAAATTAATATCAAAAACTGTTTTTTTTCAATGAAGCAATGCTGCTAGAGAAAATGTCACAACTGTCATTGACAGCATTGAAGTTGTTGCAAATTCTGAATAAGGGTGAGTTTTTCTGTACATTTGTTCTAGAGAATTCGAGGTAAAATAGAGTGTTATGTCTTGAATTTACTCTTGGAACATGAAAATTCAGCATACTCAAAATAGCACTACAGTTGATTTGGCCATGGATCATCTTATAAAGGAAAATCAGAGCAGATGTATTCCTTCTACTTGCAAGAGAGGTGAAGTTATGTCTCTCTAGTAAAGTGGTATTACATATTCCTGTAGCAGGGTACGCACCATCTTCTTTGAAAGAGAGATATTCCATAAAGCGTCTATGGATTCGTTCAAGATTATTTGAATGGACATTATAATATGGACACCAAATGATAGATGCATACTCTGTTTTAGAACGGACATAGGAATTATATAACAGTAGCAGTGTGTTCTTATTCGAGAAATCACGAGTATTTCTGACAATGAAACCTAAAGCCCTAGAACATTCATTGGTAATTTTATTTATGTGTATTGAAAAATATAATTTTTGGTCGAAGGTGACACCAAGGTCACGAACAGAATTGGATCTAGGGAGCACATCATTGCCAATTGAGTAGTTATAGGTGATGTTGTTCTGTTTCCGAGTGAATGTTACAATTGAGCACTTATTAGCATTTAATAGAAGACGATTATTTTTGCACCAAGTATTTACTCTATCCAGGGCGTTTTGTAAAATGGTACAGTCATTCTGGCAGTTTATTTTTATATATAATTTCAAATATTAAATATATCACGCTACGACCGAGTAATATATTAACAGATTCATTTTCTTTTTTTAATTATCAGATTGGTAAATGCACCAATCAAAGAATTGGAATGAATAAATTCGGAGCCATGGGAAAACAAATCGCAACATTTTTGAAACTTCCAAATCCAGAACTATATACTGGGCATACCTTTCGTAGATCATCTGCCACCCTGCTAGTGGATGCGGGTGGAGACATCACTTCTTTGAAGAGGCATGGAGGGTGAAAGTCAACATCGTGGCGGAAGGATACATAGATGATTCGATTAAAAATAAAATGAATACCGTCTACCGGTACCAGCAACATCTCACAAACATTTATTGCACAGAACACTTCGGAAATGAAAAATGGAAATGTGAATTTGGATATAGAATCCTCGATACCTTCAGTTATGATTTCCAACTGTTCCAATTTTACTATTAATTTCATCAACAAAAAATGATTTTGTTTATGTTATAAATTTTTCGAAATATAATTATAATTTTTTCATTCAATAAAAACTTCCTATTATGCAATCAAATGGATTACATTCTTTCAGGATTTCCTTCACAAATGAATCTTATTTTCAAATAGTCCTGATATAAATCACAGAAAAAGTATAGTATTCTGATCGCGAGAAATAGCTATTTCTCGCTCGAATTCACGACGCGTATCTTCGGCTCGCGTAGACAAACTTCATTCTCACGAGTAATGGCCACATTTCTCGCTAGTTGAATAATATACTATTTTACAGCACTTGATACGAAATATAGTATTACGGACCAGTGCGTGAAGTAACTTTTGTATTTCTAATTTTAGTGGACAATATGTACGGTAGTGAAAAAATATGGTATGCAATTCGTGTGTAAATGCCCTTTTTCACTCGTGTGACAATATTCACATTCGTCAAAAAAAGACCACTTTACATACTTGTTACATAAATCACTATTTTTTTATCGAATTCCAGAAGAAAGATTGTATTTTACCCCCCTCAAAATGTTACACACAATAAATGTTTGCTTTTGTAGAAATTGAAGTAGGAATGATTGAATAACAACATGTATGCAATATTTATCGTTAAAGATTTTCCGTGATTTCTAATTCTCCATGTCGATGTAATCAATGTTCCGAAAATTCAGGTTTAATCGTATGAAAGGAAAAACGCAACCGAATGCATATAAAATATTCACGACAAAGTTTGGGGAAAAAACCCTCGGGACGCGAAAACTTCTCCCGATAATTTTCATCGTTTGGCATTGAGTCTGCGGTAGTCCTTCAGCGCTGTCAGAAAAATCCGAACTCAGGATTCATTGATGAAGTGGTGTGCAAAAGAGAGCTCTTCGCGAATTAACGACGTTTTGTTGGCGTGATTTCTCTGGAGATCGAAAATACTGTCGTATTTTCGATCGACATATTTAAAATTTCCAGTCATCGAGAGAGAAGGAAATGTATACCGGGTGTCCCAGTATACCTGTTCCAATGGATTATCTCAGCCATTTCGGAAGATAAAAATTTGAAAATTTCATGATCTCCAATTCGTTCAAGGAACCTTCAACTGAGCAAAACAAAAATTGAAAGTCACTTCCGGTTTGGCCGGAAGTGACTCTGACTTTTTTATTTCAAATAGCACCCTGTATATTTTTTGCAATTTTTCATTTTTACTCACAATTATCTTTCTAAAGATGTATCACACTTTGTATTTTACATTTGATATGATGGAGAAAACGTCAATTGAAATTTCAAATTGAAAGAATTGCAGTTGGCTATGATATTTTGTGTAATCTTCGTCCGTAGCATTTTTTCTTTCTAAGACAGTACGCTTTCTATGAAATGATCCACTTGTTGCCAAATTCGAAGCCAAGCGTGTGAAATACATAGCGCTTGGCATTCGTCTATCAGGGTATTTCTCTCTGTATGCACGTAGGGCAGCCCGACGATTATTTTCGCATTTTCCATAAATCAGTATCATATCCAATTTCTCTTGATTAGTGAAGTTATCATCATTTTCACGGTTATTCATTCTTGAATGTTGGTTTCTCTGACACGCACACAACTATTGAGAATTATTGACAGTCAAAGTTATAAAGAAATGTATTCAAATGTTTCCATGGCAGATAGGTTTTCATTTAAGAATTATGAATTCTTCCAGTTCAACTACAATTCTAATAATTTGAAATTTGACATTCTCTTTATCATCTCGAATGTAAAATTGTTCATGAATTATCAATGATTATTGAAGTCAAAATCAAGATTACACAAAATATCATAGCCTACTGCAATTCTTTCAATTTGAAATTTCAATTGACGTTTTCTCCATCAAATCAATTGTAAGATACAAAGTGTGATACATCGTTGAAAAGATAATTTTGAGTAGAAATAAAAAATTGCAAAAAATATACAGGATGCTATTTGAAATAAAAAAGTCAGAGTCACTTCCGGTTAAACCGGAAGTGACTTTCGATTTTTGTTTCTCTCAATTGAAAGTTCCTTGAACGAATTGGAGATGATGAAATTTTCAAATTTGTATCTTTCGAAATGGCTGAGATAATCCATTGGAACAGGTATACTGGGACACCCGGTATATCTAAACAGTCATCTGTTTGGAGTAAATTGAATAATTTCAAATCAATCACCGTGTGAATCTTTAGGAGAAAATGTTGTTTTAGTGTTTGAGAGACAGAAACAATTGAAAAATGCCAAAAAATAAAACGCTTTAGCGTGCCAATTTTACTTTCATTTTCAACGTTCGTTATCTAAGATTTTTGCAAAAAACTACCCCTGGGAATACGAAGTTCTAGATAAGGGTAATATAAGAGTCTAAAGCGAGATGAAATGAGATATTCTGAACTTCATCGATTAATGGGGTGAAGCACCTTTGGGAGTGATTTATCGAGGGTAATATCATAAGTGCTAGGAATTAATTCTATTTTTATTTTCGAGGAAGCATTTTGCCTGGAAATTTTACTGATTTCAATTTGCGGTCTTATCATCTGATTTAAGCACGAAAGCGAAGCTTGAGTGGTTTAATCTAGAGTTTTTTTCGCGTTCAGACCCTCAAATGGTCCCCCGTCCTTCTTTAAAAAGTCATCTGCTACCATCCGCATTTTTCTACGACCCCCTCTTCAGACTGTGCGCGTTACCGTGGACTATTTTGAATAACGAGAATAGATCGAATTCAATGAAAATTTTTATCCCCCCACACCATGTCTAGTAATTTACTAGGTGAAGAAGTTTTTTAACATTTGTGCAATAATCATAAAAGACTTTGCAATAATCATAAAAGGCTATCGTTAAAATCGAGGGGTCAACTAGGCGAAGGATTTTTTTTTTCGCGTTCAGACCCTCAAATGGTTTTCCCGTCCTTCCTTAAAAAGTCCTCTGCTACCATCCGCATTTTTCTACGACCCCCTCTTTAGGCTGTGCGCGTTACCGTGGACTATTTTGAATAACGAGAATATATCGCATTTAATGAAAATATTTATTAGAACAATTTTGTGGAATTAGATCTAATGCGTTTTTTTCGATGGGTACCCCCCCACCCCCACACACACCAGTTCTAGGAATTTCCTGGAAGAAGAAATTTTTAGAGATTTTTGCGATAATAACAAACGACTTTGAAGGATGGGGGATGGGAAGGGGGGGGGGTGCTAGCGTTAAAATCGAGGGGGACAACTAGGCAAAGGATTTTTTTTTCGCGTTGAGACCCTCAAATGGTCCCTCGTCCTTCTTTAAAAAGTCGTCCACTACCATCCGCATTTTTCTACGACCCCCTCTTCAGGCTGTGCCCGTTACCGTGGACCATTTTGAATAACGAGAATAGATCGAATGTAATGAACATTTTTATCAGAACAATTTTGTGGAATCAGATCAAATGGGTGGGTTGTTATCGGAAAAAGCAAAAATTTTCCGATAACAACCCACCCCCCGCCCACCATTTCTAGGAATTCACAAGGTGCAGAAATGTTTAAACATTTCTGCGATTATGACAAAAGACTTTGAAGGAGGGGGGTATCGTTAAAATCGAGCGAAGGAATTTTTTAATTTTTTGTTCACTTTCAGACTTCAAATGGTCCACCGTCCTTCTTAAAAAGTCCTCTGGTACGATCCGCATTTTTCCACGATCCCCCCTTTAGGCTGTGCGTTACCGTGGACTATTTTGAATAACGAGAATAGATTGAATTTAATGAAAATTTTTATCAGAACAATTTTATGGAATCATATCCCATGCGTTTTTTCCGATGGGTACCAACATTTCTAGGAATTTACTAGGTGAATAAAATATTCAAGATTTCTGCGATTATAACAGAAAAATTTGAAGGGGGATATCGTTAACATCGAGGGGGTCAACTAGGCAAAGGATTTTTTTTCGCATTCAGACCCTCGAATGGTTTATTTTTTTCTTTAAAAAGTCCTCTGGTACGATCCGCAATTTTCCACAATGCCCCCTTTAGGCTGTACGCGTTACCGTGGACTATTTTGAAAAACGAGAATAGATCGAATTTAATGAAAATTTGTATTCTGTAATTCTGTGAAATCAGATCCAATGCGTTTTTCCGATAGGTACCAACCCCCCCTCACACCATTTCTAGGAATTTACTAGGTAAAAAAAATTTAAGGTTTTTTATGGCCGCAAAAACTTATAGGCAAATTGCTTGAGGATTTTTTTTATTGCGAGAAAATCCTCCAGCACGAATTTGATGGAAATATTTCCCTATTACAATGAAAATCTAGCGGGTTTAGATCTGGGGACCTTAGTGCCCACGCCTCTTCAGGTTCTTCTACACCCCTACCGATCCATCGATTTAGATAGACAGTGTTGAAGAATTCCCTGGGTACCACGCTAAAATGGGCCGGAGCCCCATCATGCATAAACCACATGCGGATACGAATTTCTAATGGTACATTCTGAAGAAGTCTCTGTAAATTGCGCCATTCAGTCGGAACGGAAAACAGAAAGGACCTATCAAGTAATTACCAATTATTGCCGCCCATACATTTACAGAAAATCGATACTGATAATGTATTTCACTAACTGCGTGCAGATTTTCCAGAGCCCAAACATGGTTGATATGAAAGATTGTGATAGCATTTCGGGAGAAGTTTGCCTAGTCCGTGAAGAGTACATATCTTAAAAATTGAGGATTTCCAGCCAATTTTCCCAGAAACCACTGACACATAGTAAGGCGTTGGGGAAAAACTCGTGGCAAAAGAGCTTGTACCCTTTGAATATGGTATGGATAAAATTGTTGATCGTGAATAATTCTCCAAACTGTGGACTGAGTAGAATTGAGAGCTTCAGCAATTATTCTTGTACTTGTTTCTGGATTCTCCTCGAGAGCCTTCAAAACAGCTTTTTCCAATTCTGGGGTTCGGACTGCTCGTGGTCTTCCAATGATATCAGCTGCCCTCTTAAAGCTACCTGTTTCTGCCAAACGACGGTGGAGACTGGTAAATGTTAGAGCTGAATGCAGTACTCGATTAGGAAATCGCTTCTGGTAAAACGTTTTGCTTCTCGCGCATTGCCATCCGCAAGGCCATAAACGAAATGCATATGGGCTGAATGGGCATTATTGTTTAAATAATTAATTTCTTCAAAATCAGTGTTTCAAAACTTGCAGAAACTTCAATAACACAACAAAACGTTTAACTGTCACATAATATGTAATTACCAACACTACTTACTTAAACAAAAATGCATAATAATGGTAATAACTTCAACACATCGATTATCATATAATCGACTTGAAATTTTCATGTCCGAATATTCAGAAAACGGTTGCTTATAGCGACTTGGAACATTGTTAGCTTTTTTACGTAGATATGATAGAGGAATTGATTTTTTGCTGAAAAATGTGCTAGAAGTACGCTCAAAAAAGTTATGAATTTTCAAAAAAGATAAAGACGTGTAGGTGGCGCCCCCTACGAGTAAGAGCAATGATAACATCAGGTTCGAATTCGACACCCTCAAAAAACCTCTCAATACCAATTTTCGTTCAATAAGGTCAGTATTTCGAAAGTTATTTAAAAAAATTAAAATAAAAATAAATCTTCAATATCCTGTATCTTGGAAACGAGGCGTTTTCGGCATATATTTATTCAGACAATTCATATTAGAATATTGTGAGGAATCACCTCCTGAAGTTTGTCAAAGTACTTTTGAATCACCCTGTAGATGTAGATAATTTTTTCAATAATGTTTATCGCAAACAGTGTGTTTCCAGCTTTGAAAAAGGAACAAAAATAGATTCCGACACGTCTGCGTCAAAGAAATAGTTAGTCCAGTTACATTAAAGAAATTATTTTGTATTGCATTTGTATAAAAGCTTGTCTTAATTTAGTTTGCAATATTTTTTTTTGTCTTCACATTACAATCACTGACCTCTGTAACATGCGGCAGCCCGCAAAGGAGAGACACCATGCAGACTATCAGTACAAGAACTTCGTGGCACATCAAATTTTTCTTGATCCATCCAGGAAAGCCGTCCTGAATAGCCGTCACCACGACTTCGATAATGGCAAACTGAAAAAAATCTTAATGAAATTTTATATCTCCGTTTTGATACAAATATTTGTTAGTTACTTGGCTGTTCAGCGCCAGACAGATCAGCATGAAGAAAAAGAACACCGCCCACAGTTGGGAGGCCGGCATTTTAGCCATTGCCTGCGGATAGACGACGAAAATCAGTCCAGGTCCTGAAACAACATGGGCACTGTTAGCGGATGAAAATAATAAAATGTTCAGCATAACGGCTTATTCTGATGCAACCCTTGCCTTTGGGGTTTCCGATAAGCTGGGAGATAGAGATCAGAACGGAAAGTCTGGGCAATTATGTTTTGAATAATATAAAACGACGAAATGGATCCCGCTCACAGATGGAAGATCGCAGTAGATTAATTCAGCACGTTTCGTGAGATTCTGTAATTATTGCTATTCCCATTACACTCATCGACTATTTTAGCAAGGGAGGCGGCGCCATAAATTTTGCGCCCATATCTACAAAGCTAATTTTGGGTTCAATAATTGTTGGTACAATGTGATTCATGAAAGCTGGAGTCTACCAAGCTTTAAACTTTGCCGACATTAATAACAATTATGGTAAGTTTGGTGACCCACAGATATTGGATTGGGTTCATGTTTTTGAAGAAAAACTATTGCTTTCTCCCCAACGTATCGAACTTTAATAAATTCATCATCAGGGCTCTGTAACAATTCACTGTTAGTAGTTTGTGGCTAAACCAGTTGAAGATATTTTCCAAATGTTGTTCAATTTCTCTTTTGAGGTTCTTCCAAGAATCAGAAGTGTAAAGAATGATTTTATCGTTGGCGAAGCTATACATTTTTCCCGCAGATTTCTGGGTAAGTTAATAATATAGATTGAAAACAGCGTTGGCCCTAGAACAGTCGCTTGTGGGACTCCATATGTTAGTGTATTTTCATGACTTATAATTTCCCCAATTTTTACCGATTGTTTGCGGTCTTCGAGGTAACTTTAAAAGAGGTCAAGTGCTATTTCTCTTATACCGGAGCCTTCCAGGGCCTCGAATAACTGAGAATGATCCACAGTATCGAAGGCCTTGGCAAGATCTAGGAAGACACAGATTGTTGGCTTTCTAGTATCAATGTAGTGATTCATTTCTCCACTTTTAGATGTTATGTCGTTCGTTGACATTCTCGTACGGAAACCAAATTGTTGGTGCGATATAACGTGATTCATTTCGAAGAAATTATTTATTCTATTTATCAATGATTTTTCAAAAATTTTTGCAAATGTATTTATAAGAGAAATTGGTCTATAGTTGACCACATCCCTTTTATCACCTTTTTTATATACTGGAGTTACTATTATCTTTTTGAAATTTGCAGGACAAAGTCCTGTTATGAATTAATTAAATGTTTGAGTAGAGGTGCTATTACATTTGTGATAATTTTTATCGTTTCTGTTTCAATTGTGTCGTCACCAGGGGACTTGCCCGTTTTCAATTGATAATTGACATAATTTCTTTATTTTCAACAGGGGACAAGTTAAATGATTTCTGAGTCGACTGAAGTTCCGGTTTAGGTGATAAAGGTTTTTTATCTTCTCTGCATAGTTTTTACCCTATAGTGTTCATTGAAATAGTTGGCTGTCGTTGATGGTTCACTTATGATATCACCAGTTTCAGCTTTTATTTCTTTAATTGTGTTTTCTTTGTTTTGTCCGCTCATTTGTTCGACTATGTTCCAGAGACTATTTGTATTTTTCGAGTTTTTCTTTATTTGTTTTGAAAATATTTAGATTTTTCCTCCTGTATTACCTTATTTAGTTTATTCCTATATTTGGTATATACTTTTTTTATGGGGTTGTTTGGATCTAGCTTATACTGTATTTATAATTCCTGTTTTGTTTTTGTTGAGTTCATGAACAGTGATCCAGTTATTGCGTGTTGAATAAGATGCTGTATATTGCTTGTTAGATGATTAAATAGAAATTCCGAGTCTGTCGAAGAGTGGAATAGGTTCCAGTTGTTTGATTTTATGTTCTTTTTTAGGTTATTGTGATTAGTGAAATATTTGTATTTATTGTTTAATGTAGGATTTTTCTCATATTCCATTGTGCTACCCGCGATTATAGTTTCATGGTATTTGATACTAGTACTATATGTTAAAGATAAGCAGTTGTGTTGTATGTTATGCTTTGACATATAAATATATATATATATATATATATATATATATATATATATATACAGTGTCAAACATAAAGTCCGCAACATATGGAAGTTTTTTTTAATAATAGATATATTGAAAATTTGACTTCGCAGTTAGTTTGTGCTTGAAAAATGAATAAAAAACTGCCTCTTTCCTTTTGTCATGTGCTACTCTAAACCTGTCACATTTGACATTTTTTTCGAAAATCCTCAAAAAATCCGTTTTTTTTTTGGAAATTTCGAAAAATGCCAGAGGAAAAAGTTGCTCAGTTTCCAATTTTATACCTTTGCTCCAAATTTGGACTGTCACTTCGACTTTTTTAATTTTTCGAATCTTTCGCTCTACCGATTCGAACGAAACATGATTCAAATTTCATAATTTTGAAGAATACGAGACTTCAATGTCATATCTTGCCCAAAAAATACCCACATTGGCCTGTTACCAGAAAGAAACAAAAATGCACCTCCAGACATTCGTCTTTGTTGTTGCAAAGTTCATCTAGTTTTTTCATTTCATTGTGAAACTGATTCGGATGTTCAATGTATGGACTCTAATATGTCAGTAATCGAATAAACGAATTTCTCTTCATTCTTATTACACTCGTATTTTTTCTATGGGATTATCTGAAACAATAAGTGTATGAGCACGGACCATTTGCAAGCAAAGAACATTTAGAGAATACCATTCGGGAGTGTTGTGCTAACATAAATCCACAAATTATTAAAAATGCCACAAAGTCTGTGAATGAAGGGACTATAATTTGTATAGAACGGGAAGGACGGCATACTGAATGATGAATTAAGGTTCTTTATAAGATTATTGAGATAAATCAATGAATGTTACGATGTTTCGTTGTGAATTTGGTTATAGTTATTTTGGTTCAATGTTTCTTACACATCTAATGATGAAAATAAAGAATATGAGATTTATGAAGTCAATTCAAAAAACGTTGCGAAAAATTATTATTTGCTCGAAAATTACATCTAACAGTTTACATCCACCAGTCACACTGTTGGGTGTAAACTACATCAAAATATTTCGAACTCATCTGCAGCTAACGGGATACAAATCTGTTAAAAAAATAAATACGAGTGTAATAAGAATGAAGAGGAATTCGTTTATTCGATTACTGACATATTAACGTCCATACATTGAGAATCCAAATCAGTTTCACAATGAAATGAAAAAACTAGATGAACTTTGCAACAACAAAGCCGAATTTCTGGAGGTGCATTTGTTTTTCTTTCTGGTAACAGGCCAATGTAGGTATTTTTTGGGCAAGATATGACATTGAAGTTTTGTATTCATCAAAATTATGGAATTTGAATCATGTTTCGTTCGAATCGGTAGAGCGAAAGATTCGAAAAATAAAAAAAATTGGAAAAAAGTCGAAGTGACAGTAGAGAGTCCAAATTTGAAGCAAAGGTATAAAATTGGAAACTGAGCAACTTTTTCTTTTGGTATTTTTCGAAATTTCCAAAAAAAAACTAATTTTTTGAGGATTTTCGAAAAAAATTACAAATTTGACAGGTTTAGAGTAGCACATAACAAAAGGAAACAGGCTGTTTTTCATCATTTTTCAATCACAAACTAACTGCGAAGTCAAATTTTCAATATATCAATTAATAAAAAAAACTTCCATATGTTGCGAACTTTATGTGTGACACTGTATATATATATATATATATATGAAAAAGAGTAATCGAGGGAACTGTTAAAAACAAAATGAAAAGAAATTTAGTGGACATAGCCCTCAGAGATAAGAATATATATATAAATATATATATTCCAAAACAATATCCTAGCCTTCTCAATAGAGTTTGTGTCGTTTGTTTCTTACCAGTGATAATTATGATAAGTACCTCAAAGCAGAGTATGTCAACTAGTTCTGACTTTAAATAACAAGCAAGGTTAGTTGTTTTCTTCACTTTGAAATTGAATATATATCTCAGGCAGCCTGCAATTCGTACATTTACCACACAGTCAGTTCAACATTCCACCTTATTCAAATGTCGAGTTAAATGTTTATTGCATTCGGCAATTGCCGAAGTTTTCCTCTCCGCATAGACGGGTGACGCTACTCAAAATTTTGTCCAATTTTACAAAGACCTGTTTTCACTTGTTTTTTCAGATTTTTAACCACATTTAAAAATGGCGCGAAAAATAGGTTACATGTACAGGCTCAGGGATAAAGTGTCTCATTTTACTAAACTGACAATCTACAAGTCAATCATCGCACCTCATATTGATTATTGTGACATCTTGCTAAGTTTCCCAAGTAATGAACAGATTAATACACTACAAAAAATACAAAATCGTGCAATGAGATCGATTTTGAATTGTAAAAGGCTTACTCCAATCACAATAATGCTGAACACACTGCAATTAATGAACATTCAACAAAGAGTTACATATAATACACTAATTTTTGTATACAAATTGAAAAATAATATGTTACCCTCGTATTTATCAAATGAGCTGAATTATGTTCAAGATGTACATTGTCACAATACTAGAAGGCAAGCAGCAAACGATTTCTATATAAATTCTGAAAATGTTTTCTGTAACACTTCATTTAGAAAATTTCTAGTCTTGTTCAATAATTTGCCTTATGAAATAAAAAGATGTGTGTCACTAAATAGTTTTAAAAATTCGTGTGTGTTATTCGTGAAAGGAAACTATTGATTGAGAAAGGAGAAAATTATAAATTGTAAATTACCAAATGATAGAGATCTAGTTATTCGTTTGTTTATCCTAAAATATGACGTTAATGTATGTATCTGAGTTCTATGTTTTTTTCACTTATTGACTTTCTGTACTCTATGTATATGTACTGTAATGAAGAGCACTGTGCTAATAAAGTTTGATATATATTATAAACTCGTCATTCACGGATGTCAGGAGGTTAGGTTACACCCTGTATATCTGAACAAATCATAAACATTTATGTAATCTTTGAGGAGAATACATTTCCATTGTTATTGATGTCTCGTTTTTCAAATCCATTTTTTCTCGACATTGGTAGATTTGACGAAAACATGAGGTAAAATTCAACTACACCAAATTAGAGGCTGAAAGTCCAAATGGCGTAGACTTTATCTCAATTGTCGTATGGGTTTCTTTTTCTCAAAAAAAAAAAAATAGTAGGCTATTTGAAACAATCATGACTTTTTCAAAAATTTTGCATTTTTTTTACCTACTCTCTTACTCACCATCATCGATAACGTCTTCGATAGATGTGCCTTGTTCTTTCGCAATATTTCCTATGGTAGCAAAAGCGAATATGCCAACAATCAAACTAGTTACTCCATTGACCACCCACACTGCTATAGTATCGGGTAGTATAGAGTTGTTATATTTGTTGTAGCTAGCAAAACACATCATCGATCCGAACGCACAACCCATCGAGTTAAAGGTTTGACTGGCAGCATTCACCCAAACCTGAAAAAGAAGAAAAACGTGGGATTTTCACTAAACTCGAATAAAGCCAATAACGTTCCCGATTAGCGCCGCCACTGGTTTGAGCACGTCTAACGACCGGATCTAGGATGCACGAACTCACGCGCCTTCTACTGTTCTAGATTAGTAGTTCCAGAATATTCGTAGGAATTATATTGGGTTTTCCGAACTCCTCCTGAATTTGGACGATTTCAGGAGAGATAAAGGGATATTGCATTTACGAACATGACACTCATTTCTAGGGAAATATAATCAATGTTCGTGATTATCGTTATGGATCAATTACGAGATATTATTTACTCTTTTTTACACGCTTTATATTAGCGTCACTTGTATGTTTCTTTGTTTGTTTGTAACCGACTGCTTCGGGCGCGATTTTGACCCACTTTCAGACGTCCGAATGATCTGAAATTTGGCAGGTGTACATAATTCCGGTGACAATGCATAAATAAATTTTTGTGTGAAAAAAAAATAAAATGGCGGCTCCAATATGGCGTACGAGTTTTGGGATTATGGTCCGATTCGCTTCAAAATTGCTATCTAAGGAGTTTCGTGGTCGGAGATTATCATTCTTTTGTCAAAATTGGAAAATTCAAGATGGCGGCTCTAAAATGGTGGACGAGTTTTGTGATTATGGTCTGATTCTATTCAAAATTGGTATGTGGTGGTTTTTGGGGTCGATTATTATTATTCTTTTGTAGAAAATTGGAAAATTCAAGATGACGGCTCCAAAATGGTGGACGAGTTTGGTGATTATGGTCTGATTCTATTCAAAATTGGTATGTGGGTGTTTTTGGGGTCGATTATAATTATTCTTTTGTGAAAATTCAAAAATTCAAGATGACGGCTCTAAAATGGCGGCCGAGTTTTGTGATTATGGTCTGATTCTATTCAAAATTGGTATGTGGGGGATTTTTGGGTCGGAGATTATGATTACCTAATTTGATGAGATTATTCCATTTTTCAATTTGCTAAAAAATAATACAAATAATAGTTTAAAAAAAATAAAAAAACACGCTTTTATAAAAAAAATACACTAAAAAGTAGGAAATAAATAATAGTTTGAAAAAACTAAAAAACACGCTATTATAGAAGCCAGACTAAAAAAATAGAAAATAAGAAAAACATGTATTTTATTTAAGAAAAGCGTGGGTTGCATGGTATCAATAATTATATAGTCATACCTAGGGCAGTAAAGTGAGAAATGTCTCAGATCACAGGTAATTGTTGGCCGATACCATGCACCCACGCTTTTTTTTTAACAAAATAAATTTTTTTTCTTATTTTCTATATTTTTAGTCTGGTTTTCTATAAAAGCGTGTTTTTTAGTTTTTAAACTATCATTTATTATAATGTTTTTTATTTTAAAAAAGACAACGTGAAATATAGTTTAGGTGGTAATGAGACCCAATTGAATCTATTGCATCCTTGGGGACTTAAAGTATTTTGATTCAAACGAAACGCTTCTGCAACGTTTGTCTATAGATCTAAAAAGCTGAAATGTTGACATAGATAACCACTTTTTTATATTCGATCCCTAAAGGGATGAAAAGGAGGGTGAAAGAAAATGGAGGGTGTATACCCATTAGATCTACAGATTAAACTATCAGTGATAGCAGACCAATTCACGGCCTGGTGTAGAACAAATAGATTAGTGGTAAATGGCAAAAAAACCATCCTCATGCAATTCTTCGGTAGGAAAACTCATACTGGTCCGATGAACGTGCGCGTTGAAAATAATATCGTTGAATCTTCAGATACCACAACATTCCTAGGAATACATATAGATCAAAAATTGAACTGGAAGCATCAGATCGACCATGTATGCAAGAGAGCTTCCAGTGGATACTATGCTATACTCCAGTTAAAAAATGAACTTGATCGACCAACTCTCCTAAATATCTACTACACTCTCATTCATTCTCATTTGTCCTACAACATAATTCTGTGGGGGGACGCCTCAGAAATCAATAGAGTATTCGTGGCTCAAAAAAGGGTTATAAGGCTAATATTCAATTTGAAGAAGTTGGACTCCTGCAGATCGTACTTTCAGGAACACCATATTTTAACTGTTCCCTGTATGTATATATACAGCTGCATTTGCTATATTAAACGCAATTTGAAAGATTCCGCGAAGAACTCATACATACACCAATATCCAACCAGAGACGCTGATTCAATTAGAATCCAAAACACGCAACAAGTTTGTATGAAAAAACCACTTCACTGGCAGGAGCTAAACTATTCAACCACCTACCTCCTGACATTAAAGATGTCAAGCCTTCAAAATAATTCAAAACAACACACAGGTTATTCTTAACGACTATTTTTATTATATTTTATATATTCCTATATTGTAAAAAAAATGTAATTTACTTTGTGGGGATTTTTATATTGTTATAGTGGTAACCTTGTTTATATGTAATCTTATATTATATTTTATATATTCCTATATTGTTATGATGTATTGTTATATTATCTGATGTTATATATGTACACACTGCTACTTAGTGACCTTTTTTATATTTCTATGTCACAACTCTGTGGCTCCATAACTTGTGTGGTTCTTTATTGAATCTCCGAACATATACTCCAATATACTGATATTTCTGTCATTTGTACATTGACGTAATGGACTATATGCCCATTGTGACCTATCCTATATCATGTATTTGATCATAAAGGACCAATGAATATTCTATTCTTCTATTCTATTCTATAGTTAGTTTTGAGGTTCGTCGTGGAAATTGATATTTGGACTTTTCTTTCCAAATGAAGAAAAATGTATTTCAAGGTTTTTGAAAAGGAGGTAAAATGGGGGTTGGAAGTTTGTATACGAGTACCGTTGGTTCTCAAATTGGGTCATAAAAATTGGTTTTTGAGCTGTTTGTTACAAATAAAGAAATCAGTGTTTAAATGTTCTCGGAAATTCAACTCCTAAAGTGGTAAAATGGGGTATTTAAGTTTGTATAGGGTTCCGTCAGTTTTAATAGAAATACTTGGGCTCTTCTTTCCAAATGAATAAACGTATTCCAGGGTTTTTCTTGTATTTGAACAGAATGCTATGTTTTGCGGAACGCTTACTTGCAGCAAAGTTAAATGTAATTCCGATAGTTTTAATAAATGTTTATACTATTTAAACTTTAATTTTTTATCCGTTCTGGTTTAATGTTACAACTGATTAGAAAAAATATTATTTTCATGGGAATCGGTTTATACAGGTGAATGTTGGATTAGTGCATTTTAGAATTTTAACTCGCCATTACTTTTCTAGTAATAAATATATTTTTATCAAAATTTTGTTACAGCTATTTGAAGGCATTCCGAATCCAGTGGTGTAGTTAGTTTTCAAATAAGAAAATTGGCTAATCATTCTCCAGTTCGGACAAAGAAAAAGTATCATAGTTTACCCTGAAAATTGGAATAAAGATTTGTAAGACACCATGTATATGGTGGTTACTTGTAGAATGTAGGAACTGCAGTGTTGTAGATAATTCCAAAATTCAAGAATTATTTATGTAATAACAAAATTACCTGATGAAAGGAATGTGACTGATAGATTAATGAATTTCATCCCCAACATGGGGAAATACCTACAATAATTCTGCGATAATAGTCGTTTCATTTTCGATAGTTCAGTATAATTATTCCTTGTATGTTATTACAGTTCCTAGGTCTATCGCCTTGTGTTTATTTATAGAAGCGCGTGGTATGATAAACTTGCATGGAATGAATGACTTCATTCTTTATCTGTTGAAAAAATTTTATCGAAATATTCCAGGGTGGGTTCAAACATTTGTTAATACACGCCAATAATTGCATAAAACGACAGGTATTTTTAGAAAGCATGTAAATGTATTTTTATTAAATAATCGTCAATGGGTCCAAAATGAAACACCGCGGGTATACCGGGTGATACTCCAAAGTGGCTCACCCCTATGACATTTTTGTTATTGAAGATAGAAAAACGAAATTTGGGGGTTGTGTATTATAGTTCATTTTAAATTTTTCCCAACTTTCGACTTTTATATAGGACATCCTATATATTTTTACTTATTTCGATCGAGAATGACATTCTGAATCCAACAACACATCACTTGTCAATATTTGACAAATACAGTCATTTTCATCCCAATTCTTATTTTTCGATCTAGAATGCCATTCCTCGTTCAATTTATGACAAAAAATCTTTCCTGCCTCTTTTCCGTATGGGGCGCCGTTTTTATGCAAAAAAAATAAATCATGGCCTTCTTAGAACATCACAGCCTACTAAGTGGTGCATTATATCAAGTGAGGTGCTGTGTATCTCCCCTTATAGTAAAATTGTTATAAGGTAAGCAATTACGAAGGTAATTTCAAGATGCCTTTAACTCGAGAACAACAGACTGAGATTAAAATCCTGGCCGACGAATTGGTAAAGAAAATTTGTCTAGATGATATGTTCATAAAAACGCTAGCAGATAAGGTTTCCTTAAATATACAGACCATGCTGAACGAAAAACTTAACTTTTTTGAAAATGAAAAAGTGCGAAACTCCAACAAGGAATTCCGAATATTATACAGGTTGTATCAGAAGTCAACGAGATAAGACAAAGAGAGAATAATGTGTTACTGTTTGGTGTTCCTGAAGATACTCCTGATTTAACAGTTTTCGTGAACACCATTTGTAATAAAATCATCCCAAACTTGGATGTCAACAGTTTCCAAATTAATCGCCTAGGACGCCAACAAGTCAACAAGTCTCGTCCAATAAAAATAAGTTTCAACTCTAAGACCCATGCCTTGATGATGGTAAAGCAGAGGAAAACATTATTAGACATAAATGCGTATGAAAAATAAAAATAAAACCGGATCTAACCATACATCAAAGAGAATATAATCAGCGAATTTGGAATGAGCTGAATGTCCTGCAAAAATGGCGCCGAAGGATCATATATCTTCTACAGAAACGGCATCCCCATGATTAAAAAAAACCAGTCTGGACATCCAACCCGCCAAATGTAATCAGTAATATGACCACCTCAATATACTATCAAAATTGCAATGGTCTCAATTCGAAAACACACAAATTCTTTAAAAGTGTTCTGGCAAGTGAACACAAAATTATTGCTATTACAGAAAGCTGGTTAAGGGACGGTGTCTTTAATTCCGAATTATTTCCCAACAACTATGTGGTATATCGTAAAGACAGATCTTATGGTACCATAGGAGGTGGTGTCCTTCTTGCTGTGGATAGTGACTTTCATGAATCGGAATTTTGTCAAATGAACTGTCCCATTCAGTCTATTGATATCGTATGTGTGAAAATAATTGTTAAAAATGCACCAATTTTTATACTAGTAATTTATATTCCTCCAGGAACTACCCTTGCGGAATATGACGAATTGTTTGACTTTCTGGAAAATTTGGATTGTATCAATAAATCAATAGTTTTAGGAGATTTCAATATTACTGAATTACAGCAATATTATGAAACCAATGAATCATCTAATTTAATTCTCAAATTTAACTCATTCATTAGTTATTGTAAATTAATACAGAACAATTTCATAGAAAATGTAAATGGTAGAATTTTAGATCTTGTTATGTCACCCGAGAATATGGATTGCAAAGTGCTACTTGACTCTGATCCGTTGGTTGAACTTGATGTCCACCACCCTAGTCTTGCTGTGAATTTGGTAATTGATTGTGAAACTGAGAAGGTATTTATATCGGATGCTAAACGTTACAATTTCCGTAAAATTAACATCCAAAAGTTTTCCCAAAAATTAGCGAAATTAACTGGAATTATTTAGAATCTATCTCCGATGTTGATATAGCTTGTGAAGAGTTCAATGCTACCTTACAAAGTGTAATTTGTCAGTGCACCCCTTTAGTAATTAATAATCCTCGCAAATACCCAACGTGGTTTACCAAAAACATTATCAATAATATTAAAAAAAAAAATCACTACCACAAAATGTATAGAAAGTGCAAATATAATTTTTACTTGGAACGTTATAAACACCTCCGGCGTATCATTAAAACTGAAATAGACCTTGCTTACTCAGAGTTCATTAAAAAATCAGAAAATAGCCTGACTAGTAATCCCCGTGAGTTTTGGTCATTCATCAACACCAAAAAAAATAAATCTCGTATCCCTGGACTTATGTTCATCAATGATGAAAAGCTTACATCATCCGAATCTATAGTCAACGCCTTTGCTGAACACTTCAGCAATGCATATGTCCATGATTCTCCTCTCTCAAATGAACGTATCTTTCCCGAATGTTCTATCAGTTCCAGTCATTATTTACATATCAATAAAATCAGCGAGGAACTCATTCTAACGGCGGCAAAAAAGCTAAAAAACAAATTGACGTGCGGTCCTGACAATGTCCCCGTTAGACTAATTAAATCCCAGGTGAAAGTGCTATGTAGGCCTCTACTTTTTATTTATAACCTCATCCTGAATACCGAAACTTTTCCCACCATATGGAAACAATCCCGTATTTGTCCTGTCTTCAAATCAGGAAAAATAGGAGACATTCGTAACTATAGACCAATAGCCTTAATTTCTGGTTTCTCAAAATTACTCGAAATTATTCTTTTTGATCTCATCTATATACATGTGAGTAAATCTCTGTCAGATTTCCAACATGGTTTTATGAAATCACGTAGCACTGTATCTAACCTTTGCACGTTTACGCAGTTCATATCTAATTCCCTTGATAATCGTCGCCAAATTGATGTTGTATATACTGATTTCAGTAAAGCGTTTGATACAGTATCCCACAATCAGCTATTGTTAAAATTGGGAGCTTTTGGTCTCTCGCCCAAGATTCAGCATCTATTGAAATCCTACTTGAGCGATAGACAACTATTTGTTGAATATGAAGGTGTGAAATCTTCCAATTTCGTAGCTTACTCAGGAGTACCACAGGGATCGAACTTAGGGCCACTCCTATTCCTAATATTCATCGATGAAATATGTACTATTTTTCAGTCGAGTAAACTACTTTGCTGATGATATGAAAATATATACAGAAATCTCGAGACACTACCGATTGCTTTCGTCTCCAGCACGATTTAAATCTCTTATCGGACTGGTGCTCGGCGAATAAGTTATATTTGAATGTTGATAAATGCAAAATTATGAGCTATTCAGAAAAGTTCCTCCCGTTATATATGACTATAGAATCGGTGATGGTAGCCTAAGAAGAGTGAATGAATGCAAAGACTTAGGTGTTCTCTTTGATACCAAACTTACGTTTAATCAGCACATTGAAAAAATAATAAACAATGCTAGAAGAACTCTGGGTTTTTTAATACGTAATTGTAAAGAATTTTCAAATCTCAGGGCTATTTCCTCTATCTACTACTGTTTAGTTCGCAGCAAACTTGAATATTGTAATGTAGTGTGGAACCCTAGCCACGTCAAATACATATCATCCATTGAATCAGTTCAAAAAAATTTCTTAATTCCTGTCTCAAGAACACCACACTATCCATATCACAGAATACGATTTACTTTGAAGATCAATTTGTTAGCCTGAAAAACTGAGAAATAGCAAAATATCATATTTGTATACAAACTGATAAATAACCAAGTTGACTCAACATCTCTATTATCACTATTAAATTTCAATACTCCACGTATTTCGTCAAGGTCACACTTGTCTTTTCGAATCGACATGCCAAATTCACAGCATCACTACAATAGTCCAATCTCAACTATGTGTAGAAGCCTCAACAATGTACCCTCTGTAGACATCTTCTTTTCTAACTTGAATGAATTTAGAAAGCAACTGTATAAACTTATTCCAAATTAGCTTCGCCATATATACACTTTGAATTTTTTACTTGTATCTCCTTCGTGCATCTGTACTTTATTCTAAGTTATCACCTTTTCTATTTAATCTAACCTTCACTCTTTCGAATGACATATAGCTAGGCATCTTTTTGTTATGATTTTGTTATTATTTGTTACCATTGATTATCATTTACTCCTGATTTACCATTCACTTCAAATTGTTATAATTATTATTATTATATACTCCTGTTATTGGGCTTAGGCCTGTTGGATGTATTATGTCTAAAATAAAAAAAATAAAAAATAAACCACAACCAGTTCAGTTTTCGAAGTAATAAGAGTACAAATGATGCAATGTTTAAACTCTTCAAATTAACGATGGAAAAATAGTTGCAGCAGCGTTCTGTGATTTAACAAAAGCCTTTGATTGTGTAAGTCACAGAATACTGCTGCAAAAACTTGAATTTTATGGATTTAGAGGATGTGTGCTTGACTGGTTCCAGTCTTATTTGACGAACCGGATGCGAAAAGTATTCATCGGACAGAATTCTTCATTATGCGGAAACATTAACTACGGCGTTCCACAGGGGTCAGTTTTGGGACCAGTACTCTTTTTGTTTTACCTGAATGATCTAGCGCTTCTTAATGTTCAAGGCAAGTTCACTCTCTTTGCTGATGATACCACTAATTTGTGGCACGGAAAAGATTCTTCAGCATTGAAGAAAAATATCGAGAACGATTTAGAAAAAGTTAAGGAATGGGGCGACTGTAATTTGCTAGCATTGAATATCAACAAGACCAAATTACTCTCCTTCAAGGGTGACATTGAAGGTATAACTATTGGCCATGATACACTAGATCGTGAACACAACACCAAATTTCTTGGTCTAATAATTGACAGCGAGCTGAAATTACAAGAACACATTTTGTTCCTTAGTAAAAAACTGGCCTCAGGATGTTATGCCGTGAAAATGGCCACAAGCGAGATTGGTTCTGAAACAGCAAAAATAGTTTATTACGCCCTCGTGGAGTCCCACATCAGATACGGAATTGCCTTCTGGGGCATGTGCAGCCAACTAAGGCTCAATAACATATTCATTTTGCAAAAGCGAGCATTAAGATACATATGTAGGGTATCTCCCAAACATTCGTGCAAACCGCTATTTGTCTCTGGGAGAATACTCACTCTATCTTCTTTATTCATATCAGAAACCATGTGCTTAGTTTCTGAAAACCCTGATAATTTAGCAAGTCATCAGATTCATCACAGAACACGTAGGATGAATAATCTGAATCTACCTCTGCCTATACCCTCCTCGATTTTGACCAGGAAATCAATTATATATGAAGGCATAAAAATATATAATCACCTACCCCTACACATAAAGTGTATTAACTCTTTTAAAAAATTTCGGAAGTCTGTTAAAGATGTATTACTTGAGGGAGCTTACTATAATTTGGAAGAGTACTATTCAGAGAATTGGTAGAGTATGCAGTTTCGTTCAATTGTACAGCTATATATGTGTGTTTTATATGTTAAAATTTGTTTGTTTCTTATGTGTATATTTAGTAAAAAATGTTTTATACTCTTGTGTAATGATGAGAAGTACATTTTCAAGAGCATCTGACGTACTACTTCTTAATTAATTTTTTTTTTAATTATTGTAAAAAATTTGTATTTTCAACTTTATCAATAAGAACATGTTTATTCTTTGACAATAAAGTATATTTCTCTCTCTCTCATCTTAACGCGTATTTTTCATTTCTTTAATACATTATCAAGAACTATATATTTAATAAAATATCGTTAAACCAGAACAATAACTGAAAATGACACTAATAAATAGGCGCAAAGCTACAACAAATGTTCAAAATGACCTCCCTCAGACGTGATGAAAGATTCAACACTTCGCCTCATTGATTGTCGTATTCGCGCAAATATTCCTTGTGTATTTCTTATTATCTCACTATAATTCGATTCCTCAGGTCTTCAATATTTCCGACGGGAATGGACTAATGACTTAAGAAAACCCAAAATGCAAAAATCTAGAGGATTTAAATCCGGAGATCGAACAGGCCAATGTTCCGTACCTCCCCTATCTATCCAACGATTTGGATATACTGTATCTAAGTGATTACGTACAATCATGCATGAACCTCAGCTGTAGAGAAATTTCTTCAAGAAGAACTGGCAAGTCTTCCTGTAGGAAATTAAGGTAGGAGTCGCCTGATAGTCATTGTGGAAGGAAATATGGACCGATTAAGTTATCATCAAGTAACCCAAGCCATACATTTACTGAAAACTGGTGCTGAAAATGAGCTTCAAAGATTCCATGTGGATTTTCCTCAGCCCGGAGGTGATTGTTATGGAAATTCCGTATACATTGTCGTCCAAAATTAGCCTCGTCAGTGAACAAAACGCCATTTAAAAAATTAGGAATTTGAGCGATTTGATGAAAGAATCCAATGGGAAAAAACTAGGCGCGGAAAAAGTCTCTAGGTAGTAGAGCTTGCACACGTTGAATATGAAATGGATACAATTGCTGTTCTTTAAGAATTTTAAATACAGTGAAGTTGCTTACATTCAGTATGTTGGCAATTTTTCGAGTACTTGTTTCAGGTGGCTCCGCAATTAACTCGAGAACTGTTTCATCTAGTTGCACAGTTCGTACTTCTCGAGGGCGCCCGCAGTCAGCCGTTTGTTTCTTAAATGTACAATTTTCGCGCAAACGTTCGTGAAGACGAGCAAATATTGTGTGATGGGGTACCCTACGTCCTGGAGACAACTCAGCATACAATCGTCGAGCTTGCCGACCATTTTCATTACTTCGACTATAGACAAAATGCATGTCTGACAATTCCGCATTTGTATAATTTTCTATTCTTTTCGATAAAAGAAAAATTAATTACTTATCATTAATGTTTTACCAAACTGAAAGCTTAAAAATGAAGAAACGCTGATTTGACATTTCATTGAAATATTCGTATTTAACAGAATGTTGACAGTAGCCTACTAGCATCGCTACTAGATAATGTATCAAAGTAATGACAAATACGCGTTAAGATTTAATATTTAAGTATATATGTATAGGTATAGTTATATATTTTTTGCTGTATATCACCTATGTTTGTAGTCAATATTGAAATTTCTCTGAAACCTAGTAAGAAAATTATATTAAATCAATTATTTTTATATAATAATGTATCTGATATTATAAATTTTATTTTACTAGCACGGGAAAAATAAAATAAACCCTTTTTTTTCCCCAAAATGATATATTAATTTTACATATAGTTTATCTGATATTATATATTTTATTTCACTAGGGAATGGAAAAAATCAGAAAAAAATCTCCCCCAAAACTCCCATTACACACATCCTTCTATTTATTTGTGAATAACGTCAAAATAAATATTTACTTAATGTTTTCTATTTAAATATAATTCCGGTATAAAATTTTCTTACCGAATCCCCCACGTGCTTGAATTAATTGCGGAAAATTTGTCTCGTTCATGAATTTTTAAAGAAAATTATCCCTCGTCACTTCACTTCAAAAAATTCATGTACTCAAAAAATTTCCGGCAATAATTCATGCTCTAGGGAGATTATAGGTAAGTGAAAGTTTTCAAGTTATTGGGACATATTATTATATTTCATTCAAAAATCCTTTATTTGAGGATCAGGACAAATAACTAAGAAATTAAAAGTATTCCAAAATGATCATTTATTGATAAATGAAATGAATAATATGATGAATAGAGGTTTAAATGTTGTACTAAAAACACTGCTGTTAAAAAAATAGGGCAAATAAATTTCCAATAATTGTCCTTTCTTTCCTAATAGTAAAAACCCTATTCGGAGTATTACGAACATTCCAAAAAACGTGAGAGTGGAAATATTGCGTCCGAAAGAAATACATGCGAAAAGGGAATATTGTGGCATAGTGGACAAATTATTAAATTAAAGAAAAAAAGCATCCTCAAGTGGGAGTGGGAGAAAAAACAATTAGCCAAATCGGTCCGCTGCTTTAATAAAATAAAAAAACAATGCTACCCCGACCGGGATTCGTTCCAGTGACCTTCTGCTTGGTAATGACTTGATAGTCTTTTTATCTTAGCAAATTTTTTTATACCAAATTTTCCAATTTCCGGGCAACTTTCCTGATTTTTTTCCATATTAACCATCCTCGGTCTATTACAAACATTAAAAATAATTAATCCAAATCGGTCCAATTGTTCTGACGTTTTGCGCTTAGAAAAAAATCGAGATTTAGTCGTATTATATAGAAGATTATATATTCCTGAAAACTTCCCAGGACAAATAAATTTCCAATAACTTTTCTAAAAAACGTGACTTAGGTGAACTATCCATGCTTCAATTATCAATTGCATGTTCAAAGCTTACAACTATTTTCATAGCTATTGAAAATTCACAATAAAAAAATTTCAGGACAATATGGGGTTCTAAATCTGTAGGGGGCTAGGTTATATTATTGTATACATTTTAGTCCGTTTTATAAACGTGGTATATTAATTTTTTCTTATTTTAATAATTATTTTATACTTTTTAGTCCGTTTTATAAACGTGTATATTGAAAAAATATTTACATAATTATTTTATACTATTTTGTCGGTTTTTTTAAACGTGGTGTATTGAAAAAAATACATTTAAATTATTATTTCATACTTTCTAATCCGTTTTATAAACGTGATATATTAAAACACATATCTTAATAATTATTCATTTCATTTAACTCTGTGTCGCTCATTGTCTCAAAATTTTCCCTTCTGGGTATCCGATTTTTTGGGAGTGTTCTATTTTCGATTTTTTATATGTTCTCTCTTGCCTATTTTCTGGAGCTTTAAATTTTTCTTCATCTTTTCCATTTTGATTTCCATTGGTTACTGGATTTTTTTCGGCTCGTTTGGTTATTTATCGTCCATGTTTATATATCTGATTTTTCTAGACTTCCATTTTTTATATTTTTCTCTTTCTTTTTGATTTTTTATATGTTATGTGTATTATATACTCTATTCTTCGCCTGGTGTTTCCTTATTCCCCTTTCCAATCGCCATGTTGTGAATGGTTGGACTCACCAGTTTCTTTTCAATATATTTTCTACCTTGCGTTTTTCCGTATGTTTTTGCGTTAAACTCGACAAGGTCGGATTTTTCATTTTCGGACCCAATGCCGGGCTCTCTGGCGTCTGAATTAGGTTTAATTTCGCATAAAAACGGCGCCCCATACGGAAAAAAAGCAGGAGAGATTTTTTGTCTCAAATTGAACGAGTAATTTAAAAATGATGTTCAATTTGGGATATTTCAGTGGCGTACATTTTTTTCTTTAAAAAAATTGAGATCATTACCCGTATGCGCGCCATTTATCAACATAAAATTCTTATTTGCAGTCAAAAAATGCGCAATAATTACCTCTTGGAATTCATCAAATTTCATTCGCATATCTCGACCGGTTTCAGAGCAATAAATAAATAGTCAGTTTTTAAGAAAATTTACTTCAACACAAAAGTTATATAGCAAACTGTCATTATTTTTTCATGCAGAATCACCCCTTAAAGTTGATCGCACTTATTCACTAACACCCTGTATATTTATATATATATATATATAATAAAACGGGTTACCTATCAGGAAAACGGACCAACGGGAATAACGGGATAACGAGAATAACGAAAAACGGGAAAACGGAATAAAGGGAATAACGGGAAAACGGGGTAACGGTAAAACGGGATAACGAGATAAATGAAAAAAGGGATAACAGGAAAACAGGATATCGGGAAAACAGGATAACGGGAAAGCGGGATAAGCGGATAACGGGATAAGGAAGCGTGCAGAGTCAAAAGCATAACCTAAATGGAACAATACAAAAAAAATCATCAATAAATTCTACGCGGACGAGAGTTTTCAGGAAAAAAAATTAAGGGATATAGAAATTTGGACAGGACAACGTCTGTCGGGTCAGTTAGTTATCCAATAGACTATAAATAATATCCTGTAAAATTACTAATGATACTTATTATATGTTAATATTAAAATGATTAACAAGTCGTCAACTTGAATGAATTCGCAGTAATTTCAGTAGTAAGGTGGTTATAGCATTGTTTTCAGTTTATGCCCGAAATTCATCAGTGTCTAATTCTTGAATTTTGGTGGTAGCATATTATAAGAAATAGCTACTATGTTGTAGGAGAAACTACTATTCGAGTATTACTCACTTTAGCGTCCAGAAGTAGCTCGAATTTCGGCTTGAAGAAATATCTCATCCCCATATCGGCTCCCTCCAGCGTCAAAGACTTGATGAGCAGTATGATGATGATAACGAAAGGAAACGTGGAGGTGAAGTAACGAACTTTCGCAGACGACTTGATACTCTTCCATATCGCGAAATAAATCAGAACCCAAGCGCAAATCAGGCAAGCTACAAGTTCCCATCGCATGTAGTGGACGTCTTCTATTCCTTTACTTATTTGCAGGACTTTCCGGCTAAAAAAATAATGAATTCAACCATCAACAAAACTACTCGATGTTTCCAGAAGGAGAATCGACTTACTCGTAAAATTCTTCGGCTGGTGACTGACTGAACTTCGGTTTCGTCTGGTTGAGGTTGGGGTTCCAACAATATTTCGAGTTCCATCTGTTGTGGCAATCTTCCCAAGGTTGCTTTACCCGAAAAGAAGTAAGAAATAATAAACTCCGTAGGCGATTATCACACTGTAGTAGGTAGAGACGAGGAATGAAATCACAACACTGCCGAGTCCTGTACCTAAAAGTCATAATGAACGGTGTGAATTGAAAATATTTTTTTTAGTTGTTTTCCGCCACATACAGTGTGGACACAGCCCCGTATATTCCGTAAAGTAGTAGGATTATCTTGTGGGCTAGAAACACATTTCGTTGTTTTCAACATAAACAATTTTTACACTTCTTTAGCTAGATACGTGATATTATTTACGTTATAAAAACTTGTTTATTAAAAAAAAATTGATAAATTTTACAAATACCGAATTAGCAGACATGCATTAATTGTATGACCTTGCTGACGGGAACGCATATGAAGCCAGGCGACTGTATCAAAAGTGCTTCTCAAATAGAATGGTTCCTGATGCTCGAAAGATTTCAAGCACCTACAGAAGGTTATGTGAAACAGGAAGTTTTGAGCCATATCATCACTTGAAAGGAGCACATTGGACTGCAAGAACTTCAGCAATTGAGGCAGCTGTTTTAAATTCAGTTGACGAAAATTCTGAAATAAGTACGAGGCATGTTGCCAATAATTTGAATTTCGCCCATATTCCAGAATGGATGATTCTTCATGATTATTTATTATATCCCTATCACATTCAACGGGTTCAGGCTCTATTTCATCGAAACTTTCCATTACGAGTGAATTTCTGCCAATGGTTTCTCCAAAAAGTTACCGAAAATCCTCTATTTGACACGGAAATTTTATTCACGGACGAAGCTAGTTTTACTAAAAACAGGATATGAAATTTTCATAATAATCATTTTTGAGCCGAGGAAAATCCGCATCAATCGTGGAATCTCATCACCAGGGGCAGTTCTCATTGAATGTCTGGGCTGGAATTATTGGAGATTACCTAATTGGACTTTTTTTTTACCACGCAGATTAAATGGACATAATTATCGCCGATTTCTTGAAGATAATTTACCATTTCTGTTGGAAGATGTTCCTATTTTAATGCGAAATCGCATCGGGTTTCTGCACGATGGTGCACCTGCTCATTTTAGTGCTCTGGCACGCGAATATTCAAACCAAAACTTTCATAATTGCTGGATAGGTCGTGGGGGAACAGAGTCATGGCCAGCTAGATCCCCAGACTTAAACAGGCTTGATTATTTTCTTTGGGGACATCTTGAGACTTTGGTGTACAGTCAACCAATTCTAACTGAGGAAGAATTGCGAAACCGCGTAATAGTTTCCTGTGAAGCATTGAGGAATACTCCAGGAATTGTCCAACGTGTACGCGAGTCAATGACAAGGAGGGCTGAACCGTACATACTTGCAAGAGGCGGACATTTTGAACAGTTAATTTGATTTAATTATTTTTTGTTCATAATAGTTATGTTTTTAAAAATAAAAATTTATTTTTATGCGTACTCATTACAAAAACTCAATAATAGTTACCATTAAATTAAAAAAATCTTGCCTAGATCCTTTGGTTACCACAATTGTGAAATTAAGACTAAGAGAAAAAATCGAATAGGGACAAGCAAATAAATGTATTTTATTTTCTAAATCGAAAACCGTCCGCCGGACGAAAAAAAGACAGGAGACCATTTCAATGAGAAGATAGAGGACAATTACAAAAATAGTATTCATTCGGACAAAGGACAGTGGCGTGTCATTATTTTGATCAAAAGTATGACAGGGCATGTTAACAGGGACGCCACTGATGAAAATTAAGAAATATTTTCCAATGGAAAAAAAATATTTTTATGCGTTCTTTGTGAGTACCAAAATTGAAAAAAAAAAGCCGAAGCCGTTTCAGAGACATTGTGGAAAAACTGATTTTTTTGTTAAGTTTCAACATCCTGTATAAAGCGGTTGCGGACCTATACCTACTCATATGGAGAATTTTTCTTAAAATCAATCAAGGATTATCGCCCTTTAGGATCAGCATTCAATTATGAAACACCCTGATACCGAGTATAAGTCTAAATCTCTTCTGGGGTTATTCCGAGTGACATACACTGTGCGCCAGGGACGATGGATACATTGATTTTTTCTTAAAATTAATATGAGGGAGCAAGATAGGCTCAACATTCTTACGGATTCGTGATCAGGACATCAACTTTAGTAGGAACCAATCCATATTTCCGCTGTAAAATTTTTAGTTCTCAAAAATCCGAATTGAAGTAGAATTCTAAAATTTTTACGATCATTAGGTATACCGGAGATGATGCTGTATATTTCCTGGGTTTAACCTGAGTGATATATAATGCGCGCCAGAGGCAATTGAAATGCTGAATTTTGCGAAAAATCATATTAGTAGGCGAGATAAGCGGAATTTCACTGATTCGTGATTGGGACATCGAATTTATAACCGATAGGCATCTTTTCTAAAGGATATTTCAGTTCAGAAAAATTCGAATTTTCCACTTCTCATGGAAACACCTCCGTATCTATCTTAATTAGTGGAGTAGAGCTCTGAAATTTCCACGATAGGTAGATATTCAGGGGATGAGTCTTGATAATATCTGGAGTCGAATTTGCTGAGCTTCCAGAGGGGAGTTCAAAAATATGGATTTTCTGAAGGAAGTATTGAACTTTATTTCCGAAAACATCACAAAATCGAGAAAAGTGTTCGAAATGAAGTTATTGAAGCATATCTCAAAAAAATCCTCCCTTTTTCTATTCATTGATATTCATTAAAGAAACAACGGTTAGACAAACTGCATTATCAGTGATAATTATCACTCGATATCACGTTCTACAGTTATAAACTCTGCAAAAATCGTTCTATCCATCGCCCCTGGCGCGCAGTTTATGTCACTCAGATTAACCTCAGGAGAGATTCAGACTCATCCTCGGTATATTTAACGATCGTGAAAATTACAGAATTCTACTCTAATAATT
This sequence comes from Gonioctena quinquepunctata, assembly GCA_018342105.1. NCBI lineage: Eukaryota > Metazoa > Arthropoda > Insecta > Coleoptera > Chrysomelidae > Gonioctena > Gonioctena quinquepunctata. The sequence goes on from JAFIRS010000130.1 coordinate 271,973, forward strand.
ACGGAAGTTACGGGGGCGTTTACATGGAAAGTGAGACAAATTCGGATATTTCAGAACTGAAAATTTTTCAGAGAAAATATGGATTGGTACTGAAGTTGATGTCCTGATCACGAATCCGTATGAATGTTGAGCCTATCTTGCCCCCTAATATTATTTTTCGCAAACATCGGTATATCCATCGCTTCTGGTGCGCAGTGTATGTCACTCAGGTCAACCCACAGAACTCATGGTGAGTTCTGTGGGTCAACCCCATGAGAGAATTTAGACTCATTCCCAGTATATCTACCGATCGTGAAAATTACGGAAGATACGGCGGTGTTTCCATGAGGAGTGAGACACATTGTATGTTCTGGCTAAATAATTGTATTGAAATATATTAACGTTTATATATTATATCATCCTCATTATTCTTGATCTTTTGTGGCCTACATTTGTACAAAAGGAAGTTTCGTTTACTGCCATGTTGTTTCCAAACATTCAATTCTCCGTCGGTTTTAAAAATTTCGGAAAACTAAATCGGGAAAGAAGTAAGCCTAGAGAAACAACGACTGGAACTAGAAACAGTTGCTTGTTATTTTGGTAGATCGGTAAACGCCAAACAAATTCCTCCCTGAGTATTGCTGTGGCAGAAAAGCCAACGACAATATACGTTCAGTTGAGAAAAGCGATGGAACCAAAACACAAACTGAATCAAGTTCTCATTGTAGTGACTGCAACTTCTACATATCCTTTTAATCAAACTGTGAAGATTCGCCTTCTGACTTTCCCATCAATATTGTCAATCAATGTTCATAGAGCCAACAAATACCTCAGAAATCAAAAATATAATACTAGACTTAAGGGATAAAAAAACTTGGGGTCTGCACCAAGTCAACAATGGAATAATTAAGTCCGCAGTGGACCTTATAGCAAAATCTTCATGTCACATAATCAATCTAACTAAATAGTGGTGAAATACCAAAATAATTTAAAATTAGAATCAAAAAAATAAAACACAAATCAGGTAAAAAATATTATATGGATAACTATCGTCCTATATCCCTAAAATATATAATCAAAAAAAGGCTACAAATTACTTAGAATCAATTTAATCAATTTGCATTCCAACAAAATGTATCTACCCAGCATGCTATTAGTGTCTTAACATAAAAAAAATACAATGCAATAGACGATACCAAGCCATGTCTGGGTATATTTCTCGATCTAACAAAGGTCTTCGATACTTTAAAGCATAAGCGTTTGCTAGATAAATTATAAAAAATTGGTATTACGGGGAATGATTTAAAAATTTTCGAAAAGTATCTAGTTGACAGAAAGCAGTAAGTTCTGTTGAACGGTAAAATGAGTGGCGAGAAGACAGTTACTTGTAGTGTGCCACAAGGAACAGTCCTGGGACCTATACTCTTTATCATTTATTCAAACGACCTGCTAACGATGAATTTCACTGGCACCATAATTAAGTTTGCCGACGACACTTTCTTAGTTTACGTAGGGAAAACTTGGAATGAGGTGATGGAAACTGCCACAAATGATCTGAAATACATTTTAAATTGGTTCGATGAAAATATCTTGTCAATAGCAAGTCCGTATGTAAAATGTATGTTAGCATTTGTTTGCCATTCTTTAACAAATAATCCCAATAATAATCAATAAAACTATTCAACTATGCGTTAAGATATTATTTTTGCCATGACAACCCAAAAAAAACATTGGAATAAACTTACTAGCCTACTTGATACTTTCATTTTCAAAGACTTCGCGAATCAATGAAAAGAATATTGGATGCATCGATTAATGTAAATCAAAATATCTTGAAACCGGCTGCTTGTACCGACATTCCAAAAGCATACCTTTCTTACGTAAAAATGATAGAGGAATCGATTTTTCTTCTATAAAATATGATATATACATGCACGACAAAGTTGTGACTTCCCAATAGAGACAAAGACCTGTAGCCGGCGCCCCCTACAATTGAGGGATCGGTATTTTTACCGAAATACCGATCTTTTTTATCAAAATATCATAAACATATTTATCATTCGTGAACCACTAGACAGTTGTTTTTATAGAGTTAGGAATTCCCATAGACAAGCTGCTCGATAGCTTTTTTTGGTGATACCTCTTTTTACCCTAAAACTTTGGTTTTGTAGAAATATTTCCATAGATTATAACCGATATGATAAATAAAAATTAAAAATTAATAAGCTGCATATGTCAAATGTTTTGGTTTGGTAGTGCTAAATACAAAACTTTGTCACCCCCTGTAGATCAAACCAATCAGGGTGATATAAATAGTGAAACACCCAAAAATATTACAACTTCATAGAGTAGCATTTTTCAATTTGCAACAAATTGAAACACTGATAAGGGTGAAGTTTCATTCAGTTTGATAAAAAAATGTGGTCAGCTAGGACAATCCCAAAGTTTAGCACGCCCTGTAGGTGGTGAAATCGTTCACTTCAGGCACTCAATATTTCTTCCAAATTCAACATTCAATTTTCCATGAGAAAAGTCGTTTGCTAACCAGCTTACCTTTCAACAAAGGGCACAGATGACCCAAAGCGCCAATGGGTCCCCTTCCAGTGAACTGGCCTACAGCTAACTCCATATACAGCATTGGACCTCCAATGAACACCATGATGATGGCATAAGGAATGAGAAACACAGCTGTAAGAGAAAAAAATCAATATATTTTTAATAAACGAATATCACTAAAACCCACACTTTTCCAAAACTTGACTTTTCAGTTAATCTAATTTTTGTAGCCATCAACACGTCATCCGCCAATTTGATAAAATTTGATAGAATCTTCCGATATTTCGAAACACATTCAAAAGCCTGGAAGAATGTTTCTATTTACCCAAAAAAGCTTCATAGATTGAAATAATTAAATATTGTCGGGTACACAACAGGGTGTTTCATCTTTAGGCGATATTTTTTTTTTCGGTCGTGAAAATCTGATGATTCATTAAAAAAAATATTCCCGATGGAAAAAGATTCTAAGTAAATTAGAGGCCTCTTTCAAAAATTCGATTTCCCATATAAATAACACACGAAAAAAATGTTATCAGTTCCAACTCGATTTTTCGGTGTTCAAAAAAAAATTTTGGAAAAAATGAGTCCACAGCTTTTGTAGGGCTTTGAATTTGCTACAAACAAGTTCCTCTGAGCAAACGCTGTCCGACCAACAGTTTTTGAGTTGTAGAGTGGAAAGGTGAATGTTAATAATAATTGACAAAAATTTTTCTTTAAATTGGAATTTATTGATCTTACATCGAATATTATCTTACAATAGACGCTATAAAGTTGTTATCAATGGAAATCTAATAAAGATTATAATACCTGATTAACAATTTCGAAAAAATTACACGTCGTGAATGATACTGCTAATCGGAGTTAAACTTATAACGAAGACATGAAAAAATACTTATTACAAGTTGTGGCAATGCATAGGAAGCAATTTCCGAATGCTAATAAGCAAACGTTAATGTTACCACTAATTCAGAAATGAAAAAAAAATTACTGCTAGTAATTCTCATGATTTATATATCAAAATTTATATTTATTTACTAAATACAATGAAATCTTCTCAACAAAAAATTAAACCGGCGAAATACGGGACTAAAAAAATAAAATAAACCTAGTCTCACTAACCAAGCTCCTAAACTAATGTAAGTAACTAATTTTGAGTCGGCGCCAAACAAACAAGCGAATGAATTGGGTAAGGCGTAAAATGATGGCATCGAGTTGCGCGGTGACATTCTGATAATTTTTTTGAAGTAATTTAATGATCTTCGTTGATTGTTCGTTTGGCGCCGACTCAAAATTAATTACTTACATTAGTTTAGGAGCTTAGTTATCGAAACTAAGAAGGTTTATTTTATTTCTTAACTTTTCAGTTCCGTATTTTGTCGGTTCAACTTTTTGTTAAAAAGTTTTAATTTTAAATTTTTTGTGGCTGAAATCTACTAATTACTACCTACTTGTTTTTTATTATTTCCAAAATACTTACTTACCCACCTTACTTCAACTATTACCAGTTAAATAATATGATTAGTTATCTACTTTTACTATTTTTTGTAATATAAATGATTTTTGTTGTTCTGGTTAGTTTATTTCATCACTTTGTATATCATTCCATCCTCTCATAGAATATAATGATTGTGACGGATGTAGGAGAACAAAAATAATGACAATACCGATCTGTCATTGTCAACTAGATATGTCTGCCAATGTTCACAATTTTCCCCTATTTTTCTACCCGTAAGGGTGGATAATTCCATTCGAAATCCAAATATGATCAACTATGAGGTATACCCTATCTGATAAAAAAATCAAAATCGAAGAACCCAGTACAAAGTTATGCCCGATATAATCGGTTAACGGACCAGAATTCAGAGGGTGAGTGATCAATATCCTTCATTTTGCTACCCTAAGGGGTAGATTTCATCTTTTAAATTCAAATGGGACCAACTTCGAAGTACACCCTATCCACTGAAAAAATAATGATCAGAATCGGACGTCGCAGTAAAAAGTTATGCGTGGTCATACATAAAAATATATACAGTGCTAGTCAAAAGTCCCCTCCCCCCCTCGTATCTTTTGAACGGGTATACTTATAATAATGAAATTTGGAGGGTGGAAATAAACGGATGTAGGCTTCTCAACTGGTCATAACAGGTGACGCAATAGTCATAAATGACGTCACAAGGCCACTGTGACCAATAATTTTAAATGGGACCCTATGGCAAGTGACAGCTCGTTTGAAAGGTATTGAAAATACCTATTCAGTCATACCAATTTTGTTTGGGTTTCGGCTGATTTTGATTGATAAATTGAAGAAATACGAAAATTATAGTTTCGCATTTAATTAATAAAGATTTTAAAGTACGCCTCTGGTTAATTGTCAAAAAGGTTGACGTTTTTGAATTCTCTACTTGTCAAAAGTGTTTATACCTTGAAAATTTACCTAAGCTATTGTTTAACGAGACGTTTAAGTGTTTACATAGGCAAAATGGTACGTACTGAAGCCGATAAAGTAGCAGCTATCTTAATAATTGGTGAATGTAGAAACAATTTCCATGCAGCGGAACGACTGTTTAATGAGAGGTACCCCGATCGCCCTATATCGAGGGTTTATTTGAGGAGCTTCTTCGGAAGTTTGAAGCATCAGGTAGTGTTCAAGATGCCAAACGATCTGGTCGACCAACAATTAGTGATGACAAAAAAATTGACATAATTGGATAAATGGTAGTAAACCCTACTTCTTCCACAGCCTAAGTTGCGTCTATCTGTGAAGTCAGTCAAAGGACAGTACATAGGGTGTTGGCTAAAAACAAATTTCATCCATACAAATTAAAAATGGTGCACCAACTTTCAGATGATGACCCCGACCGAAGACTAGAATTCTGTGAAACTATGTCCAATAAAATGAACCAACAACCAGGCTACATACAGACAATTTGTTTTAGTGACGAAAGTACTTTCTTTCTCAATGGAATGTTAACACTCAAAATGTGAGGTATTGAGTGACACAAATCCTCACATCTTTCGTGAAAACATACTCAATTTCCAGAAAAAGTAAATGTTTGGGCAGGTATTTTGGGAAACCACATAGTTGGACCTCTTTTTCTCAATGCTAACTTAACCGGTGAATTGTATCTGGAGATGTTACAAAATGATATTGAGGCGTTAATTCTTGAAATTCTAGAAGATAATCCAGATGAATTCGACAACTTGGAAATAACGTTTCAACAAGATGGTGCTCCTGCACACTATTACGGTGCAGTAAGACGTTACCTAGATGAAGAATATCGTGGTAGATGGATTGGACGACGAGGTTCGATCGAATGGCCAGCTCGGTCACCGGACCTTACACCGATAGATTTTTTTCTATGGGGGTACTTGAAATCTAAGGTTTACGCTACAGCACCTGACAGTATTGCCATTCTGAAACAACGAATTGTTGAAGAATGTAGGGCAATTTCCGCTGACACACTGGGACGAGTACGACAAGAGTTTAGCAATAGGATTCATTACTGCCAGGAAGTAGATGGAGCACATTTTGAACACTTATTATAAGAACTGGTTCTTAACTCTTTATTAATTAAATGCGAAACTATAATTTTCGTATTTCTTCAATTTATCAATCAAAATCAGCCGAAACCCAAACAAAATGGGTATGACTGAATAGGTATTTTCCATACCTTTCAAACGTGCTGTCACTTGCCATAGGGTCCCATTTAAAATTATTGGTCACAGTGGCCTTGTGACGTCATTTATGACTATTGCGTCACCTGTTATGACCAGTTGAGAAGCCTACATCCGTTTATTTCCACCCTCCAAATTCCATTATTATAAGTATACCCGTTCAAAAGATACGAGGGGGGGAGGGGACTTTTGACTAGCACTGTATATATATATATATATATATATATATATATATATATATATATACGCGTCGACTAGAGAATCTCCTCCTTTTTGGTTTCGTCGGTTGAAAATGAACAATTTAATAGCGCCTACTGTAAGATAATATTTGATGTAATTCCAATTTAAAGAAAATTTTTTGTCAATTATTATTAACATTCACCTTTCCAGCTCTACAATTCAAAAACTGTTGGTCGGACAGCGTTTGCTCAGAGAAACTTCTTTGTAGTAAATTCAATACCCTACAAAAGGTGTATGATTATTTTTTTCACAAAATTTTTTTGAATACAGAAAAATCGAGTTGAAACCTGTTATTTATATGGAAAATCGAATTTTTGAAAGAGTGAATCCCCTAATTTACTTAGAATTTTTTTTCCAACGGAAATATTTTTTTTTAATAAATTATCAGATTTTCAGGTTGGACCAAAAAAAAAAAATATCGTATACAGATGAAACACCCTAGTACACAGCTTAGGTAAATTTTATTCAGAGAGGATGTTCCAGTAATATCCTGTGAAATGTGGTATGATGAAAATTCCCCCAAATCTTATGGAGTCTTCCTTCTAGTAAATTATCAAGAGTATACTATTACTCACCTCCACCACTTTTATAGCAAAGATACGGAAATCTCCAAATGGATCCAAGCCCGACGCTATATCCTACACAGGCAAGAACGAATTGCAACTTGTTTGACCAGTGCTGCCGCCTAGGTTTTGAGTATTCACTATCTTCGCCCTCCTCACTACCATCATCGGTTTCGTCACCGTACGTGTACTCCTCAGGTGGTCTGGAAAAAAACGTTGTTTTATTATTCTGAAAATTTTTTGACAGTTCTAACAACCATTCAAATTTTGCCATTTTGTGTCAAATGAAACAATTTCACCCAATCATGTCAACATGTCAGATCACCTGTAAATTCTTTCTCTCTTTTCCCTGTAACTCCCGAAGAAGTGATGGACACAATTGAATCTTTGAAGGATTCAAGTTGTCCGGATTTCTATGATTGAAGCTATAGCCGATATTATTGCTTCTCCACTTTCAATTTTAATCAATGATTGCTTATCTCTGGGAGTTTATTCAGATGCACTGGAGATTTCAGTTGTTTTGCCATTGCTAAAAAAAGTGGATCCCCACCTAGCAGAAAATTTTACCCCCATTTCCATAATTCCAGTTATCGCGAAAATCTTAAAGGCGATAGTCAAAACAAGGCTGATATCCTACCTGGAAACGAACTCCTTGCTGTGTCCTGAGCAATTTGGCTTTAGAAAAAATAAATCAACTGCGAGAGCTATTCTGAGTTATTGCGAATGTAGTTGATGGACTCGAGAAGGGGGAGCATTCTTTTTCAACACTTTGTGATCTGACTAAAGCTTTTGATTGTGTATCTCATGATATATTACTTGAGAAACTTTTCTGTTATGGCATTCGTGGACTTCCATTGGAATTTTTTAGGTCTAATTTGCATGGGCGATCTCAGTGTGTTTCGTTTGAAGGCGCCAAATCAGCATAAATGCAGATCGTCCATGGGGTTCCACAAGGCTCTGTTTTGGGACCAACTCTATTCATTTTGTATATCAATGATTTATATTATCATGTATTACCGAAAAAATGCATTATTTTTGCTGACAACACCACACTGATAGATCGATCGATAGCTGTTGCAAAACGCAATAAAACCGTTAATCCTTGAAATTTTGGAAGATAATCCAGATGAATTCGACAATTTGGAAATAACATTCCAACAGGATGGTGCTCCTCCACACTATTACGGTGCAGTAAGACGGTATTTGGATGAGGAGTATCGTGGTAGATGGATTGGACGACGAGGTTCAACGGAATGGCCAGCTCGATCACCGGACCTCACACCTTTGGATTTTTTCCTGTGGGGGTACCTCAAATCGAAGGTTTACGCCACTGAACCTGACAATATTGACGTTTTAAAACAACGTATTGTTGCAGAATGTGAGGCTGTTTCCGCAGACACCTTTGCAAAAGTACGAGGAGAGTTTAAAAATAGGATATTTCACTGTCAAGAAGTAAATGGAGGTCACTTCGAGCAATTCATTTGAGTAGATACTGATTCTTAAATCTGTAACTAATATCATACTGAATGGAATTTAAATGTTAATGTTTACTGATGAGCCATCAAAACTGATGAGCCATCAAAAGAGGTGTCGCTTGCAGTAGGGTTCCATTTGATATTATTGGTCACAATGGCCTTGTGACGTCATCTTTGACGATTTCGTCATCTATCATCACTAGTAGGGAAGTTTACAACCTTTAATATTCAGTTTCCAAATTTCACTTGTTTATGTATAATCGTTCCAAAAATAAGAGGGGGGAGGGGACTTTTGAGAAGCACTGTAAAGACAATTGTGCTTTGATAAGTCAGTAAAAAACAAAATATATATATATATATATATATATATAAAATAAAATAACAATATTTGTCATTATATACAGTGAACATATATAATTCAAAAAACATAAGATTGTAAATGACGCTTACACTGTAAAATTAACAAAACAACAAATAAGTTATGACTTACGAGTTAATGGGTCAATTGAGAAAAATCGGTTGACAAGAACTCATCAAAATCATAGAACGGATTATCTGCCAGGAACCGCTTGATAACTGATTTGAAATGTAAACACTCGAGAACTTGGACATCATATGGTTAAACATTGAAGAACTTGATGGCATACCAGCTTGTCCCGTTTCTTGTTTTCAAAAGTCGCAAATAGTGTTGGTGTATCATATCTTTGTTACGCGTTGAGTAGGAATGTGAAATTTCATTTGTACTGTAGTTTTTCAGGTTTGTATTTATGTGCATAAGTCATTGCAATATGTTAGCACAGGGCAGGATAAGTATCTTAAAATATTTAAATGTACCCCTACAATCATCTCTATATGGCAATCCAGCAATGCTAACAGCCTTCCTTTGCATGGAAAAAACTGTTGATGCATGTGCTGAGTGCCCCCAGACTAATAAAGCATAGGATATTGAAGAATGAATGAGTGCATGGTAAGCCATTGATAATGTTGCCTGTGACAAAAAATATTGCAGGTTGGGTAGTAGAAAGATTTTCCGTGATATATTTCTGCAGATGAAAACCTATGTTCTTCCCATGTTAATTTACTATCCAAGAGAACACCCAAAATGAGAGTTGTTGAGCTCGGTATGTTGTTTTAAACTAAAAATCAATGTCTCAGACTTTTCCTTGTTAAGGACTAAATTATAATTGAGCCAAGACTGTGTCAAAGGAATACTATTATGGGCCTCAGTTAACAGCATGTTGAAATTGCTATTTGAATGTGCTAATGTAGGTCGTTGCTGATGGAGCACTATTCGGCAAGTCATTTACATAAATAAGAAATATGACCGGACCTTGAACGAGCCTTGTGGTACCCATATTAATGTTAATTGATTAGAGCTGACGTCCTTAAATAACGAATTGATTTTCCGTCAAATAAACATTTTTTGGCTACTTTAGAAAGAATCATAATGATACCGTAACCAGTGAAAAATGGTAATGATACCGTAACCAGTGAAAAAATTTACAAGCAACTGGAAAAATCACTTCAATTTGAAGAAAATATCTCTATAAAATGTTATTGTGATGATAATATCAATATTATCATTTTTACAAAATTTACCGTAAAACAATTAAATTGGACGATTTTTTGGAAAAAATTTCACTTTTCGTTACACGTCAGACTTACAAAGAAAGTGTTCATACAAATAATGTGGGAAATTTAAAAAAAATGTGTGTACCTTCAATCCAAGATGGCGGACCGCGCCGTCCCCCCTATCCCAAAGTCAAAAACATTGATTGGATTATAAGGCCTACAAACTAACCCAGGGTACACCTATATTTTCTCTTTAGCTTGAATTTACTGAAAAAGACTGAAATCAGACCTTTTAGAACACATGTTTCTGAAGTATCATTTCGGGATCGAATTCGAAGAAAGCACTGCAAAATGGCAAACGGAATTATGAAAAATTCTCACAGGCATATTTTTTTCAAAGGAAGGTTTCATTAAATTGAGGTTTCCCATACTCACTTTACAGGTGACACGAAAAACCTTCCTACACTGCACCCAGATTTCGGGGTAGCGGGAAGAATGTAATAATTGTTTTTGTGAGAACACATGCTTAACTTAGAGAGAACAAACCATGATCGACCACAATCAAGCAATTACTGAGAGCCAGAACAGATATATATCATCGATTTGTCCATTAATTAAGGCATTCTTGCTAATTCGGTCAATGTTTGTTGTTAGTATATTCTCACTATATTGACGACAGACATGTAATGATGCTAATTGGTGATTTGTCAACTGTTTGGCACATACATCGGTTATGGAGATGAATAGTAAAGACCAGCAAAAAAATCAAGGACCAACCTTCCGAAACAACTCTAGATATTTCAATATTTAGGATTTTTTTATAGAAAAAGTTGTAAGTTTCTTTGAATTGGTATATAGTTATATTATGAAGAGGTCAAATGTTGTTTGTTTGTTTGTATGTAAAGGGTTAGTTCAGCAGAAATATATTTATTTTTTATTTATTCTTTGAAATTAGAATAATTCCTACTTTGATATTAATTACTGAAAACATAATGTTTTTTTATAATTCATCACATTCAAAAACGTACTCCTAGTGCCTCTGATGGACGTATGCAGCGTTACTTCAGACAGTTCAATTTTTTACCGCTAGTTGCAACGAACTGTCAACTATAATTTCATCTGCCTTCATTTACATAGATATCTAGCACAGTGATTGGAGACTCCAGTTTCCAAACAGAATCGTAATTCACTACTTCATTCATAAATGATGTCCAAAAAGGATATAATCATCTGAACACACGTTATATATAAATATAAAAGCAACAAAAATATCTTCCACGTATACCACTCGACGGTAATATCTGACTTGTTTTCGCATAGATATCCTACGACTCATGTATTGCATTGTATTACATTGACGTGTAGCTTTTCATATAATTTGGGGAGAATTTTGAACTCAAACAATGTCATTGCTTCACCAACCAAACAAAATCTCGCGTCATATTGAATGATGTCGTTACCTAGCCAGAAATTTGACGAGACTGGAGATGATAAGGATAATTTAAAAAATAACGCCTTATCTCAGTCGGCAAAATGCACATTTGTCCTTGAATCGTTTTATTTCTCACAGAATGAAAGTTGAGATATCTGTCAATGTAGTAAAACATATTTTTTCTACTTTCTAAAAAATTTAACATATATTCTGCCATATCGGCATTTTCAACAGACTAAACCAAAAAGGAGGAGGTTCTCTAGTCGACGCGTATATTTAATTTTTTTATTTTTTTTTTTAATGTATGATCACGCATAACTTTTTACTGAAACGTCCGATTCCTACTATTTTTTTTTACAGTGGATAGGGTGTACTTTGGAGGTGGTCCCATTCGAATTTGAAAGATGAAATCCACCCCTAAAGGTAGCAAAATGAAGGATTTTGATCACTCACCCTCTGAATTCTGGTCCGTTAACCGATTCTATCAGGCATAACTTTGTACTGGGTTCTTCGATTTGGATGATTCTTTTTCAATAGATAGGGTATACCTTATATTTGGATTTCGAATAAAATTATCCACCCTTACGGGTAGAAAAATAAGGAATAATTGATTTGTCACTTGTGAACATTGGCACACACATACGTAGTTGACAATGACAGATCGCTACTGACATTATTTTCGTTCCACATCCGTCAAAATCATTATATTCTATGAGAGGATGGAATGATATACAAAGTGATGGAATAAACTAACCAGAACAACAAAAATAATTTATATTACAACAAATAGTGAAAGTAGATAATCATATTATTTAACTGGTAATAGTTGGAGTAAGGTGGGTAAGTAAGTATTTTGGAATTAATAAAAAAACAAGTAGGTAGTAATTAGTAGATTTTAGCCACAAAAAATTTAAAAATAAAAACTTTTTAACAAAAAATTAAACCGACGAAATAACGAAATACGGAACTGAAAAATAAAAAAAAATAAACCTTCTTAGTCTCAGTAACTAAGCTCCTAAACTAATGTAAGTAACTAATTTTGAGTCGGCGCCAAACGAACAATCAACGAACATCATTAAATTACTTCAAAAAAATTATCAGAATGTCACCGCCCAACTCGATGCCATCATTTCACGCCTTACCTAATTCATTTGCTTGTTTGTTTGGCGCCGACTCAAAATTAGTTACTTACATTAGTTTAGGAGCTTAGTTACTGAGACTAAGAAGGTTTATTTTATTTTTTACTTTTCAGTTCCGTATTTTACGACGGAGTATTGGCGCCATCCTACCGATATATTTTTTCATTGAAATCTCAGAATTTTGACTTTTTTTCTCAAAATTTTGAGATTTTTTCTCAAAATTTCGACTTTTTTTCTCAAAATTTTGAGATTTTTTCTCAAAATTTCGACTTTTTTCCTCAAAATTTTGACTTTATTCCTCAACATTTTGAGATTTTTTTCAAAATTTACTTTTTTTCAAAATTTTTTTTTTCCCAAAATTTTTTTTTTAAAATTTTTCACCATTAATACTCCTTCAATCTCAGGTAGGATTCTCCTCATTTTTCATATTTCCAAGGGGTTGTTAATAGGGTAATTGATACATATTTCAATGATACGTCAAATCATGCCCCTTGTACTAAAAAATGACCTATTCAAAAAATTTCACGTTGTAGCTTTATTTTCGGAGAAATTCAGGATTGAGGGCGGATTCATTCAGAAAATGACCTTGTATATTATTTACAAAATACACATTTGTATAGTTACACAAATACATTAAATGTATTCATCCGAAAATTGTCTTTTTTTCCTACTTCTAAAATGGACTCTAATTATATATTTAAAGTCCATTCTGAATGAAAACTGAGTATTTAGAAATAACTGTATACAACCACTATAATTAATAATTAAACATAAATTCGTCCGAAAAAATTATACAGATCTAAAGTTGTGCTCTAACCACTTCATTGGAAAATGACGGCCCACAAATTGTTAGAAGAATAATTTTTTTCTATCATTCTTCCGTGGAATCGATTACGGAGTTAGAATATGACATAATTCTTCCGTTTGATGCTAATTATGTAGTTATTTTGAGCCTAAATGACATTCAACCAAGAAGTTTATATTCATCTGGTATAAATGAAATAAGAATTTTTAGATCATATATCGTATTTTACTATTTTTATGTTTGCAAAAATAGGAAGGCTACAGGAAAATGACCAATAATTTCGCTTTTCAGAAATATTTATATTCCATGATTGATATATAAAAAAAAGTCTGTGAATAATTCAAATTATAGGTACACTTAAGTAACTAGAATAACTCTTCAAATAAGTTTACAATAGGCGGTTTATCTCTTCTCTCAATGCTAAGTATAATTCAACACATTTGAATGGGTCATTCTGCAAACTGAAACTTTTTTCTTCGAATATGATTTTGCATAAATTATAAACATCTTCATCACAAGGATATTCTATATATTTACATTCTTCTTTACATATTTGAATATCATCTTGGGAGATTGGAAATAAATAGTCTCTTGTACCATACAACTCCGGCAGCTCGAACATAATGAAGGGTCTTCCTTTAGGGGCAACAGACGTTTTTTTTCCTGTGATGCGATGAGTATTCCATTCGAAACATACTTGATCAAGGTCCCGCTAAAATTTGTCACAAACATTTTTATTTGATCATCCTATGAAAATTAAATTAGAAAATTGTTTCCTTTTTTATGTCTGAATAAAATAACCTGACATAAAAAACCAGTATTCAGAGAGTAAGCAGTTCGTAATTCAGTAATTAGGTACAGGAACTCTTTCCAAATGTACCTATATTGTTACGCGAATTATTTTTCTGTAATTCACGTTAACTTATAATGTTTGGATTAATACAGTTTCTTATAATAAAAAAATATATCTAGTTGAATCACCTATCAATTTGAGGTTTCTCTTAGTACTTTCAGGAGCATTGCTTCGCAGGTCTATTGAAATGTCTTCTGTCATCTGACTAATATGGAATATGCCACTAAATTATGTGTGTTCAACAATATGTACTACTAAACGAAAACGCATAAATTATGTTAGGTTGCATTTGACAAAAAGATCCCAATATAATGTGGACTACGTGTTCTACGTGTGTGTAGTTCTTTCTTCTATATAACTCCAGTGATTTCAAACGTCTCTGCAATGTCCTTCTGCTGATGAACTTGTTGTGTACCAATTGCAAATATTGTATAATTTCTCCGTAATTCAAACCAAGAAAAAAATATCGCCTAATGAGTTCATCCGTGATATCCATGATTCTACCCACATTCGTTAAACGCAGAGATTACACTGAATAAAACCAATGCATGAGAGAAAAAGTCTTGAAATTTTGAAAAAAAAAGTCAACATTTTAAGAAGAAATCTCAAAATTTTGAGAAAAAAAGCCGAAATTTTGAGAAAAAATCTCAAAATTTTGAGAAAAAAAGCCGAAATTTTGAGAAAAAATCTCAAAATTTTGAGAAAAAAAGTCGAAATTTTGAAAAAAAATCCCAACATTTTGAGAAAAAAAGTCGAAATTTTAAGAAAAAAAGTCAAAATTTTGAGAAAAAATCTCAAAATTTTGAGAATGAAAGTCGAAATTTTTGAGAAAAAATCTCAAAATTTTGAGAAAAAAGTCGAAATTTTGACAAAAAATCCCAAAATTTTGAGAAAAAAAGTCAAAATTTTGAGAAAAAATCTCAAAATGTTCAGAAAAAAAGTCAAAATTTTGAGAAAAAAAGGCGACATTTTGAAAAAAAATCTCAAAATTTTGAGATTTCGAAAAAAAATATACTGGTAGGATGGCGCCAATACGCCGCCGTAGTATTTCGTTAGCTTAATTTTTTGTTAAAAAGTTTTTGTCATACCAATATTGCGAAACTATATGTGTTAATAGAACTTTTTGAGCTGCACAACGTTCATTTGTTTACCATTGATGTTTTTCAATGAATTCATAATTTTAGTTTGCCCTCCGTGCTCCTTTAAAATGACGTTCTTCAGTTCAGATCTTATTTGAAAACAGTTTGTCTTCATTCCACACACAATCAACTTTCTAAAATTGAATATTATAGAAAAGCTAATCTGTGAAAAACGAACAAGCTATACAGGGTTATTTACTGTTAAAAGTCTGTATTATTCTAAGTCTCAAATCATCTTTATTGCGAACTGGTGAAGAATTGGCCAAATCTTTTACACACTCTCAAATATAAAAGTCTAAAGGGGTAAGATCTGGAGATCTTGCAAACCACAGGAATGGTTACCGTTCTTGTATTGTGCGATGGTGCCCCATCCCTGTGCCCCATAGGAATAGTGTAATTTTAAATTCATATTTTCGGAAATCCTTGTACGATCATAAAATCCTTGACTGGCCATGCACAATTAAAATCCAAAGAGAAGAAAATGTCAACCCATATCCATTGTATAAATATAAAAACCCTGCATCAATATTTGTTCCATTGTTACAACGTATTATGTATTTGTCAGGTAATTGTTTTCAGAGTAAAAAAAATACACAAATATTGAAACAGTAGGTATGTTATGCGTTAACTGATTAACGTCAACGTAGGCTAAGCTCACGTGAGAGTTATAAATAAATCATCATGAAACAGTCTCTGCTTGGTAATTTATCAATCAGTTAACGGAAATTGATAACACCCCCCGTGATACAAAATTTGGAATTGGTTAAATTGGGAAATTAAAAAAAAGTCCAATTTCGTTCTGAGGATTTTCTGGAAAAATCCGTAATTTTGTATACAATGAGTGTATTATATGAAAAGCTAAGATATACAGTGTGTCCACTTAAGTTAGCGACAAATGAAAAACTTTTTTTTGTTTTAGGAAAAAAAGTCATTCTTCATAAAATGTTCTGCATGTTCTGAAACCTGATTTGGAATAATCAAATCCTAAAATGTATCAGTCGTAAACGAGGTTTGTAAAAAATGTTTCGTTTGTTACAATATCAAAACTGTCATTATGAAAAGTTGTTCAGCATTAATAATCACGTTAAATACACCCTAACCTAAAAAAATTATTTTCCCTCTAAAATAACATTTTAAGTTTAGCCATTAAAGTATATTTCTCAGAATTTCTAAAGTCATTTATATTGAGAAAATTATGAAAAAAAAACATTTTTAAAGACAAGCTTTTATACAAATGCACTAATAGACTGGGAGGAATCGGCGCATGAGTACCGAAAACTATTCCACCTCAATTTTTTCATGCGTTCCTCTTCAAATTGCCCTACTGATGATATAAATGCATGTTGCCATGGGGCAACCCCATGCCATATTGTTTAAACCGAAATTGTTTAAACAATTGCAAGGAATTGCTATTTTTCAACCAGACAAATTTTTTTTATATTCTTTATCACAATACAAATTGAAAAGGTCCTATGACTTTTCACGATAAAGTTAATATTTTTAGAGATATGAATTTTTAAAGGTTCGAAAAATCTCAAATTTGGGTATTTTTGACCCATGAAATATATATAATATATATAAAAAAAAATATAAATAATATTTTTTTATTCTTTATACAATAGGTAATAATATTCTTAATAGATATTTAAAAAAAATTCATTGTTTATACCTGTTTTTTATTGTTAATTTCGCGCGCTCACAAGTATGCGTCGTACCCGGTTTGTGAAATTTTACCTGCTTTACACGCATTTACGGGTTGTGATACGACTAGTAAAATTGGTACAAAAAAAAAGCTTTAGAAATGATAAAAGTAAAAGAAAATCGTGATGCTTTAGTCCCTCTTGGCAATGGCTTGGATTTAAGTACTAAGGAGTTGAAAGGCTTAGAAAGATTGTATTTAAATATTTTGGGTAAAAAAGGTAACACGGCGGATGAAGCTAGACAAAGTATTTTTTCTCGTTGCTTTGGCACTAATATTAATTTATCGAAAATTCCGTGCACATCAGATGCCTTGCATTTGCATGCACTTAGAGCTTCTGCTCAAACATACATTTGGAAAAATGCATTGAATCCCCAATATGAAACATTAGATTTTACGAATTTCGGATACAAACTAGAGAATGGTACTTTGCTACCTTTATTCATAAACAAAAGCCCATTTCCAACTGATCTTAAAAAATTGTGTAATTTTAAGAAATCCTGTGCAACCAAAGCTTGTTACTGTAAAAAAATAATATTAGTTGCATACTTCTATGTGGTTGTGATCCAGAATACTGTGAAAATATAATATATAAAAATGCTATTGATAATAAATACTTATTTTTAAATTTTGTTTCATTATTTCATATTTACATATACTTTTAATTTAATTAAATAATTTTGTATGATTCCAGAAAAAAAAATTGTTGAAAACAAATTGTAGACAATTTCATTATTAATAACATTGCTCTCTTCAACAATCTTGATAAAGTTAATAGTTTTCAAGATAAATGATAAATAATAATTCAGGACACAGAAAGGCCGATGCAGCGCATGAGTCAGAGAGAGACGGCGATACTTAAAGGTAAGCAACTCATACTTGTGAGCGCGCGAAATTAACAATAAAAAACAGGTATAAATAATGAAATTTTTTTAAATATCTATCAAGAATATTTTCAACTATTGTATAAAGAATTAAAAAAAAACTTA
The DNA here is from genome assembly GCA_018342105.1 of Gonioctena quinquepunctata. Taxonomy (NCBI): domain Eukaryota; kingdom Metazoa; phylum Arthropoda; class Insecta; order Coleoptera; family Chrysomelidae; genus Gonioctena; species Gonioctena quinquepunctata. The sequence continues at coordinate 290,089 of JAFIRS010000130.1, forward strand.
TTTATATATGTTTTTTTTTTTTAAATATATTTTTCATGAGTCAAAAATACCCAAATTTGAGATTTTTCGAACCTTTAAATATTCATATCTCTAAAAATATTAACTTTATCGTGAAAAGTCATGGGAACTTTTTAATTTGTATTTCCATAAAGAATATAAAATATATCATCAGTAGGGCAATTTGAAGAGGATCGCATAAAAAAATTGAGGTGGAATAGTTTTCGGTACTCATGCGCCGATTCCTCCTAGTCTATAAAGAGGAAAACATTATTTCTTTCATTGTTTGATCTAGGTATTCTGTGAGTAACAGATTCAAAATTTTGCCGCGCAAGATTTTTGTCGGATTTATTTTTTGTTAAAAAGTTTTATCTAAGCCTGAGTAATAGAGGAAAGAGACAATGTTTGTTCCTTATATTATAAGTAAGGGCAGGCTTTTTTTTTTTTGAACAATGGTTTAAGTACATCATATTTACGGGATGTTACTCAAGTTTTTCAGTTCGTTTTAAATAGCGTGGCATATTGAAAAGCTTTTTTCGATGAATAATTATTTTATATGTATACACGAAAAACGTGGAGAATCGTACGAGGCAAGGGCGGGGCGCCAGTTCCATAAAAAAAGTAATTCTCGTGAACAATATACTTCAGCTCGTGTATCATTACATCATTGCGGTTCACGCGATTCGCGGTTCGCATGTTCAGATTAACGGTAATATTGTGAATGAAACAAACAAATTACTCAAACTAACGCGAAGAGCAAAACGTTGATTTCCTGCAAGAGGATACGTTCAAACGACACGGCCTTGTGAGCCAATTTGACCTCAGATTTTCTCATCCACAGCGGGAAGTATTAACTACTCGTATACACGTTCTTGGTGCACTTTCAGGATTGGTTATACAGAGTGTCTTCAATCCGGTATCTTCCGTAGAATTCCGAAATATCCGGGATTGTTGAACACGACAAAGATCAAACCAATGATGATGTGGGGCCGTTTTTAGACACACATAATTCCACAAGATGTGTTCATTGCTCAGAAACGTATTGTCCTTCAAGAGATTCGATAGAATGAAGTTTTTTAAATCTAGGGAAATTGTACGGAATGATAAATAGGTCAAACAGGACGTAATTTTAAAAAAAGGATATCGGAACATGAAAGATTTACAAGAAAAATGTATGCCATCAATCCCACTGCTATTGGCAAAAGCACTGATACAGCACTATACGAATTCAACGGGCAGGTAATAAGTGCTCTGGATGGGAAACCACACATCTGTGGACTATTCATTGATTTCTCCAGAGCTTTTGACTATGTTGACCATTGGCTTCTTCTGCTGAAATTGGAACGATATGGTGTGAGAGGAACAGCTTTGAGTTTGATGAAATCATACTTGATAGGCAGGACCCAAAGAGTATTCATTCAGAACTCCAAAAGCCAACCTGCAACTATTGAACAGGGCGTCCCTCAAGGCTCTATACTCGGACCCTTACTTTTCGATCCGATGAATTACTTCAATAATCTTCCAGAAACTCATGTAAACGCTTACGCAGATGACACACATTTTCTTGTCAAATGGCAAAACGTGACAGCTCTCACAGAAATGACACAAACCGTCTACGATCAAGTTATAACATGGGCAAACAAAAATAGGTTGTCTCTCAATATATCCAAAACAGCGTTGATGAAATTCACCCTGCACAATATCCCAGAAAATTTCAGAATCCATGAGACAGGTTGAATCATGCTCTACAATTAAAATGCTGGGTCTTACATTAGATCACAAACTTACATGGACTGCTTACATTGAAACCCTATGCGAAAAAATGCGTAAAAATTGTTACTCATTGAGTTTCATGTCGATGCACTGTGGTAAAGAAGTGTTGCTAAATCTGTATTATGCGATCACGCATTTTCATTTACGGTATGGAATTTTGAGCTGGGGTACAGGGTCTTCTGCGGAAAGAGTTTTTATTTCACAAAAATATGCAGTCAGAAACATTGCACAAATCGTGTAGAAATAAATTCAGAGAATTAAAAATACTATACTAAGTATATCTGTGGGGACAGTCAAATCGATCGCAGCGTGTACTGTGGCAGAAATATGAAACAATATCGGGACCGTCAAATTTGTTTTGATAAATAATTCCACGTTAATTTACGTAAAATTCTTGCAAATATGATAAATTGCTCTCAGATATCGACAATGTTTCATATTTTTTCAAGTTTTTCGCTTGATTTTGATAGAAATTATCAAAACATGACTTGTCATCTAACTGTCAAATATTTCCTGAGTCCCGAAATATGACGTTCGCCACTGTCGTGCATAGGGCCAATAGCTGAACACGTTATGTAAAATAGTACTTTTTTTTTATTTCATTGAATTTTTTGTCAAAAAGACTGAATTCACGTTTTCAAACGACTTGCGTAGAGATTGAACACAGCCTTTTGTAGCTTCATCACATAAATGAACTTGAAAATATATTAACAACATTGTAGATCAAATATAAAACAAATGAAAATAAAGTGTATTTTTATTTAAAGTTGCAACGAGAAATGGTTACACTTTGAGAACTAAAATTTAGTAGGTAAATTCAGAAAGGATTAGAGTACTAATTGAAAATATTGAGATTGAGTTCTTTTCGAAAATTTAGTTTTTTTTGAGGTTCAATCTGTACAATATAATGAAGCTTTTCCTGACTGATAGTAGGCACACGAGAAATATTTTACAGAACTTCCTTCTGAGGGTAGTGCACTCTTTGTCAGTTAATTAATTCAATATTTCGAAAATTGTGTTTTTTCGCAAAACGCAGATATGTTTACAAGCTTTTATCTCCCCTGCCTTGTTTGTTTCTCGGTGATTATTATTTATTTCTCGATTTGTACGTTCGGGTGAAATTTTGCAAACAAATTTTGATCCACTTCTAGTCGTCCGATTAACTTTGGCAGGTAAATCCGGTGACAATCTATTATGAAATTTTTGTTGCAGAAAAAAACAAATTGGCGGACGAGTTTCGTGATTATGGGGCGCTTCGATTCAAAATTGGAATGGGGGGGCTGAAGATAATAAGTTTTTTGTCAAAATTCATTGATTTAAGAATGCGGCTCCAAGATGGCGAACGAGTTTTGCGACTATGGTCCAATTCTATTCAAAATTGGTATGTCGCAGTTTTTGGGGTCGGATATTATGATTTTTTTGGTCATAATTCATGAATCTGGGATGACGAGCTTTGTGATTATGGCCCTATTCTATTCAAAATTGGTATGTTTTTGTGGTCGAACATTATAATTTTTTTGTTAAAATTTTATAAAATGACTGATTTCCTGAATGACTAGAAATAATTAAATACAAATCAGAAAAAAAATAAAGACAAACTTTTATACAAATGCATTAAAGAGGAAAAGTAGAAAATAAATAAACAAATATTGTTATTGACAAGTTTTTATACAAATGCACTTAAAGGGAAAAACATATTTCTTCGATTATTTGACCTAAGAATAACAGATTCATAAGCTACAAAATAGGTATTCTTGCGTCTTGATTTTAGTGTTTTTAGGGGAATGGGTTTTGTGATTTATAGTCCGGGTTTTTATGGTCGGAGATTATGATTTTGTTGTCAACATCAAAAACATTCAGAATGACAACTGCAATAAACTTCTTCAAAAAGGCAAATATGTGTTGCATTGAAAATTACTCTCTGTACAATGCTTGTAACCATTGAACACTCATAATACAGAAATTCGAAAAAACCTAGAAAAACATACTTTGTTCAAGTGTAGGTATGTTTGTAATAGCCAGCTCGATATATAATTGGGTCATAAAGCACTCGTGATAGACTTTTGAATAGAGTATACTTTGATATTTTTCCGCTAATATTGTTGCAGAAATAGCAATCGACCAAATTTCTTTTAAATGTGTTTTGAGAAATTTTGTCTTGTGAATTTCTTCAAAAATATTGACACAAAAATATCCATCACTTGTGATATGACTACTGAAAATCACTTGCATGTATGAAATCAATGATTTCTGATTTTATGAAGAAAAATTCAGCTAACAACATATGGGACGTTGAAAAATAGTATTTATTTCTTTCTATTTTTGATTCTACAGCATTGGAGACTTGGATAAATATTCACTATAATGCATGGTGACTATCGGATTCACACGCCATATTTGTCGCCACCTTAAAGAAGATTGTGTCGATTATTTGAATTATTTTTCAAATATGCAGCAAGATTCACAATGTAATTAATTATGTTATTAGGTTGATGTTAAAAAATCAATCCAAGGATCTTTTTTTTTTCGAATCAAATTTTTTGAATATTTAAGTGCGGTAAAATCATGAGAATTCTTATTAAACCAGAAAAATGAACATTCGTTCTCTCAGGAATGAGCATTTAGAGTCATTCCTCATAATTGCTAAGGTCACAAGGTTGGGGCACTTTGTTTTAACAAATTCGATATATCTCGAAAGTTATTCAACCCATTGATTATTGAATTCGTTAAACATTATAAGATATAACGCGCAAATGTGTCTATTATACAGGTTCATTTCAATTATTTTCTTATATTTTAAAGTAAATGGAAACTCGCATGACTGTACTTTTTCAGTCATCAACGGAAACTCAACTTTTGCCTACATAATTGCATTCATTGGTTCTCACAGACTGAATATTCTCCGTAACCAATTGAGTGTGACATTTTATTATCCTTCAGAATCATTGGATAATTTTATGTGGGAAATCTGTGATTTCTGTTGTTTTCAGGTTATCATAAGTTTCCATCATAACTTTCTCTCAATCTCACGCTGCTTGGCCATGAAAATTGCCTTATATCAATAAAATATAATCATGTTATTTCAAAAAGGCCAATTTCATTCACATAAATATTGGCGGAAAAGTAATTCGGAATGTCTTGAAATACCTGTCATCAAGAGTAAAACTTTGGTAAACACCTATGGTTATTTTTGTTTTAATATCTACAATGAGATGTGTGTTCTTTGATTTACGAATTTAACGTTTTCCAAAGATAGCACAACCATTGTCTCCAAAATCACGAATAAACAAGCATAATGAGAACATAAACGGTGAAATTACCAACTTTGTAAGTGATTTTTTTTTCTATCTAACTTTTGTCGACGATTTTTCCTGAATTATTCTGAGAAATCATTGAAATCTACCTTGGATTCCATTTCCAAAAATGATCTTTCTTTGTAAGGGATGACAAGATTATTATAAAAAATTTAAGCTGGGATGCAAATTATGACAACTTTACGAAAATCCATTCATTCATTGAATCAGAATGAAATAATAGTACCAATTCATCAATATTTAGTCAGATGTTTTATTTGAGCAATAAAAAAACACATATATGTATACATACATACACTTACTTATACACACATATACATACATTTTCAATATTCAGCAACAATTAGTTGCAATGGAAAAATCTGCAATGCGCCTCGTAGTTATAAAAAAATCCATTCTAATAGTACTGGATACGAAGTAGAGGCGACCTTAATTAATCTGCTTACCGGATGGAAATATTTTTTTTATCAAATGTAATATATGGCAACAAATATGTCACAAATGGATTCCCTAAAAAAATTCGGTCAAGACATTTTTTTTACAAGCTTTCATTTGTCTTCACCTGTCCCGGTGTTTTACAAGTTGAATTTGACCCACTTGTAATGATTAACTTGAAATTTGGCGGGTGTTCATAATTCCGGTGACACTGCATTATTCAGATGGAAAAACAACATGGCGGCCCCAATATGGCGGACGAGTTTTGTAATTATGATCCGATTCTATTAAAAATTGGTATCTGACGGTTTTTGGGATCGAATTTTCATGAATTTTTTGTCGAAATTCATGAATTTAGAATGGCGGCTCCAAGATGCTGGGCGAGTTTAGTGATTATGGGTCTGATTTGATTCATAATTGGAATGTCCTATCTTGAATTCATGAATTTCAACAGAAACTCATAATTTCCGACTTGAGAACCTACACATACCAATTTTGAATTGAATCGAACCATAATCACAAAACTGGTCCGCTATCTTAAGCCGCCATCTGGAATTATGAATTTTGCCAAGAAATTCATAATCTCCGACCCCGAAAACCTCCACATACCAACTTTGAATTCAATCGGAACCTGATCCCAAAATTCGTCCGCCATCTTGAACCCGCCATCTTAATTTTAAATCGACAAAAATATAATCTGTGACCCCAAAAATCTCCAGATACCAATTTTTATAAAATCGGACGATAATAACAAAACTCGTCCGCCATCTTGGAGCCGCCATTCTAATTTTTCCCCAACAATAAATCCATAATGCATTGTCACCGGAATCATGAACAATATTTATTTTTTTTACTTTGTCAACAACAACTTGATTCTTTGGACAATAAAGTATTTTTGATTTCATTTGATTTGATTTTGTCCTTGTTAATCTCTAAGCTCTCTAGGAGATCAAGTTTTTGACCTTTCCTTTCTACATGCAAAAGTTCAGATTTATTAGCAAGTTAATCGGCCGACTAGATGGGGGTCAAATTCAACTTGTAAGATTTCATTACAGACATCAGGTGAAGCTAAATAAAAGCTTGAAAAAAAATTGTCTTGACCGATTTTTTTTAGGCAATCCATTTGTGATATATTTGTTAACATATTATGTTCAATAAAAGATACATTTCATTCGGTAAGCAGATGGGTGAATGTCGCCCCTACTACTTATCTTAGACTATAAGTATGTATCGATATGCACAAAGTCCTAGCAGAATGATCATCAACATGTTATTAGAATAATTCATACCTCAAATTTTTATAATTCATCGAGCGAATGGAATGTATTGTTCTGGAAACTGTTTTTCAATTTGTTTTTGCTCATATTTCAACATTGGCTGGAAGTTTTTTGAATAAGTTCAAGTAGAGCGAGATCCTAGTTGAAGTTGGGAGTCTCGTAAATGTACACAGAATAGAGTGTCATTATTTTAAATTGTGTGAACTGGATTCTACAAGATTATCTATACCCTAGACAAGGAAGTATTCGTATGGGTTTTTTTTTGTAACCTTTGGATGACAAACCGGAGTTGGAGATGGATTATGCTTCAAGACTGATTACTTTTTTCAGTTGTCTCAAGAGAAAGAGCTAATAAAAAAGTTTTTCGCATTTTATAGGGTGGAATCCAAAGTAATACTCAGGAGTTTTACCTTACCATCGGAATTGTCATGAGGGTTTTAATAATTTTGCGAAACGTTGTTGACATTTAGGATAAATAGGAGTAGACCTGAGGCAGACCCTTGAGGTACTGCATGTTCAATAATTTGAAAGTCTGAATGGCGATCATTGTAATGCACATATTGGAATCTATTAGAAAGACAAGAAGTGAAAATATCAAGTGTGATTCTGTTTATGTCATTGTATATTTATATTACTTTCCAATTTCATATTTGGTTCAACTAGAAGCAAGCTTCTAGAAAAGATTGTTGGCAAAAGTATTCAAAAACTCACCGAAATGTAAGTATTGGTGGACAGCCAGAATGCGGTTTCAACAATAAGTGTTTCTCTGCCATTTTCCACGGGATATCACATCTGATTGAGGTTTTGATATATTAAAACCCAACCTTCCAATATTCGTCGCATTTTATGGCCATCACCTCAAATATTGAACGGCAATAAAAAAGAGGATGACAGCCATAAAATTTCGCACAGGAACAAATTCAACGTGTTGAAATAGTTTGCAATCAATGGATGAACGTATCACGAGGTCGCTGTTGCGAAAAAATTTACAAGAATGGAATGAAAAAATAAACGAAACAGGGAATAGTCCAGTTTATAAACTCAAAATGGTGTAATTTTTGTAACAGTCCGTAAAAATATGAGTGAGGGCGTCTAGAAAAATGTGCAAAAGTTTCAAACCCGCACATAAGCAATTGCAAAAGTTATTAACAAATTAAATTAAAAAAAGGAATTTGGGTTATTGGAAATAACTCGGAAACTATCAACATTTTAAAAAAATTAAAAAAAGATTCGTGAAGAGAAAAATTTTCAAAAAAAAATTTCGACTCCCGGAACTCTTATAAATAATTTACGATATTATTAACATAATTGATAATTTGTTTATATTTCAAGCCTGATAATTGTTAAACAAAAACCACAAAAACTGATTTCGCATCGCTTTATCACAACTATACTATATGAGATTATGAGATACCAATGTTTTCAATTGTTATTATCTAACACTTATTAATTATTGAAGCAAACAAAAAACTAAAAAATCAGTAAGAAAGGTTGAGTTTTTTTTATTTCATATTGATTATCATTGAGTTCTATTTTCATGTACGAAAATACTATTAGATTACATTTTTAGTGCTATTTGTTCAAGAAAATCATGAACAAATAGATTGCTTGCATATTTTTGGATTTTTTGCAGTTTCATTGATTAGAAAATGTTATAGTTTGAGAAAATCTTCGGTTGTTTTTTAATTGTTCATACTAGTGTTTTTACTATTTTTATTACTTAAACAAGAGATTAAGAAAAACATGTGTCTTTAGAATGCATCATTTGCGATTCTCTACAAGGAAAAATTTGTTTTTGTGCCTATAATTCAATTGCTTATTAAATAAACAATTTGTTACAAATAATCACTGGATATTTTTTTTCAAGATAGACAAAATAACATAACCTGAACGATCCAGAAGTGTCTGATGAAGATAGTGTTGAGGAAATTTGGGCTTTCCAGAATTCAGATGGTGAAAGTTTTCAATTTAGCATAAGAACTCGCATATACAGGGTGAGTCAGAAGTACTTTGACAAACTTCAGGAGGTGATTCCTCACAATATTCTAATATGAATTGTCCAAATAAATATATGTCCGGAAACGCTTCGTTTCCAAGATACAGGGTGTTAAAATGTTATCTTTATTTTCGTTTTTTTTAAATAACTTTCGAAATACTGGCCTTCATTAAACGAAAATTGGTATTGAGAGGTTCTTTGAGGTGTCAAATTCGAACCTGATGTTATTATTGCTCTCAGTCGTAGGGGGCGCCACCTACACGTCTTTCTCTTTTTTGAAGATTCATTACTTTTTTGAGCACACTTCTAGCACATTTTTCAGTGAAAAAATTAATTCCTCTATCATATCTACGTAAAAGGCTACCCATCTTACAAGTCGCTATAAGCAACCGTTTTCTAGATATTTGGACTTGAAAATTTCAAGTCGATTATTTATAATCGATGCGTGTGAAGTTATTCCTTATTTTGCATTTTTCACAAAGAATTCTTAGGAAATGAATTTGACGTTTGAGTAAGTAGTTTTGGTTTTTTGTCGGGGGCTACACCTAATCTATTTATTTTTACTCGTTTGAAATAGTTATTTTTGTATCAAGGGTGCAAAATCTGTATTTGTTTCGATAAAATTTGCAAGAAATATCAACATTTTATTTCAAGAAACTTTCAATAGGTGCAATAAAATAAAATGAAGGAAACTAAATTGTATTCAAATAAATTGTTCAAAGTGTCCACCTTCAGCGAAGATACAGGCATTCAGTATTCTAGTCATTGAATCTCATACCCGCTCAAAAATCATTGGTGTGTTTCTTATTGTTTCACAGGCGTCTACTATTCGGTTTCTTAGATCTTCCTTGTTCGCTACTGGAGTTTTATTAAACTAGTGACTTCAAATGTCCCCATAAATAAAAATCTAGCGGGTTTAGATCTGGGGACCTTGGTGCCCACGCCTGGTTAGGTTCTTGTACACCCCTACCGATCCATCGATTTGGATAGACAGTGTTAAGGAATTCCCTGGCTACAACGCTAAAATGGGCCGGAGACCCATCATGCATAAACCACATGCGGATGCGAATTTCTAATGGTACATTCTGAAGTAGTACCGGCAATTCATTTTCTAAAAAGTCTCTATAAGTTGCGCCATTCAGTCGGAATGGTAAATATCTAGTTACATCATACATGCACTCTGGAATATGGAGAAAATACTTTTCTTACGTGTTTTTGCCTCCTGAACACGAATCCGGAAGAAAAATGCGGCGGTCTCATACCGTTCCCGAGTTACAGCACTAACCCCATTTTCAAGCACCGTTTTCTCGCACAAAAATCACTCAAAATGTCTCCTTCTTTTTACCAGCATAAACAATACACCCTAAATCACTTATTTTCGGCATAACTTTGCACAGAATATCGTCGTTTTTATCGAAAAAAACCTCCTTCTTACACAGTTGCAAATGAACAATTTTCGTTCCTTTGACAAAAGTCATTCTGAATGTATTCTGTCAAAGGAACGAAAATTGTTCATTTGCAACTGTGTAAGGAGGATTTTTTCGATAAAAAGTAAGAGCAATGATAACATCAGGTTCGAATTCGACACCTCAAAAAACCTCTCAATACCAATTTTCGTTCAATTAAGGTCAGTATTTCGAAAGTTATTTAAAAAAATCGAAAATAAAAAAGAAACTTTAACCCCCTGTATCTTTGAAACGAAGTGTTTTCGGACATATATTTATGTGGACAATTGATATTAGAATATTGTGAGGAATCACCTCCTGAAGTTTGTCAAAGTACTTCTGACTCGCCCTGTATGTGCAAAACATATTATAAATGTTCCACGTTGTAGACTTATCCACAATCAGAAATGCATTTCCTATATTGGGCTTAAACACTACAATGTTCTACCTGTATAATTGAAATGTAACAGAAACAATGACAAATTAAAAATACAAACAATTGAAAAAACATGATAAGCAGTAACCACCAGTTCCTGGAACGATTGCTGATCGAATCCACTATTTACTGTTTGTACGCATAATTTTCCACCGAGCTTTCCAGCGATTGAGACATTCATTGAAAACGAAACCATTTCGTGTTTATTCGAAATGAATAATTTTAACTGCGGGAAATTAGAAATGTCTAATCATTTCTTCCGGTAACTAACCTAATCTACCGGTATTCGTTTCGGTTTTCGGTATCGTTCTTCTTAATCTTTATTAGTCATTCTCACGCGAAACCGGTATAAAGTTTTAGACGAGGAGATGATTACCGTTTTTACGAAACAACTAACGAAGCAGCACAATCATTTTTTTAAATGATTGATTGACTTCCTATAATATTATTTTGTTTATAGTTCAGTTTTTATGAGAGTTTCATATGTTCAGAAGGTCCGCCATCTTAACCTGGTTTCTGTGACAGGGCTCTAACTTAATGGCAGTTATAAAGAACATCTCGAGCGGCAGTTGCGTTACGCCACTGGCCTTTTATGGAGGGAACACCCGTCACCTCGGACACCAGTGTTATTACCTGTACAGGGTGTAATTTATTTAAAAAAACCACACACCAGACCAGCAATTGTTACGCCACTGGCCTTTTATAGAGGGTACACTCCGTCAAGTAAGACCAATAAACTCTAAGGAATCTTCAAATGTTCTCAATAAATCACTTTACTTGATCACTCCTTTGTTGTTAGGTTTAGAACTTGAGTAATAAGAGCATCGACAGTCTGAGGATGGTCGAACCGAGATTGTTTCTCGAGAGCGGCTTCAAGAAATATCCCTTTCTCTCTATACTGGGAATGTGGGGCGTTTAGATAGAAGAACGTACCGATCTCAGAAAGATTGTTGAATAATGCACTTGGGAAAGCATTAGAATATACATATATATTTTATAATAGTTACCTAGCATTTCCATCAGTTCTATATAATGGTAAAATGATTAAATAGTCAAAGAACATTTGAAATTTCACATTAGGTTCGTTTTTGGCATTCTCAAAGTCAGTGGACTGAATACAGTGCTTCTCAAAAGTCCCCTCCCCCCCCTCTTATTCATGGAACGATTATACATAAACAAGTGAAATTTGGAAACTGAATATTAAAGGTTATAAACTTCCCTACTAATGATGAACGTCACAGATGACGTCACAAGGCCATTGTGACCAATAATTTTAAATGGAACCCTACGGCAAGCGACACCTCTTAAAAGGTATCAAAAAAACGTATTCAATGATACTAATTTTGTTTGTGTTTATGGCAGTTTTGGCAACTCGCTTTTAAAAAACGCAAAGCTGTGATGAATTAAATCAGTTAATACTAAAATTCCAAATTCAAGCTCCGCCTCTGGATGGTTGTCAAATAAGCTGACGTGTTTGTTAGTCTCCCTAATTCGACGTTTTTGTAATTGTCCAAGTTTTTGTACAATTAATAATTTGTGTATTGTTGATCGAACGTTTAACTGTTTTAGCAGCTTTTGTACTTTTAATATTTTTGTACATTTTAATAATTTGTTCAACTGTTTAACGTTTAAGTGCTTCAAGAAGCGAAATGGTACGTGCTTTAGGTGATAAAGTAGCAGCGATCCTAATTCTTGGTGAAACTGGACAAAATATTCATGCAGCAGAACGCATTTTTAATGGAGGTTTTCCGATCGCCCCGTTTCGAGGACTTATTCAAGGGAGCTTCTTCGTAAGTATGAAACAACGGGTAGTATTAATGGTGCGAAACGATCTGGCAGACCACAAATTTCTGATGAGAAAAAAATTTATATACTGGCAGAAGTAATAGTTAATCCTACTTCTTGAACAACTCACGTTGCATCTACCTGTGAAGTCAGTCGAAGTACAGTACACAGGGTGTTGAAAAAAAAACAAATTTCATCCATGCAAATTAAAAATGGTTCATCAACTCTCAGGCGACGACCCAGACCGAAGACCAGAATTTTGTGAAAATATGGAAACTAAAATTAACCAACAGCCAGACTATGTCAAAACAATTTGTTTTAGTGACGAAAGTACTTTCTATCTAAATGGAAATGTAAATACACAGAATGTGAGGTATTGGAGTGACGCAAATCCTTACCTGTTTCCTGAAACACATACCCAATTTCCCCAGAAGGTGAATGTTTGGGCAGGTATCCTGGGAAACCACATCTTGGGCTTTTTTTTTAAATACTAATTTAACTGGTGAGGTTTATCTGGAGCTGTTGCAAAACGCAATAGAGCCGTTAATCCTTGAAATTTTTTAAGATACTCCAGATGAATTCGGCAATTTGGAAATAACATTCCAACAGGATGGTGCCCCTCCACACTATTACGGTGTAGTAAGACGGTATTTGGATGGGGAGTATCGTGGTAGATGGATTGGACGACGAGGTTCAACGGAATGACCAGCTCGATCACCGGACCTCACACCTTTGGATTTTTTCTGAGGGGGTACCTCAAATCGAAGGTTAATGCCACTGAACCTGACAATATTGACGTTTTAGAAGAACGTTTGTTGCAGAATGTGAGGCTGTTTCCGCAGACACATTTGCAAAAGTACGAGAAGAGTTTAAAATAGGATATTTCACTGTCAGGAAGTAAATGGAGGTCACTAGCAATTTTTTCAAGTAGATACTGATTCTTAAATCTGTAATGAATATCATACTGAATGGAATTTGAATTTTAATGTTTACTAATGAGCCATTAAAACTGCCATAAACACAAACAAAATTAGTATCATTGAATAGGTTTTTTCGGTACCTTTTGAAAGAGGTGTCGCTTGCCGTAGGGTTCCATTCAAAATTATTGGTCACAATGGCCTTGTGACGTCATCTTTGACGATTTTGTCATCTATCATCACTAGTAGGGAATTTCACAACCTTTAATATTCAGTTTTCAAATTTCACTTGTCTATGTATAATCGTTCTAAAAATAAGAGGGGGGGGAGGGGACCTTTGAGAAGCACTGTATGAGTAAAAATGCCATCAATTGTTGAACAGACTGTTGATCAATATTATTCGAGAAATATGGGAATATAAAATATGGAGATACATTTAAAAACATATAAAAATTATAATTCATTCAATTTGCCCAAACATAAATCCAGAAAAATATATGAACTTCAGGCCATTAGGTTTCAACACTTATTCACTCGATATTTGTTTTACACGATATTAGTTTAGTTGTATTACTATTCTATTTATTTCCGCGAAAGTTGTTTATTTACTTTTATATCCACTGTATATCAGACTATAGTTGTATTGGTAATGTTTTCTATGAGAGCATGAACTATCGGTTAGAGGTTATCTCGTTCTTGAAGCATTGATAATATAATTTTTATCAATAGTAAATACTGTTTAACTGCGTATTCACTTTGTGAAGTCATTACTCGTGCAGTTCCTGTTTCACTTGATTGGAATTCTCTTTCTTAATACTCTCGCAATTTCACTGCAAGATGATTACTTGTCAATGAACTCATGACTGAAGACTGTCTAATCAAGAGCTGTTACTTGGTTGATAGGTACCGCACTTCTATATGGTATCTTATTATATGATTACTATGTGAAAGTTTGAGCACTTCTCGTCTTTCTGCACTACATGTTAATCGAATGAAAGTTTAAACACCTCTGAGCTATATTTCGCGTTGTCTCGTGCTTTTTATATCAATCTTCCCTTCCATGGATTTTCTTTGTTTTGGTCACATTCCTTAAGTTAATTATTTTCGGCTTGTCATAATAAATCACCGTCTGAGTAATCAATGGCTCGTTACTGTAGCCGAAGGAATGTATAAAAAATGAATGATTTATCTATTTTGTGGTCGTATTGCATTCAATGAGCTGTCAAAACCTATAATATAAGTTTCTTTGTTTACTATTAAATTCCTTAGGTGTGCGTAACTCAGAGGGTGATGAGTTGTTGATAACTCATTTGTAAGAGGGGGACTTTTTTTACATGCATTCCAGGGCTAGAAGGTGTCAATCTATTTTTAACGTGCCCTTGTTTATCAGTTGGGACGAGTATTTGATTTCAAAATTTATTTTCATTCCCAGTGAATTGTGTTTTCTGGCCATAGAGTTCATATTTATCAATGATTCGTTTCTTATGTTTGAAAGTTGTTCTGTACTTATGGGGTTATGACAGTTGGTGGACCGACATATATCCACCGATTCAGCTGAGGAACTTGATACAGCCTTCAAGCAGCTTCAAAATACTATGATAAAGCTTATGAAATCAACCCAGAAAAACAAATGACATTCAACAGAGACGTACCTTGGTGGAATAAAGAGTTCGCCAAACTGAGAAAAAAGTTGGGAAACTCTTCAAAAGAGCTAAAAGTATTGGACACTACTCGGCTCTTACTGAGTAGGTTCAACGATAAAATCCAGAAAGACAAGGCAGATGTGTGAGGCGATTACAGAGCTAGCCCTAGCACTAGAAAGTCCACTTCAGAGAACATAGCAACGGTATCAGGAAAAATCCAGATAGTCAAGCAACAAATGAATGATGAGATTCCAATACAAAGACAAGCAAAAAGGCAAGATCTATTAGAATCTCCAAATATCGTGGCTCCTAAAACCTAGCATTTTAGCAGAAGTGAAGTAACTAAGGGTCATCTGTGGCTCTTAGGCATGAGCCTTTTTCCTCAAGTACGAAAAATTCCCCACTAGCAGCGCTAGTAGACCGGTAGGGACAAACATTACCTAATTCACATTGAAATACATTTGAAAATAAACATCAAAAGTCAAATAGCTATTTTCAGGGAGCATGAGCATTATTTTAAATAATACAACTGTATTACTTGAATAACACTATCTTAAATGGAGAAGGTTTGATGTTTGTCCCTAGGACAAGTGCGGCCTCTCGTGGCAAATTTGCCACACTATTCTCAGGAAAAAGACTCATTTAGATGTCTCAGTTAGAATGAATTGTACCTTAGGAACTTTGGCCTGTCACTTGTCCATAAATATACCTGGTAGAAGACGTGATAATGATAATTTTATTTGTATTTACAGACGTTAATTATTTCCTGCATGGCGAGTATCAGCTAAAAAAATCTTGTAGAAGCTAAGAATATCGATAACGCAATCAAGGTTGTTATATTCACCACACCATTTGTAAAATTGCATTGATTTAGAGCATTTCCTTATACCGAAATTTGTAATTTTCACCAGTGCCAGTGTGTTCTTGACAATGCTTTGATTTATGATATAGTTTATTGTTGAGTAACTACTCAAATTTTGAATAGAGAAAGGAGTCATAACGGGCTACACGGGAAGCTTATCATATTCTCTTTTCTCTTATTCGATTCGTAAAAGTCTTCCCTCGTCTATTAGAACAAATTGATGAAGACCCACCTATTCGAACAAGATTCCCAGCATCCATTGTATTATTGATTAGTCAAAGGCAAACTTGAGTTTTACTAGGAACTGATGACTACATTATTTCACTAGCAAAAATCGACGAACGGAAAAACCAAAAGGTCAAATATAATATCAGAACCTATCCAATATGAATCTCGAATGATTATTTATTTTGTAGTAAGAGTTTTAGCAGCCCTGAAAAGCTAGTGTTCGATATTGGCATCCAGTTTAATATTTTACAACTAAATGCAAAAACGTTACATGAAAATGAATGAAATCTGCATGGCTTAAAACCCTCGGGGATACCTATTGGCTAGCCTGATTTATAGTATCCGATCAATTTGAAATTGTAACCGAGGGAAGCTTTCAATAACGTTTCCTTTACTAGTTCGATTGTGTGGCAGAGTCTGGCAAAGCGGATTCATTTTGGAAAGATTTCAAATAAATGGTTTTTAAACATACTTCTAACGTATCCATTATGTTATTCACATTCAATTTGGATCTGGTAATGAGTCATTTTCTAGTTTTTGTTCTATTATATCAAGTGTTTTTTTAATAGGTACGTTCGGAAATAAACTTACCACATCAAAACTCACTATAATGTCGTTTTGACTGAAATGTGTCTTATGTAATTTATCAAGGAAATGTGTATTTCGGATAAAGCTGTCCTTCAATCCTGCCAATGGTAAATATCGCTCTTATACATACAGTTTGCATCAGCATCTATATGAAAATAACCCAGAACGAGGACTAACTTATTGTAATTGGCTTTTGCGTCATCATTATTTGAATAATGATTTTGTCTCGAAGATACTGTTTACAGATGAGTCCAATTCTTTTCGATGGGCCTTTGACGGACCAAAAATATCTACAATTCTTAGAGAACGATATTCAAAATAATGTCAACGATTTACCTGAATACATCAGAAAAAATTCAATTACAGCGGGATGGGCAGAGAAGGATTGGAACAAATGGTCCAATCAGATGGCCAGCCAGATCACCCGATTGAACTCCTATTGATTTTTATTCATGGGAGAACTTAAAATCCAAAGTATACCCGAGGAGATCAACTTCTTTGGAGGACTTGAGAGATAGAGTTAAGCGCGCATTTCACGAAATTCCTGCTCACGAAATGTGATGAGGTGTACAATAAATAGGACTAGTCTTTGTGTTAGGGAAAACGGGCAACACTTCGAACACATCATTGGTCATTAATAAATACAATGACTTTTCGATGGTTGTGAAACTCTTCTATTGAAAACAGGATAAGTAATAATTTCTACGTTGTATGTTTCACTTTTTCAGTCGTTATATTTATTCAAACAGTTTGATTATATTAAAGTTATTTTTTCTGTAATGGGTTTATGATCATTACATATTGTCAAGTCAATTATTTTTAGTAATTCATTGTTACCATTCTGAAGTAGAGTTTGAAAGAATGTCATGTCATGTTACCTACCAAGTTTTTCAGATTGATTTCATTTTATCAGATGGCTCTCTACGTTTTGAACAAGAAGAAAGTGGTACATAATGTATATCCTTGAATTGATAATTAAATTTTTTATCGAATGGCAAGATGACCCTCGGTAGGTACCATTTAAAAAAAACGATATTTTCGTTAAAAATGAGTTCAGAAAATGTCAATTCCTGCTGTAGGATTTGTTATTGATCATATCGATGAAATGACTATTACTATGAGTAACTGATAAATAAATACTTTTTATTTTTCTTTTTAATAAAGAGTACATCTATATAGGAATGGTCAGAAACATTTAGATCTAAAACTAAAACTAAAACTAATGACTTCTACAAGAGAACACATTGAAACCTAACCTAAAACAAATGACATCATCATCAAGATATGCTACTAAAAAACTCATGTATTGAGTAGAATGCACCTTCAAGTAGAATTTTTTTTATTGTAAATTTGAACAATTTTTCATTGTTACAACTTTTTATGGAAATGGGGAGTGCATTAAAAATTTTCAGACCCATGTAGTATGGTGAATTACTTGTAAGCTTCAGCCTTGCATACGGAACATGGAAATCATCTTTTTGACGTGTAGTTACGCCATGAAAGTTCATATTGGTAAGGAATTTGTTTTGATTTTTGTTAATGTATAGAGCCAACTCAAATATGTAAAGGCTGGGTACTGTTAATATGAAAAGCTCTTTGAATAATTCTCTACAGGAGTAGTAATTTGATTTTATAGTCATTCTACGAATAATTCGTTTCTGTGAGAGAAATACATCATCTGATGTTGTCGAACTTCCCCAGAGGCAGACTCCGTAATGCAGTCGTGACTCTACCTGACAGTAATATAGGGCAGTCAGTTGTTCTAGACTTAAAATTGATCCAAGATTGAAAAATAAGTATGAAAGAGAGGACATCTTAGATACGATGTTTTCACAGTGTCCCTTTCAAGTCAGATGTTGATCTAGCGTGATACCTATTTACTGATTCATTGTCGATTTTGACGTTGTTGAGATCTTCGCATGTACTTTGATGAGTTTTGAACCTCACAATATTGGTTTTCTCAGTATTGAAATATAGTGAATTTGAACTATACCAATCAAATAAATTACTCAAAGCTAAATTACATTCATTTCGCAGGTCATCTTCACATTTCTTTGATATTATTAATGATGTATCATCAGCATAGGTAACAAAATGTCCTCTTTTGAAAACCTTATCTATTTTTTGACATATAAAATGAAGAGATGTAAATTAGTATATATTTTAACCTGAGCAAGGCCTCCTGGGCTAAAAAAAAATTGATGAATTATTTTTTTTCAATTGTAAAATGAAAATCTGGCAACACTGTCGTATGTAATTTGAGCCGTAGAATCCAAAAAACATCAAACATACAGGGTGTTCCATTTGAAAAATCGAAGTTGGTTACTATTCTGGCAAAACCGGAAGTCTGCCATTTTGTTTTCATATGTCTGTCAATCCAAAATTGTGTCTCATATTTATGTACAAAATTTCATTCAAATCGGTTGATCAGTGAAGGATTTATAGGCATGGCCCTACTCCCATTGTCACCCGGTATAGAGAACAGCAGTGGGCCAAGTACTGTACCTTGGGGTACCCCGTATGTAACACGCATTGGAGAGCTCATGGCATCGTCGATCTGAACATATTGAACTGTGTTATCCAGGTATGATTTAAGTAGATCATATACTTTGCCTCTAAGACCGTATAGTTTTAGTTTGTTCAGCAATGCTGCTTGAACAATCCTTTCCCGGAGAGATGGGCACAGCTTTGGTTTTCATTGTACCCCATACAAAAGAATCGATAGAGGTCAAGTCAGGAGAGCGCGCTGGCCAAGGAAAGGGGCTGTATTGACCGCGACCTATCCATCTTTCCGGAATCTAGTGGTGAAGCCATCGTCAGACTGGTAGGGTGTAATGAGCAGTATATCCGTCTTACTGAAACCCTCTGTTTGTTCTATTAATTTTAGGCATGTCATCTGACACTGGTTCAAAATCCTTTTATAAAAATTCAAGGTAAAATAGACTATTTAGTCGCGGAAGCCACCAAAACGTTGCACGAAAATTCAGGTTGAAAATTGCTGACTTTTATAGCACGAGGATTTTCGTCTGCACAAATGTGAGCAAAATGTTGTTTAAAGATACCAGCCCTGGTGAAAATTCCATCATCAGTCCAAATCACCCTCCGAGAGTAGAAAGCATCATTTATTATTTGCCCCAGGAACGTTTCGGAAATGTATCTTCTTCGTGGTAAGTCATCAGGTATCAAATTCTAAACAGATGATATGCGTGACGTCCATCTGCTATCAAAGTTCTGTTCACAGTGCTCCTCGTATATCCTTATTGTAAAGATCTACGCCTGCTACTGAAAGGCATTTCGTCGAAGCGCTCTAAGATATTTTGTGTTTTTCTTTCATTTTGAAGGAGTACGAATATTCCATCCGCTCGCGATCGCAATACGGTTGATCCGGTTCCTCTTAGATGTTGAAAAGTAGTGGCAAACACTGTCTTGTCATATTATTCATGTATTGTAAACCCATTGCCATATCACATGTAAGCCCATGATGTATTTTTAGGTCTGAAAACGTCAAAATACGTCGAAACGTCGGTAACTTGAAAAAATTTTGATAATCATTATTGCCCTTGTTTATTGTTTTTAGAATACAGAATAATAGCATGAGAAATTTGAGAGTTACATTTTGGCGACATGTATATGTTTTCTCCTCAGTAAATGGTTGGATAGATATAGCGGAGGATTGAAAATCGATTCAGCTGAACTGGAATTGTGCTAGTGAATAGTCGAAGTATTACAGCTTCCGTACTAATCAAGGACCAAAACATGTGGATATTATTAACCTACTAATGCGGCAGCTATTTTTAGATTTTTAAACTTTTTCGTCTGGTAGTTATAAGTAGCGTGTCATCAAAATTCTCGAGGATCTTTCTTTACGCGGAATTCAAATGAATAGTTTCCATAATTCCCGTACATATAGTATCACTGAACCCTTCATTAATCATAAACAGCTGGTTCTTTCGACAAGTATCATAGAATGTGGTGAGAAAAATTATACAATTGTTTGTAGGATATACATTATGTAATAAAGTTAAGCCAAATTGTCGCAATCATAATCCCAATCTTTTTTTTGATCACAATTAATGACAGATGACAGTTAATTTTTGTAATGAAACCAAACAATAAATATCATTCGCGTCATTACAGCAACTTTATTTCAAGAATTTTCTGCAGAAATATGTCCATGTATATATACACTTATTTTTTCAAATTCACTAGAATTAATTCAATCATTGTTTATTCTTCGACACTCATCATTATAGGTTTTCAATAAAATTACAGTTAATTTATTTTGGATATCGATTCGAATTAATCAAAACAAACATCCAGATAAAAAGTGAATACGTAAAAATGGATTGTAAGATATTGGGATTCAAAAATTGAATTCCAGAATGGAATTACCTACATTTCCATCTTTGCCTCGATTTCTACATTTTCCTCCATATTCCTGATTATCGGAAATGTTGTTTGCGTTAAGAAAAATGCTTGAAATTTCAACTGTGTCGAGAGATAAGAACTGCTAGTCGATTGCCTCATTATTTAAAAAATCTAAATGAATTCTGATCATTTACACACCTATCAGAGGTCGACAATATCAAACATTTGTTAACATTTATTTTCCATAATCGTGATTTGAATTTAATACACAAGAACCTTGGTCTTCATAACGGTATTCCTCATTTGCCATATCGATAACATGGCCATCATTGATTGGAATGAAGTTACAATAGGTTAAGATCGTTGAAAAAATAAATGTTAAATCAAGAAAAGAAATGTAAAGCAGTTGAAAAATGTGTAATGTAAATTAAATAATCACCAGATGAGTTGTCCTCTAATTTTCTGCTCAAGTAGGTAATGATACCTAAGCGCAGGCAATCAGCTGAGCATACGTAAATAATTACACATATCTCTTAATTCCAAGATAAAATGCTGAGAGATAATATCAGTGTGCGTTTTATTTCGATAGAGAAATATTTGAATCCTTCAATCTCATGAAACAATGCAAATTAAGTTTTTGACGTTAGCCATAGGCATGAAATTCATAAGTTTGGCGAACAAGTAAAATTGATTGCATGCTTGTAGAATACTATACTATAACTATGGCTATTATTGAAGTTCCACGATTATTGTAAAAAACAATACCTATATGTAGTTGAGATTTGGATTATTGTAAACTTATCTTATCTATATCATATTTAATTGTAGAAAATGTCCCAAATAGGTTGAATGGACAAAAAATGAGAACGTGTAACGTTGTGGCAGATATTACAATTAAACTGAAAATAAATAAGTCACGTTAAAATTAATAGTATACAGGGTCAATTGCATTTTTGGTTTTTTCCAATAATTTTTGTGTGATACTTATACAAAAAAATAAGGAGGCTGAATGATATGGATGTGACTCCATATCAACCAGCCTCCTTATCGGTTTGCTCACTTGTTTTTAGTAAGGAAGAAAAAGAACAACAACAAAGTATCGCGGTTCATTTATACCGATAGCACAATGAGGAGGAAAAAATAAAATAATTATGAAAAATAAATCATCTCCTGCTCTTAAACTTTCATTTTTTCAAAATAATGGTCCAGCTAATTATTCTTAGTCCCTGAAGAAGACCGCGGACACGGTCGAAACGTCGACAAATCAAAAAGAAACTCAAAGTCCATTATATATATATATATATATATATATATAATCTAGTCTAGAAAATATCCAACAAACATTTTTGAATTATCCATGTTTTAAATTTGATGGCAACTATGAGGAACGTAGGTTACCACATAAACAACTTATTTTGAATCTGGTCGGAATGGGCTTCATCACAGGCCGTTCAACGGTCACAAATTTATATCTGACAACCCAGATGATTCTGGTCAGGTGGATGTCATTTACACTGGTTATTCCAAAGCGTTTGATAGGCTTTGAATGTTTGGACTCACTAAAATTTTTTTTTTTTTTTCCATTCCTATCTGACCAATAGAAACCTCAGAGTGGAATACCATGGTCACAGATCAACCGAAATAATTGCTACATCTGGTGTCCCACAAGGCTCGCTATTAGGCCCCTTGCCTTGCTTGCTGGTACATTTTGATGTCAAATCTTTGCAAACACGTCGAACCTATTATAGTATAGTTTTCCTGTTCAAGCTCAACAATGACAAGTTAAATTTTCACTGTTGAATACATAACATGTTTCATTTGCCAGTTCCAAAGACGAACTCACTTATGTTCTCCCCAATTCATCAATTTTGTTTTGACTATATAAAGTTTCAAAATTAGATGGATATATTCAATAAAACAATAAGTTAAATTGAAATAGTTTTATGGCACTCCTTGTGTAACTTTTTTGCCTCTATTTTTTTTCAGTTCCATAAGACTGCTTCCGTGTGTAGATCTCAACCATTTTATTATTGTAAATATATTATTTACTTTTTTAGTAAGTTTAGTGATCCAATTAAACATATAATATTGGAGAGGTTCGTTGGGATTTGGATCAATTTTGTTGAAGAAAAACCATTGTTTCCTTTTATCAAATTCATCTTCAGGGCTCTGTAACAATAAGTTTTTGTAAGTTGAAGGGGTTAAGAAATAGTAAAAATAAAGAAACATTTGACAAGAGTTGGAACATTCCACAGTAAAATAGATTATTAAAAAGGAAGACTCACCAAAAATTAGTTTTTCCGAGTTGGATGTAAATAAAGATAATACATAAACAGTCATTCTAGATTCAAACGAAAAACACTTTCCCGGGACAAAAGGTTTAACATCAAGTGCGAGACAAACGAATACAGTGATAAAATTAAAAAATATCCTTGAACCATATAGTTCTTTTATTGATGGAGAAAAACAATTGTGGTAAAAACGATCCTAAATGATTTGTTATCGTTTTACCACAATTGTTTCTCTCCATCAATAAAAAAACTATATATGGTTCACGGATATTTTTTAAATTTTATATCAGTATTCGTTTGTCTCGCACTTGATGTTAAACCTGTTGTCCCCTGAAAGTGTTTTTCGTTTGTATCTAAAGTAGAACCAGAAATCTAAGAAGGTCGTAAATGAATATCAGCCGACGTCCCTCATTGTCCCTATTGTTCGAAATATAGATAAGCAATAGAAGTGTGTGTCCCTTCAAAGATTCCCAGGTCCGGATTAAAATATCTCGTGAAATAGTTTGGCATTTTAATAATATTGGGCTTTCCATTATTTTTGGCTTTTGTTGACAGTTTTATATTTAAATGTATTTGATAAAAAAAATTGTAAGGTTCATTTAGAACTCTTGGTAAGGATATGTTTAAATGTGTGTAAATAATAAAATTTACTTACCTGGCCACCAGACTTTCAGTACTAATCGGCTATTAACGTGATCATAGCGATAATGGCATATTTACGGTTACAAAATAAATTACCTACCAGATTTGGAAAACAAGACTGTTTTGAGAACTGACCGCTTTCCAATTTCAGAAATAAAAGGGGAAAAGTTAAACATTTAGTCATTACCTACCTATTATTCCGTTGTGTCAGTTGTGTCTATTTTAAAGTGTCTATTCGATTTTTGTGTCGTGAAAAATGTGGCGTCCATGGGCCCATCCTGAAGCTAGTACTTCAACTGGTGGTCGTAGTACCACTAGTCGACAAATGTTACACCCTCATGAAAAACAAATTATATTTAATGTTTATACTCTTCTTCTGGAACGTGGAATGTCCAAGGATCAAGATGTGCAAGGAAGTGCTTCTTTAACAAAAACACGGTATTCCACAGTGTTTAAAATAGTAAGTAACCCTATTTTGAGAAGAAAGAAACGAAAAGACACTGGCGGTTCAAGGAAACTAGATGGCTGTGATGTAGATATAATTTAAAGAACAATATATGCCTTGTATAAAGAGCAAATTGTGCCTACATTAGATATTTTAATACAACGGCTCAAAGAGAATGAAACTGGTATCCAGTGTTGCGAAGAGACTTTAAGGAAGTCTCTTTTACAAAACAATTGAACATATATGGCATCAGGTTAAGTCAGCATCTCGAAGAAATAATACTTCTCCACCCTTAAGTTCAACTGTGGTAGCTTTTATTCAAACAGAAACTGCAAACATTCCTGATAGCAGCTGGGCCAAGTGTGTTTCCCATATTGAAAAGGTGGAAAAGTCATGAATGGATATAGAAAAAATTCCCAAAGAAAAGTTTATTATCAATTTGGATGACGACAGTGAAACTGATCTTTGTGAGTAATTTTGTTTATAAATACCTTTTATCGAGAAACTTAACTTTTTATAAAGTATGAAGTTTGACATTTTACATTAATTAGGTATATCATATATTATTATATAATATAATTATATATATATATATATATATATATATATAATATTATTATCATATATTATATATAAATAAACAATTCTCAATTATATTCAAGCGATTTTTATTAATAATCTAACCCAATATCATTTTACCTACCTATAAAACAAAATTTAATGGCTAGGACAGGTACAACTCTGCGTAGAATCCACCGCCTACTGATTACTCAAGTGGTTGGTGATTTACGACCTTCTTAGATTTCTGGTTCTGCCACAGAATGTTTGTTTATGTATTATTTTTATTTACATCCAACTCGGAAAAACTAATTTTTGGTGGGTCTTCCCTTTTTTAATAATCTATTTCACTGTGAAATGTTCCAATCCTTGTGGTCAAATGTTTCTTTATTTTTACTATTTCTCAATCCCTTCAACTTACAAAAACTCATTGTTACAGAGCCCTGAAGATGAATTTAATAAAAGTTGGCAAGGAAACAATTGTTTTTTTTTCAACAAAATTGATCCAAATCCCAACAAACCTCCTCAATATTATATATTATTTACTATTTACTAGTATCCTTTGTATTTTTCCCACCATGCTCAAGGCATTAGCTGTTGAGGTAGTGTAACGCTAAATAAACAAATACATCTAGAAAAAAGTCACTTGACTGAACTGTAACGAAACGAAAATTGTAAGAAATTCCCCGCCTAACAAAATCATAAATGTACTTTCACTGATTCATGAATGAATATCAAACCTCATTGAATTAATTACAAGTAACCCAAGCACTCACGTTGGTGGATTAACGATGTTGAAAAGCTCCACTGGGGAGGTAGGCACCCTCCTAACGATCATCTTTTTTCCGTCAGTAGACCCCATCCCCACAGACGCCCACGATCTAAGGGAAACGGCGTCGAAAGCTTGTTTGGAAATATGACTCTCGCTACTGGGAGGCTTGGTGCCCAAATCGCCCATCAAGTGGTGATAGTTTTTCAAAGATCGCACACTATTGTTTCTACGGAAATTGGGGCTGCTGTGGTGGGAGGGTATCGAATTGAAACTGTGCGTCTGTATGTCTGGGTGTTGCCCGCCGATCCTGGAGATTTTCCTCAAAGAACTCGCGGGCGATATCCTAGGTTCTAGTACGACATTTTCTTTAGTTTCTATATCACAGTCAGTTTCGTCGGTTTCATCCACCGCCGGGATGACATCGATGTCTTGTTTCAACATCCTCTTGATCTGGACGTTGCCGGGCTTGATTTCTTTCATCAGAAGCCCCACTTCTTCCGCTCTGTTGTTTCTGCATGACTGCGCGTTGTTCGCGAGCCTCGTTTGTTGTTCCATGATGGTGTTGCTGGAGGAATATCACGCTGTTTTCTTGCAGGCACTTTTCCACGACCTAGCTCCCGACATTATCACACGAGTATCTACTGATAAGAGAATCGCGTTACAAGCTTAGTTCGTTTGAAAAATTCGCGCACATTGCTCTTTTGGAATGTATGAAGCGAGTCGCGGGCTATCGCTCTCTTCTCGCGAATGGCTCGATACTACTACTTACTATTTGTTGTAAGTGTACTTCGCGAGTCCCACTCTTTTATATTATTGTTGGCGGTGTTCGTAGTCGGTGTGGAATAAGTGCTTTGACGTTATCTCGCCGTGGTGGAGATGGATATCTGTCGGATTCTTCGAATCGTACATGTATTGAATGTGTTTTCCGTTGTAAGAAGTTGTGGTATTCAAATATTGAATTGTTTAATGTCGGCTTTGGCTGACGTCTGTGCTGACATTGATACAATAAAAAGGCACTTTACTGAATTAGAGCTATAGTATATCCATTATCACTTGAATGATTCATCTTTGACTCAAAATATAGGGTTCGCTCAAAATCGTACATATTATAATGTTGAATTCAGAAGGAAACCGGAAAATAGTATATTAAAGTATAAGTGGATAAAAAGGGCTTTAAAACACGCGCGATTTTTCGAGCACGACGGCGCAGCCGGAGTGCTCGAAATAGAGCAAGTGTTTTTAAGACCAGTTATCCACGAATACTTTACGTTATTTTTTTTATTGGTGCACTTTGACCCATATATACTGGTATTATTACTACAAAAAATAGAAACAAGAACAAATAATGCAAGAAGGTTGAATTCGTGATGTGACATCAGTATACCTTTCGTTGTCATGGAAATGAGAAAAACATTCATTTGCAATTTGTTACCACAGATCAATATTTGTTGTCACCAGAGCTCAAAAATGAATTATTCTAATATCGATTTTTTGAATAGTGAGGCAGAATCGCGGTTAATACCGCGAAAATCCAGTGATATATATAAAAAAGAATATGAAAAGTTCATCAAATGGATGGAGGAGCACATATAAATGAACGAATTGTTAGTAATATTTTTTTTTTTATTGGTGCCCCTTTTTACCCATTTAAAGCACGCCTCAGCGTGTTTAAATCGAACTTTAAAAAACGCGCGTTTTTTAAAGGTAACCATGACAACATCAACAAATCGAGAAACGTGAAGTCTAAATGACAAATTTTTGATTATTGATCTGACCTTGTAACGTCAAAATATTACTCACAATTCGTTCATTTATATGTGCTCCTCCATCCATTTGATGAACTTTTCATATTCTTTTTTATATATATCACTGGATTTTCGCGGTATTAACCGCGATTCTGCCTCACTATTCAAAAAATCGATATTAGAATAATTCATTTTTGAGCTCTGGTGACAACAAATATTGATCTTTGGTAACAAATTGCAAATGAATGTTTTTCTCATTTCCATGACAACGAAAGGTATACTGATGTCACATCACGAATTCAACCTTCTTGCATTATTAGTTCTTATTTCTATTATTTGTAGTAATAATACCAGTATATATGATTTCAAAGTGCACCAATAAAAAAAAATAACGTAAAGTATTCGTGGATAACTGGTCTTAAAAACACTTGCTCTATTTCGAGCACTCCGGCTGCGCCGTCGTGCTCGAAAAATCGCGCGTGTTTTAAAGCCCTTTTTATCCACTTATACTTTAATATACTAATTTGACGTTACAAGTTACTCCTGTCAGATCAATAATCAAAAATTTGTCATTTAGACTTCACGTTTCTCGATTTGTTGATGTTGTCATGGTTACCTTTAAAAAACGCGCGTTTTTTAAAGTTTGATTTAAACACGCTGAGGCGTGCTTTAAATGGGTGAAAAGGGGCACCAATAAAAAAAATAAATGAATAACATTCCCCGTATAAAGTATACAGGGTGATTCGAAAGTACTTTGACAAGCTTCAGGAGGTGATTCCTCACAATATTCTAATATGAATTGTTCGAATAAATATATGTCCGAAAACGCTTCGTTTCCGAGGATACAGGGTGTTGAAGTTTTTTTTTTTTTTTTTAAATAACTTTCGAAATACTGACATTAATTAGACGAAAATTGTTATTGAGAGGTTTTTTGAGTTGTCAACTTCGGACCTGATGTTATTATTGCTCTTACTCGTAGGGGACGCCACCTTCACGTCTTTCTCTTTTTTGAAGGTCCATAACTTTATTAAGCGTATTTCTAGCACATTTTTCAGTGAAAAAAATCAGTTCCTCTATCATATCTACGTAGAAAAGCTACCCTTGTTCGCTATAAGCAATCGTTTTCTAGATATTTGGACTTGAAAATTATTTGATAATCGATGCGTGTTGAAGTTATTACCATTATTTTGCATTTTTCACAAGAATGCTTAGGAAATGAATTTATCGTTTAAGTAAGTAGTTTTGGTAATTACATATTATGTGACAGTTAAACGTTTTGTTGTTTTGTTGAAATTTCTGTAAGTTTTTAAACACTAATTGTGAAAAAAATGGATTATTTAAACAATAATGCTGATTTAGCCGATATGCATTTATGGCCTTGCGGATAGCAATGCGCGCAAAGCAAGACGTATTTGTACTGCAGAAGAGATCTCTAAGGTACTTGTGTAGGGCTAACTACAGGGATAGTTGTAGACAACTTTTTGTTCAACAAAGAATTTTAACAGTAATAAGCATCTTCATTCTGGAAGTGGTATGCCTGTTTCACAAAAAATATGTTACTGATTCTTCTGAAAATAGACCTTACAATACCAGACAGAGCTGCAATATTCACCTGCCAATACCTAAACTGAATTTAACAAAACACTCCAATATGTATGAAGGAAAAAGAATATTCAATCACTTGCCACAGTTAATTAAAAACATTTCAGATCATAAACTCTTCAGAAGATCAGTTAAAAATATGCTTCTTGAAAAGGCATTTTATAGCCTGCAGGAATATCACGTGAACATGTCTCAAATACCGTAAAGTGATGCTAAAATAATTATTATGTAAACACTTTTGTTTTGTTTTTTTTTTCTCTCTCTCTTTTTTCTGTGTTTTTTCTGCTTTAATTCTATTTTTAACATGTACGACGGTGCATATATATGTATATGTGAATACATATGTTATTTGCTTGACGAAATTTTGTATATATTGTGATGCAATTGCTTTTATAGTATGCAAGGTTATTATTATTATTTATTATTTATATATTAATTATTTTTTGTTTTGTCTATATTTTCATATCTATCTGTTTTATATTCAATCGATTTCAATACTTATATGTTCTACCAATCTCTTTATTAATAACTTTATTTTTTATCTTACTTTGTCAATGAGAAATTCTTGGACAATAAAGTATATCTATATATTTACCAGAAGCGATTTCCTTTTAGAGTACTGCCTTCAGCTCCAACATTTACCAGTCCCCACCGTCGTTTGGCAGAAACAGGTAGCTTTAAGAGGGCAGCTGATATTATTGGAAGACCACGAGCAGTCCGAACCCCAGAATTGAAAGAAGCTGTTTTGAACGCTCTCGAGGAGAATCCAGAAACAAGTACAAGAATAATTGCTGAAGCTCTCAATTCTACTCAGTCCACAGTTTGGAGAATTATCCACGATCAACAATTTTATCCATACCATATTCAAAGGGTACAAGCTCTTTCGCCACGAGAATTTCCCCAACGCATTACTATGTGTCAGTCAGTGGTTTTTGAGAAAATTGGCTGGAAATCCTCAAATTTTAAGATATGTACTCTCCACGGACGAGGCAAACTTCTCCCGGAATGCTATCACAAACTTTAATAACAACCATGTTTGGGCTCTGGAAAATCCGCACGCAGTTAGTGAAAGACATTATCAGTATCAATTTTCTGTAAATGTATGGGCGGCAATAATTGATAATTACTTGAAAGGTCCTTTCTTTCTTCCGTTCCGACTGAATGGCGTAAATTACAGAGACTTTTTAGAAAATGAATTGCCGGGACTACTTCAGAATGTACCATTAGACATTCGTATCCGCAAATGGTTTATGCATGATAGGGCTCCGGCCCATTTTAGCGTTGTTCCTTAACACTATCTATCAAATCGATGGATCGGTAGGAGTGTAGAAGAAACTAACCAGGCGTGGGCTCCAAGGTCTCCAGATCTAAACTCGCTAGATTTTTATTTTTGGGGACATTTGAAGTTACCAGTTTATAAAACTCCAGTAGCGAACCAGGAAGATCTAAGAAACCGAATAGTAGACGCCTGTGAAACAATAAGAAACACACCAATAATTTTTGAGCGGGTAGGAGATTCAATGGCTAGAAGACTGAATGTCTGTATCTTCACTGAAGGTGGACACTTTGAACAATTTGTTTGAATACAATTTAGTTTCCTTATTTTATTTTATTCTACATTATCAAAATTTCTTGAAATAAAATGTTGACATTTCTTGCGAATTTTATTAAAACGAATACAGATTTTGCACTCTTGATACAAAAATAACTATTTCAAACGAGTAAAAATAAATAGAATAGGTGGCGCTCCCTACAAAAACCAAAACTACTTACTTATTCATCAAATTCATTTCCTAAGCATTCTTGTGAAAAATGCAAAATAATGGTAATAACTTCAACACTGAACCGAAGAAAGAAATGACATATCAAGTAATTATCAATTATTGCCGCCCATACATTTACAGAAAATTGATACTGATAATGTCTTTCACTAACTGCGTGCGGATTTTCCAGATCCCAAACACGGTTGTTATGAAAGTTTGTGATAGCATTTCGAGAGAAGTTTGCCTCGTCCTTGAATAGAACATATCTTAAAAATTGAGGATTTCCAGCCAATTTCCTCAAAAACCACTGACACATAGTAATGCGTTGGGGAAAGTCTTGTGGCAAAAGAGCTTGTACCCTTTGAATATCGTATGGATAAAATTGTTGATCGTGGATAATTCTCCAAACTGTGGTCTGAGTAGAATTGATTATTCTTGTACTTGTTTCTGGATTCTCCTCGAGAGCGTTCAAAACATATTCTTCCAATTCTGGACTGGACTGCTCGTGGTCTTCCAATGATATCAGCTGCCCTCTTAAAGCTACCTGTTTTTGCCAAACGACGGTGGAGACTGGTAAATGTTGGAGCTGAAGGCAGTACTCGATTAGGAAACCGCTCCTGGTAAATACGTCTTGCTTCGCGCGCATTGCCATCCACAAGGCCATAAACGAAATGCATATCGGCTAAATGGGCATTATTGTTTAAATAATCAATTTTTTCAAAATTGAAATTTTCAAGTCCAAATATCTAGAAAATGGTTGCTTATAGCGATTTGTAACAGGGGTAGCTTTTTCACGTAGATATGATAGAGGAATTGATTTTTCTACTGAAAAATATGCTAGAAGTACGCTCAAATAAGTTATGAATCTTCAAAAAAGAAAAAGACGTTTAGGTCAGAGCAATAATAACATCAGGTTCGAATTCGCCACTTCAAAAAACTTCTCAATACCAAGTTTTGTTTAATTAAGGTCAGCATTTCGAAAGTTATTTAAAAAAAACGAAAATGAAAATAAAACTTTATCACCTTGTATCTTGGGAACGAAGCGTTTACAGACATATATTTATTTGGACCATTCATATTAGAATATCGTGAGGAATCACCTCCTGAAGTTTGTCAAAGTACTTCTGAATCACCCTGTATACTAGAAATAAGATCGGCCTTGTGGGACACCAACTGTGATTTCATTTGAAGAACTGAGTTCATTGTCAATTTTGACACTTTGTTTTCTGTGCGATAGATAATTTTGCAAAATGTTTAATGTTGGCCCACGAATATCGTACCTATATAATTTGTCCATTAGGTCTTCATGTGATACCGTATCGAAGGCCTAGCCAAGTCTAAGAAAACTGTTAAGTACTAATCGGAATTTTCCAAGGAGTCAGTGATGGTTTTCGTAAAATGAATGACAGCTTTTTCGGTGTTCGAGTTATTATTAAAAGCAAATTGTTTTTTTGTTATCACATGGTGAAATTCGAAAAATTTAAATAATCGATTTTTTAAAGTGTAACTCTGAAAGTTGTTTTCACTACCTGCTTTATGAACTGGAGTCACTACTGATTCCTTCCATTGCACTGGAATATTATCCGTTTTGAATATTTTATTTATAATGTTTACTAAGGTATTTGCAATGATTGATTTGTTGAAAATATAAACAGGATGTTCATAAAATCAGATGTGGAATCATCTGCGACTGAAAGATAAACTTTAGTCACTATCTTCCATCGTCAAGATAACCTCTTGTGGGGTATTCATGTTGAAAAGGGAAACATTCTCAATTGAATATTGATAGAAATATTTTTCTGTGAATTGAAAAATCCACGATTAATGAAATGATTCTAACTTTTTCCATCTTTGCAAAGTGAGATTGCTTCTTGAAAATGTGTTTCCCATTTCTTCCGGTCCTCCTGATGATCGAGGAAGCGTGAAATAGATTTTCGTCGACAAAAATGTATTGAAGACCTAGTGAATGCGATGTCTCTCCTGCGTCAATGTTACGAATGATATCTGGTGAGTACTCTCTTTTGGAAAACATTCTTCTTTGCCTCATTCATCTTTATGAGCTCCTAATTAAGACTGGAATAGAAAATAAAATTTTTTCTTTTGAGTTAGGGCCTTTTCAGGATATCTATCAGATGTAGTACAATGTCCAGCGTGGCTTTAGCCGGGGAAGTAGTTGTTTTCTGTTAGACATTCACAAAAAATAACTTCATTTTAATCGTGGATTTTTCAATTCACAGAAAAATATTTCTATCAATATTCAATTGAGAATGTTTCCCTTTTGAGTATTTGCAATGTACTGATAAATAGTTTTTATTAGCTTCGCTGGTATTTCGTCCGGCCCTGGTGCACAATATGTTTTCATGTGGGAGACAATTTTGAATATTTCGTTTACTGTAATGGTTCTAACAGTATCGTAGGACCTATAGATTGTCATTCCAGCTCATTTCCTCCTCTAACCAAAGGAGATGGGACACTAGCAACGACTGCCCAGGAAAAAGCCAATATCTTTGCGCACCTATTTGCTGGAAATTCCACTCTGGATTCATCGGGAAAACAACCCCCGAACATTACACCTATTGACAGTCACATGCCCGAGATCACCTTTCGCCAACGTACTATCAGAAAGATTTTGCTGGGTCTCAACACCAACAAAGCCTGTGGATCTGACGGAATCCCGCCGATTGTTCTCAAGAAATGTGCCCCCGAACTAACACCTGTTCTTTGCAAGTTGTTCAACCACTCTTACAATTTGGGGGTATTTCCGTCCAATTGGAAAATTGCAAGAGTACAGCCAGTCCCTAAAAAAGGCAAAAAGGCCCCACCTAGCAACTACAGACCTATCGCACTGCTATCTATTATTTCAAAGGTCATGGAAAAAGCCATCAACATCGAGCTCATGAAATATCTGGAAGACTCAGGAATTGTCAACGATAGGCAATATGGCTTCCGCCATCAGAGATCAACTGGTGACCTGCTCGCTTACGTCTCACATATATGGCAGCTATCTATTGAAAAGTATGGAGAAACTTTAGCTGTGGCATTAGATATCTCCAAGGCGTTCGATCGAGTTTGGCACCAGGGACTCCTCGCCAAGCTTCCGTCTTATGGCTTGCCCTCAGCTGTGTTCTCTGCTTGCTAGTTTTCTCTCAAACAGGTCTCCATGTAGTGGTCGATGGAGTTTCATCTGACACTCTACTCATAAATGCTGGTGTTCCGCAAGGATCTATTCTCGCACCAACACTATTTCTACTTACATCAACGACCTGTTGAAAGCAACTTCATGTCCAGTACACAGCTTTCCCTGATGATAGTAATTCCTCCATACCGCTTTCTCTTCCAGGGCCCCTATATCAGCCCGTGAAACCAGAAATGAACGAGGAAGAAATGTTAATAAGATAAATATGGACTTAGCAACAAGTCTCGAATGGGGAGCTAATAACTTGGGAGAATTCAATGCAAACAAAACACAAGCATGTCTTTTCTCTACAAAAGCCGATCTCACTGTGCCTAACATAACTTTGTCAGGAGTAACCATACCACTAAAGTCATCCATATCGATGCTTGGTATTACTATCAGCAATAACCTTTCCTGGGAAAATCACGTAAGGTCCATTGCCAAAAGTGCATCCCAAAAACTTGGTTTTTTGTTTCGTGCCAAGAGCTATTTCACCCCCAGTCAGCTGCTTATGATCTATAAGGCACAGATCCGACCTGTCCTGGAATACTGTTCCCATATTTGGAGTGCGGCACCTAAACATATCCTGAGGCTATTGGATTCTGTCCAAAAGGGCAATTCGTCTCGTCGGTGATGTCGCTTACAAACTCGCTCACTTGTCTGGAACACCGTAGAAAAGTTGGCGATTTGTCTCTATTTTATAGATATTTCCATGGGCGATGCTCTTCTGAAATATCAACAATCGTTCCTGCTTTGCAGTCTCTTCGAGATTAACCCGTCAAGTTCAGTCATCACACCCTTCGTGGTCACTTTGGAGACCCAGAACATCACTTTCCAAAGACTCGTTCATCCAACGAACAGCGAGGCTTTGGAACTCATTGCCCAGGGAGGTGTTCCCCGAGGCATACAACCTTCAGAAATTTAAGAAGAACACCAACTCCTACCTTCTTTCCCTTGGTTCCCACGATGTTCTCTGAACATTACAGGATATCCCTTTTCGTGGGAACCAGAACATAAAAAAAAAAAAAAAAAATTCAAAAAGTCTTCGGGAAAGTTATCAGGCTTATTAGTAGTTTTAGCCATCTCTTTTCCGACATTTATAAAATAATCATTAAATGCATTGGCTTTCGCCTCGTTATTATATGAAACTTCCCATTTGAACCAACATATTGATTTTTTTTTTTTATCATATTATACGAAATTACATTGATTATTTCCCACGTCTCTTTATAGTTACTTGAGTTTTCATTCAACCTCTGTTTATAATATTGATTTTTCGTTGTTTTGATTAATTTATTCAATTTATTTCTATATTTGGTAAATTCCTTTTTTAGCACATTTGAGTAGTTTTCCTTCAATCTTTTTTTCATGATGCCTCTCTTTCTTAGCGAGTTAATCAATCCCGGAGTTATCCACGGTTTAAGTTAGTGATTTCTATTTTTTTATATTAATTGATGTTTAGTTGCTTGATTCATATATTGCATCAATATGTTAATAAAATAATCATATGAACATAAGACCAAGTTTCATTAGTAAGAATGTCTTTCAATTTTTAATGGTCAATTTTTTTAATAGTGATGTTTTCATGTTTGGTTCGGGAAACTGTCTTATTTTGACTAACGTTGTGTACACATAAGGAAGTTTCGATTAGCTACGAAAGGCTACAATCACATTCTATACGGGGGGTGTTTACAAATATGTTGATATAGGTTTTGCACCTAATTAAAGGCATCAACATATCGTGATACCTGTGTGCATCTGAGCTCTCCGAAATCGTAACGAAAATCAAGAAAATAATAGCATTGGATATCAATATAAACTATTTGCCTTGGTCAATTAATTGGAAGAAGATAAAATCAACTCATGTGTCCAATCCAGCTTTTTGAAAATAAAGTTGACGGTTGTCAAAATAAATTTCAACCAAGAAAACCTGACGTTTATTCCAGGAAAATAAAGAGGATTTACTAAATAAAAGCTGAGTAAAATAATTAACTCTCAACTCAACATTCAAATTTACATCTATAAAAAAACATCTATCTGAGATTATGAACGAGAATGGAATTATTTATCATTCTTGTGATTTATGTAATAAAAGTTTCAAGTCTTCTAATGGTGTAAAAATTCACAAAGTAAAAACTCACGAAATTTCAGCAATACCAGAATGTTCTAGAGAAAATTCCTATTACGATTCATCTAAACCAAGTCAAATATCTGATTAATCTCAAATGAAATCTAATATTCCTGCATTGCATGTAATCAAAAGAATTCCAAAGTCTCTAGAATTTGTTCAGCCTCAGGAAATGAATGCATAAAATTGAAATCTTTTGATAGTTATGAAAATCTGTTGAATCTTTCATATAGTTCATTCACTATACCTAGTTCAAAATAAACTCTTAAAGTAAATCTAGCACCTTTGATCAAGATAAATATGCAAACTCTAAATTCAAAGGTTGATCCTACAATAAGTACATATCCTTTCGAACATTGCGAAACCAAAAACTATAACCAAAATTCTTCGAAGATAGTTTTGAGTAAAATCGCAGATGGAGACATTACTTCAGCTATGAGTATTTTGAGTTCCAGCGACACTTTAGCAAAATACGATGATTATACTTCATCAGAACTCCGTTTGAAACATCCCCGTTCAGACCCTGAAATGAAGTTTCGAGATATCAATCAAGATTTATCCAATTATTCAATTCTCCAAGTATCAGAAGGAGATGTGGCAGCTATAAAATCTTTTAGTACTGGTTCTGCAGGTGGTCCAGCCATATACAAGACATGATCAGTCATAGCTCTGGTAGTGCTAGTCCAAAACTCATTTCTTCAATCACAAATTTATGTAATTTTATTCTATCTGGCAAGGTGAATTCAGAAATATGCTTTTTGGTGCTTCCCTCTGTGCACTCCTAAAAAAAGATGGAGGTATTCGTCCAATTGCTGTTGGTACTTTTATCGCAGATTAGTAGCAAAACTTTGCTGCATGAAATAAATTAAAGAAGATCTTGTTTCTTTACTACGTCCCTTACAGTATATGTCGTGGTGCTGTGCAGAAAATTCTAAGAAAAGCCAAATTACATCTATATAAATTCAAACTTATACATGAACTTAATGAAGACGACTTCGATAGACGCATGGAGTTTTGTGAAATTATTCAAGAAATGTGTAATCGAAATAATGGCTTTGAATTCAATGTTATTTTCCGACGAATCAACTTTTCGTATAAATGGTACCGTGAATACGCAAAATTGTCGATATTGGGCTACAGAAAATCCCAATTGGACCATGGAAGCTCATACCCAATATCCCCAAGAAGTAACTGGGTGGGCAGGGATTCTTAGGAATACCATTTTTTGACTGTACTGTGACGACTGAAAATTATTTGGAAATGTTACAAACTTATGTAGTTGCATATTAAACCTTAACATTTCCAGACATTAATCAACCTGTTCGAAAAGTTTCTACTATTTGGTTCCATCAGGATGGAGCAGGTCAACATTATGCTCGAGTGGTTAGAGATTTTCTCAATTAAACCTTTTCCAATCGCTGGATTGGACGACGCAGTCAGATTGAATTGCCTGCTAGGTTCCCAGATTTAACTTCCATGGACTTTTTTCTCTGGGGTTACTTAAAAAGTGAAGTGTACATAAATCGACCTACCAATTTGGAAGCCCTCAAAGAAAGAATTCGAACTGAAATTCAACGAATTACCCCAGAGATGCTGTCAAACGTAACCCAAGAATTCATCAGACATCTTGGATATTGTTAACTAACCCAAGGAGCTCAGTTCGAGTATTTGTTGTGAATTTGTTATTTGTTTATTTTTATAACTTACTTATGATATTTTCATTGTTAAATAAATAATGAAATGAATGTTAAGAAATATGAACACTGGTTTCCTTTATACTCAGTACACTGTAACTTGAAGCCTTACTTATGAAGTATGTGGTATGATTGAACTCAGAAAAATATGAGATTTCAATTTTTGATATGAAAATATACCCTTTCAATTTAAAATAAAATATCGATGACGACATATTCTGAATAAAGGTGGAAAACTAAAATACAAAATCGACCTGTCCCAGCTTTACCTCCAAAAATGAATAATTTGTAAGATAATGAAGCGTTTCCACACTTTATGAACGCACTGTATAATGTATATCATTGTAATTAAAGTAAGTATAACTTCTAACGCGCCGAATTTTCTGTTCTAAGGGGCTTATTTGAACCTCATGTATCAATGCCTGGAATAACATTTTTACGCCCAGGGTGTAAAAATAACCTTCTGACTCACCCTGTAGATATAAACACAAAAGACAGGCTAAGAGCCTTTTCTTGGTATGTAGTACCACTATGCAAAATCGTTGGATAGTTTTATAGACCTTTTTTTTTCGATTGAAAAATATAGTTATTTTTTCGAGGTTATATTTTATTAGGCAATAATTTGCGTGGGATTCGAACATAGTTCCATAGTTTTAGGAAATATATTCAATCAGTATCATATTTACAAACACTGTGCTATATTGTTTCCTTCAATGAGATCTACATACGTATCAGTTATAATAAATGTCGCTGACCTTGAAATAGTAGGTCATATTTCTAAATAGTTGTACTCGAGTGTTTACGCTCACTAGATTATTTCATCTGAATAACAACTTACTGTAAATTTCCTGTTCTCCTGCGATCGGTAGATTTCAACAGAAATATTACCTATTGAGAACGTCACAACACAATTTTCAAAAAAATTTGATATATCTTCGCCGACCATGGTTTCTAGACCCCAAAAATACCATCATTTTGAATATTCAATATTTTATATTCATAAATATATGCTTTGCAGTATTTTTACTTATTTCGATCGAGAATGACATTCGAAATCCAACAACACCTCACTTGTCAATATTTGACAAATACAGTCATTTTTAATCCAATTTTTATTTTTCGATCTAAAATGCCATGGATCGTGTTAATGGAAAAAATACGACTTTAGGCTTATAATTATAATTATAATTATAATTAGTCCATTCAGGTTCTAAATTTTCAAAATGACCACTTCCTTGATCATGCAAAGTTCAACTTTTTCAATTGTTGCGCGCACCACATTGATTAGCTGTTCCGCAGTGATGTTCTGGAATGCCACCCTTACTTCATACTACAGTTCTTCACGAGTAGCTGATGCTATGTTATACACCTAATTAATAATACATTTTGAAAAAATATGACAACTTAAGAATGTACCTCGCAGGCCACTGAATAGGTACATAAGTGCAAATCCACTTTTCTGGGCAGGTTACATTCAGATGTTCTCTTACGGTGAGGTGGCGCTCCATCTTGTTGAAAATAGATATCAACTTGGTTAGCCAGTGGCAAATCTTCA
The DNA here is from genome assembly GCA_018342105.1 of Gonioctena quinquepunctata. Taxonomy (NCBI): domain Eukaryota; kingdom Metazoa; phylum Arthropoda; class Insecta; order Coleoptera; family Chrysomelidae; genus Gonioctena; species Gonioctena quinquepunctata. The sequence continues at coordinate 329,523 of JAFIRS010000130.1, forward strand.
ATGAAATCATTAATTTGATTTCTAAGGAACTGTAAGTAAGTTGTCCATCGAAAATTATTGACCCCAAAAGTTTTCCTCCGATAATACCCATCCAGCAATTGAAACCTAATCGCTCTTGAAAATTTCCTTCTTGCATCAGATGTAAATTTGTTTGAAACCAGTACCTACCTTTTATCATTCCGACTGAACAGACCCAAGTTGGTGAATCGAGTTTCATCTGAATAAATAATTTTAAATGGAAAACGTACATCTTCTCTGTATTTAGTCAAAAACCAGTTGCAATAAGTTAATCTTCGGTTGTGGTCGTTATCGTAAAGATGTTGGTGTAGTTGGTACTTGAATGATCGATAATTATATTTGTGAAGAATTCTCCAATCGGACGAATAACTTATATCACACTCAGAAATTTGGCGAATTGACGCCGTACCATTCACTTCAACATAGGCCAACACGTTTACTTCTTTCTCTTCACTGACGATGTAGTTATTGGCATTTTCTTCTGGTTCATTTCGCATTTTCCTTTACCAGTTTTGGAAAATAATGCCGAGTGGGATGGCGACGATTAGGGAATTCTGAGCATAAATTCTAGCTGCATCAGTTGCATTCTTTTTTGATTCTCCTTAAATTACCAACATATCAATTTTCTCGTATAATTTTCCATATCAAATTATAAACTACGCAACAAATACATTTTTAAAAGTGACAGCATATTCATTAGCCTATTTGTTTAGGTAGTCCCAACAACAGCTTCAATTGTTTGTCACGGATAACTAGAATAACAGGACTTAGTGCATAATAAAAAAGTTATAGGGGCGAGCCACCTTATAGAATCACACGGTATAATAAAAATGAATGTCTGTTTGTGTTGGTAAGCTCATAACTTGAGAACATCTGGACCGATTTGGCTGATTTATTTCGGGAAAACGGGATAACGAAGGAAAAATGGGATAACGGAAAAATGGGATAATGGGAAAACGGGATAACATAAAAATGAATAAACGGAATAACGGGATAATAGGAGAACGGGATAATGGGAAAACGGGAAAGGAAAAAGGAGAAAAACGGAATAAAAAAAAAAACGGGAAAAGAAAAACGAATCAAACGAAAAACGGCATAATGGGAAAACGGGATAATGGGAAAACGGGTTGATTTGTTGAAAAATAAACGGGATGTTCACAAAAAAAACTTTTTTAATCGTGGATTTTTCAATTCACAGAAAATACTTTCTATCAATATTCAATTGAAAATGTTTCCGTTTTCAACGGTAAAACGGGATAATGAGAAAACGGGATAATGGAAAAACGGGATAACGGAAAAACGGTATAACGAAAAAACGAAAAACCGAAAAACTGGTAAAACAGAAAAACGCGATAACAGGAAAAGGGGATAACTGGAAAATGGGATAACGGAAAAACGGGAAAACACAAAAAATTGGTTAACGGAATAACTGGATAACGGGATAGAAGGATGATGGGATAACTGGATAGCGGCCTTACGTGATAACGGGAAAAGAGATAGCGAGATAACGGGATAGTGGGATAGCGGGATAGAGGAATAACAGGATAACGGGATAGCGAGTCACAGGCATACACAAAGAAAAACAAAGGAAAAAAATCTAGCGACGATTTGGGGAATATAGAAATTTGGACAGGACAACGACTGTCGGGCAGCTAGTAGAAATATAAACAGTTGATAATATTTAAATCATTATCAAAACCATATCTGGATATTTCTGTGCTACGATACTCTGAATTAAAAAAAGGAATTTGTCTAGATTATGTACTCATTCCTGAGCGTAGCTTAATAAGAAAATACATCAATTATGGATTTTAATCCCCTTGTTGTTATATTTCAACATTACCAACGTGGAAATCGCTCCTCTCTATAAAATCCCCGTTCGTGATGCATCGCTTTGAAAATAATTTGCCCGCACTTTTCAATGAAGCAAGTGTTTCAGGAAAACAGTTTACTGAGAAACAGTCACCTACCGGTGATACTGCAACAATTTCAGGAATTTCCATGTTTGACGTTAGAATGTTGATATGATAGTCCCATAGTTGCAAATCCCGCTTTGTGTTGATCGGATATGGTGAATTCCCTTTGAGGCTTCCACAACCACAAAATAACACCCACAATGAAAATCCGCGTCATATGGGTTTTTATATATTCACCAAAATGTTATAGATTGTGAAGTAAAAATACAGTGCTTCTCAAAAGTCCTCTCCCCCCTCTTATTTTTGGAACGATTATACATAAACGAGTGAAATTTGGAAACTGAGTATTAAAGGTTGTAAACTTCCCTACTAGTGATGATAGATGATGAAATCGTCAGAAATGACGTCACAAGGCCATTGTGACCAATAACTCCAAATGGAACCCTACGGCAAGCGACACTTCTTTTAAAAGGTATCGAAAAAACCTATTCAATGATACTAATTTTGTTTGTGTTTATGGCAGTTTTGGCAACTCGCTTTTGAAAAACGCAAAGCTGTGATGAATTAAATCAGTTAATACTTAAATTCCAAATTCAAGCTTCGCCTCTGGATAGTTATCAAATAAGCTGACGTTTTTGTTAGTCTCCCTAATTCGACGTTTTTGTAATTGTCTAAGTTTTTGTACATTTAATAATTTGTGTATTGTTGATCGAACGTTTAACTGTTTAAGCAGCTTTTGGTACTTTTGATATTTTTGTACATTTTAATAATTTGTTAAACTGTTGTGAGCCGAACGTTTAAGTGCTTCAAGAAGCGAAATGGTACGTGCTTTAGGTGATAAAGTAGCAGCGATCCTAATTCTTGGTGAAACTGGACAAAATATTCATGCAGCAGAACGCATTTTCAATGAGAGGTGTCCCGATCGCCCCGTTTTGGGGACTTATTTAAGGGAGCTTCTTCGTAAGTTTGAAACAACGGTTAGTATTAATGATGCGAAACGATCTGGCAGACCACAAATTTCTGAGGAGAAAAAAATTGATATACTGGCAGAAGTAATAGTTAATCCTACTTCTTCAACAACTCACGTTGCATCTACCTGTGGAGTCAGTCGAAGTACAGTACACAGGGTGTTGGAAAAAAACAAATATCATCCATACAAATTAAAAATGGTTCATCAACTCTCAGACGACGACCCAGACAGAAGACTAGAATTTTGTGAAAATATGGAAACTAAAATTAACCAACAGCCAGACTATGTCAAAACAATTTGTTTTAGTGACGAAAGTACTTTCTATCTAAATGGAAATGTAAATACACAGAATGTGAGGTATTGGAGTGACGCAAATCCTCACCTGTTTCGTGAAACACATACCCAATTTCCCCAGAAGCTGGATGTTTGGGCAGGTATCCTGGGCAACCACATCGTTGGGCCTCTTTTTTTAATTCTAATTTAGCTGGTGAGGTTTATCTGGAGCTGTTGCAAAACGCAATAGAACCGTTAATCCTTGAAATTTTGGAAGATAATCCAGATGAATTCGGCAATTTGGAAATAACATCCCAACAGGATGGTGCTCCTCCACACTATTACGGTGCAGTGAGACGGTATTTGGATGAGGAGTATCGTGGTAGATGGATTGGACGACGAGGTTCAACGGAATGGCCAGCTCGATCACCGGACCTCACACCTTTGGATTTTTTTCTGTGGGGGTACCTCAAATCGAAGGTTAATGCTACTGAACCTGACAATGTTGACGTTTTAAAACAACGTTTTGTTGCAGAATGTGAGGCTGTTTCCGCAGACACATTTGCAAAAGTACGAGAAGAGTTTAAAAATAGGATATTTCACTGTCAGGAAGTAAATGGAGGTCACTTCGAGCAATTTCTTTAAGTAAATACTGATTCTTAAATCTGTAATTAATATTATACTGAATGGAATTTAAATTTGAATGTTTACTAATGAGCCATTAAAACTGCCATAAACACAAACAAAATCAGTATCATTGAATATGTTTTTTCGATACCTCTTAAAAGAGGTGTCGCTTGCCGTAGGGTTCCATTTAAAATTATTGGTCACAATGGCCTTGTGACGTCATCTTTGACGATTTTGTCATCCATCATCACTAGTAGGGAAGTTTACAACCTTCAATATTCAGTTTCCAAATTCCTCTTGTTTATGTATAATCGTTCCAAAAATAAGAGGGGGGGAGGGGACTTTTGAGAAGCACTGTATATCTGCCTATATGCCTGTAGGCTATAGTGCACAAAAATATTTTTATTCGCAATTCCCAAACGTTTTCGGTCAAACGACCATCTTCAGGGGAAATTCTGAAGAGTGAAAAGGTTATAGGAAATATTATAGTAGATGAAGATTCTGTGATACAAAAAAATAAATTGTGTGGAGCTGTTCAAATTGAAATTACTCACTTTTCAGAATCTATACAAAGTAACTGTAGAAGAGGAACTCATTTTATGAGACATTATATTTGTAGAAATTATGATTTGATCCGACATTCAAGATTGCAACGAAGAGAACTCGCAAGATCCTAATCAACAAATGAATCAAATAGCACCAGATTTAAAATATCAACAAACTAGAAGTGAATTTGAAAGAAGTAGAATGTGCGAAAAAGCAACAATTATATTTATAGTATAGCGATTTAAAGATAGAATTGATTATGGTCTGGTTTAAATGAATCTGAGTATTTACACAACTTTTATTCCTGGACCGTTCTCTTTTCCAAATGTTCTAACAAATCAAGTCTAATAACAACCTCAAACAGTAGTAGAGAATCTTGAAAACACTACCTGAGTCACTAGGATATTAGTTTCAATGAAATTTGTTTCATATCAAAGTTTGTGTCTTTGGGTTTTTACAACTGATTTTTTTTTCATTGTGCTTCAAAGTGTGTTGACTTCAACTACCAGTTTGGAGATAACAAGGTTCGTTTGTTTTGATCACTATAAAATTAAATACCTATTGCAGATGTTATACTAGTCAAAACAATTGATTTATAGAAAATCTCTATGATGAAATGATATAAGGCACTGCTATGTATTTTACTCACCAATTGCCTTCAGTATGCAAATCCGGCCACGGCTTCACAAATAATAATAATAAATAATAATAAAACGGCTTCATTCATCATTTCAATATATTTACATAGAAAAAGAGAGCACTACAAATACGAAAGAGAAAAGGCAAAATGATGAGAAAGCGAAGTGTTAGCTATAGATGTTTTAAAACGGTTTTATTTAGCTTGCCTTTTGTTCGGGTCAAATCTAGTAACTGAAATTTTACCCCTTTCCTGTTGACCTGTTGATATGAAATTTGCTACACACCTCCAGTTCTGATGACAATACAATTATGTGTGTTCAGTATGATTGTAAATCCAAGATGGCGGCCGCCACAAAATGCCGGATTACATAATTTTTTACAACCCCCTCAATATGGCTATCAAATGAACGGGCTTGACTAGTAAAATACAGTACATCATGAAATAATTTAAAATCCAAGATGGTGTCCGAAACAAAATGGTGGATCATAGAGTTTAGGCAGTCAATACATTAAAACTGAAATCTAGGTTTCTAATCAAAACAAAGGAATTTGTCAACTCAGAATCGTGATTCAAGCACGAATCCCCCAACCAAGTCAAGATATCCTAACGTGTCGAGAACTGTGTAGCGTTAGGGTGGCTAAGAATGATACGTCGTTAGCGTTTTCTCCTAAAGACTTGGGCATACAGTTTCCAGCAAAGTCCAATTATGGGACGGCTGAAAGAAGGATGTTGCCCTTAATTTTCTCATGGGCTTCCATTGCCCACAAAAAGCAGGGCAGCACTGTACCCTCAAGCAGTTGTGTATTTAGGATCAAAATTGTTTGGGGAAGAACAAGCTTACGTGGCACTGAGTCAAGTAAAGTCTTTGGAAGGATTATGTATTGAGGAGTCAGATTGCAACAAACGGTTTTATTGTAAAGAAATATAATAATGATGCAGATAATGTACTAAAAGATAAAAAATAATTAGGTAGATACCAGGTACCACACCACTCTCCTCATCAATGTAGGCAATGATCAGACTAAAATAAAATCGTGGGGCGCTCGAATTTCTATTATCTACAGTCAACCGCTCATATCATTATAGATTTGGATGCATCTTCTCAATAGACAACTCATGCAAAATCTGTGTAAAAGTAAATCCGTCACTATCATCGTGCGACATCACAGAACCATCATTTCCCTAACAACACAAGTACATCTCTGTACATCCCAGGGACGTCCTCCATTTGCTGATAGGACGTCCCTGGGATATCCTTTTAGGGTCATGGAACTACTAGGGACATCCGAGGGACATCTACTTTCCACCAAAAAGGATATCCAAGGGATGTAACAATTCCCGACAATGGACATCAAAGGGACACCCTAGGGATGTTCTATAATTAGAGTAGGAAATCCCAGGGACATCCCTTGGATATATGCGGTACATCCCCTGGACGTCCTCAAATGTCCTTTCATTCATTTAATTTGAAAAATTTCATGGAAAATATGGAAAAAATTAAATTCAACACAAAACGAGTTTGATTCAGAAATTAACATGTCATATTGTGTAGAAATATGATAAAAAACGACAAACAAAAACTCATTGTATATATAAATTCATATGACAAATAAACAAAGGGGATCAACTTCAGGAATATTTTATCTGAACTAGTAGAAGGTAATGTTATATGAATATCATCATTTACAGCCATTAATCGACTAGTATGCTACATACCTTGGAATCGAAATTGATAACCACCTTAAATGGGACATCCACATGAATAAACTTTTGAAAAAGCCAAGATCAATACTGTACACATGCAAGCACCTTAAAAAATTTCTCAAAATACATGAACTTAAAATTTTATACCATTCACTTGTAGAATCTCATATTCGATATGGAATATCTGCCTGGGGAGGAGTGTACAACTGTCATATAGAACAATTGCAAGTAATGCAGAAATACTTTTTGAAGATTATCTACAATAAAGAACGTACATATCCTACAGAAAAACTATTCAAAGAGATACCTATTCTCGAACTGAAAAAACTTTATTTTTATAAGATTCTCTGCTTACAATATAAAAATAGAAAAGAATTAAAATACATAAAACATGAACATAACACAAGACACAAACAAAAGAAGGAGTTTTTTATAGAAAAGACTACAAAAACGATTGGTCAGAAGTCATTCTACTACACAGCCCCAAAACTGTTTTGTCAGGTTCCACAGACCATCAGAGATATAAATAATACTTCTCTATAAAAAAAAAATGAAGTTTGGTTGCAAGATTTGTCTATAGAAAACATGGTGAAAATTATCAATATTTCCGTATGATTCATCATTCATCATAGCCGAAGTCAATTATGTTGGTAGCAATCAAAATTTTTGTTAATTATTTTTCATGATTTCTCTTTCACATAGTTTATTGTATTTTCTGTATTTTACTTTGTTATTGTATATTTATCGATTTTCAATTATTATTGGATTACTTTATATTCATTTATATAGTGGCATTTTATCTAAACATTTTTACATTTACACAATTTTAAAATTTTTCATTATTACATTCTTATATTTTTACATTTTTAAATTTTTACATCTTAACAATTTTACATTTTTATTTTTTACATCTTTACGTTTTTGCATTTGTACATTTTCTAATTCATATTTTTATATTTTCACATCTTTAACATTTAACATCTTTACATTTACTCATTTTACATGTTTGGATTTACTTATTTTACATGTTTTCAATTCATATATTTGTATATTTTATACTCACTTCATTCATTCAGCATGTATCCATTCATTTGATTCGATTTATTGGCGAGATATTAATATAAAGGTTAGGAATGCCCACAACAAGTTTTCTTCGTGGGATATCTCCGATTTATTTTCATTTTTTTTTTTTTCATCATTCATGTCCATGCCTGTAACTTTAATGAAAATAAAATATATATATATATATATATATATATATATATATATATATATATTATTATAGTAGGAGGCCCACTACAAGCCTCTCAAATTCTTCATTTTGTCTTTCAAGTTATCTGGCCTTTTATAAATTTACTCAGTGTATTTTTTCTCTCAACCTTGAGGATACCTTTCTCCTACGATCCATTATATTATATGTACCTATAATAGATTCATGAATAATACTATTATAAACATAATATTCAGAATCGAATAATCATATTATTGGAACAATCAAGTCTTCGATCCAAAAGATTACATTCAATATTTTGATATTTGTTTTACCAACCCTAAACTCAACTTATCATTTCAATTTTTCGACTGTGATATACACAACACTATAACTGATAAAATACTTCAAATGCTCGCAAAAATCGTCAAACACAATACGGATGCCGCTAATATTTTTACATCGAACAAAGAAAAATTAGAAACTTGCACATTATGCAAAGTGAGGTTAACCATTCTTGACAGATCATCAAATAATTCAAACAATGTTGCCAAAGCCAAACAGGACAGAACCACAGAAACCGAAATTGTGTCGGGGATTTGTGTATAATTTGTATCATTCTCGAGAATTTATATCAAGGGTATATTATGCATAAATAATTTTTTGCTTGCGAAATTGTAACTTCCCAGAAATTTCTGATATATTTTTCCATTTTCTTCATAGTTATTTTCCAGAAGAAAAACAAACATTTTCAAAAAAAAAATATCAACTTTTAATGAACATTTTGATGAGTTTCGACGATTCTTATATATGAGAATGGATATCAGAAATACCAGGGACATAAATGGGACATCCAGGACATCATCCCCTGAATGTCCCAATCATGTTCTTGTACCGCGGTACATAAAAAGGACATACCTAGGATATCCCTGTGTTGTTAGGGTTACATATTTACTCAGGTTACGCTACGCCCCACGATTTAATTTTAGACTGATCAATGCCCTATATTGATGAGGAGAGTGGTGTGACGACTGGTACCTGGTACCTACCTAATTATTTTTTAGCTTTCAGTAGTACATTACCTACATCATTATTATGTTTCATAACCGTTTTACTGAAACATTTTTTTTTACTTATTTTATTGTTCATCAACCACAAACGACCAGAACTCCATATATGAAGCGCTCACGTCATGAAATCCCACAAAGAACGAAAACTATTTCGGAGGGGTCAGTTTCCACTGGTTGAGGCGGGATCTTTTGTGTTTGATAGTTCAACAAGAACGTTGCTACGAATGAATATTAGGGATTTGTGTGCTATTAGACGGTCTACCGAGTTCCTGTGAACGTCTAAAGAATGAAATTATTCGAAAGCTCGGTGAGGCTCATATTTGAGTACACGGTCCTTCAGCATTCGGTTCGTATACATGATTCCCGTCTGCATACAGGGCAGGAATCAGGTGGACTGTCGTCTCTTCCGAACTTAATGAACAAAAAAATATCCCTTTTCTCACATACGGTGGTTTCTTCCTTAAGGTGGGTTTAGTCAACTTTTTTTGCAATAGTAATAACTATAGCAATAACTTTAAGAGTTGAAACTGTTGAATAAAATGGTTTCATTTAGACAACTATTTTAATTTTAGCAATAACCATAACTTTAAGAACGCGACCTTGAATATTCCAACTTTCAAAATTTAACGCTATCACTAAAATATTGTCTACAATGCGCATGTCATGTCCACTGACAGATACGAATACATGTTTCATAGTTCCCTGTCAATGTTTCAATCACAATTAATTTGCTGAGACATACTTTAGTCTAAGAGCCGGTGGGAGATCGACCTTCACCGATCTGATAACTCGATGAGACATATTTTTTATCAATTATAATTTATAAACACATATGCCTATGATAACTTGCCTATCGAAAAGTGTTCATAGCTATTTTTAATTGAATTAATTTTAATCAATTTTCTTTCATCACCTTCACTCTTTTGATAACCGAATGAGTTTCATCTCAACTGATAGTTTTTAACACTCAGAATATGCCTAGGTAGGCTTGCCTACTCATTTCTGTGCAGGTAAGTCAATATAGGTAACTACACCGATCTGTTAACCAATCGAAATTGATATCATAGGTAAGATAATTTAATTACAAAACCAATCGTATAGGCTTGCCTGCAATAAATCGTACATAAAATATTATTGCCAAGCTATAAAGTCTTAGAATTTTAGCTATCTGATAGGTGCGAGGAAGTAGAGTCCGAGGTCCGTGTGATAGAACATGACCAACATAGCAGCTCACTACCTGACGTTGAATGTATCCGAGTCCCTATGTCTGTACATGTGAGTGACAGTGACAGCATTTATTTAGACTCGACAGTAATTTTGAACTCTAATTTATTATAACTCTAATTTCGATCACAATGTTTGTATTATTTCACACTATATATACTTACAGCTATGAAATAATCAAAAATAAATAATTTAATATATTAATAAATGAAAAAAATAAAAAAATCAACAATTTTTTTATTTTAAAGCTGAATTATAAAATTTAAAAATGATAAGAAAATCTATATTTTTTATTTAAAATTAAATAAAGAATAATTCATTTATTATTTAAAATCTAATAAATGCCGTAAAGCGGGAAAGAATAAGTGTTTCTTTCAAAATTATAGTTCAATAAATTTAAAAAATCATCAATATTGAAAAATAGAATTTAATACATTTATGTTGTTAAAAGCGTTCATTACAAAGCATATAAAAGAGTTCAAAATTACTGTCGAGTGTAAATAAATGCTGTCACTGTCACTCACATGTACAGAGCATCGCACTGGATACATTCAACGGTCAGGTAGTCAGCTGCTATGTTGTGTCCTGTTCATCACACGGACCTCGACGCTATCTCTCGCACCTATCAAATAGCTAAAATTCTAAAACTTATAGCTTGGCAATAATATTTTGTGTACATTTTCTGCAGGCAAGCCTATAATTGTTTTGTAATTAAATTATCTACCTGATATCAATTTCGATTGGTTAACAGATCGGTGATTACCTATATTGACTTACCTGTTCACATCTGCTTCAGGTAGCCATGCACAGAAATAAGAGCAAGCCTACCTGGCATATTCTGTGGTTAAAACTATCGTGAGTACTCATTCGTTATCAAAAAGAGTGATAAAGAAAATTGATTAAAATTAATTCAGGTAAAAATAGCTATGAATACTTTTCGACAGGCAAGTTATATCATGGGCATATTTGTTTATAAATTATATTTGATAAAAAATATGTCTCATCGAGTTATCAGATCGGTGAAGGTCGACCTCCCACGGTCTCCTCTACTACTTGCAATGCCGTGATGCTTTACCTTCCGTTCATCTCCATGATCGCAATATAAACCAAACACATTTCGAATCAACAATAGTTATATATACTAGAATACAGAACTAAGCGAACTATCACTTGTTAAACGTGTCCTGTCATTCTTAAAGTTATTGCTAAATCTAAATTCGTTGTATAAAATACGTTCAGTATTTTCTTATTCCTATTGCAATCGCTAAAAAATCCACCTTTAGCTTTGGGATTACGCGCCTTTTTTCCTCTTGAATAATCACGCGACTGGATGAAATGGTCATAGGCGAAAGCAGATACGGTTAGTCTCTGGTTGCTCTCGGTCGAAGAACGAAAACACGCCTCAGGTGGGAGAATATTTGAGCAACCTAACAAACGTTAAAACGTTTTTGGATATTATTCTGACATTCCAACAATAAACTGACATGTTTTAATTGTTAATTTGAACCAATCAGAATGTGATTACGTGTTAATCATGCATGATTATCGGATAATTGCACACTACAGGGTGCCCCAAAAGTATCAACTTACTATTATTATAGGTAATATATTTTCATGAGGAAAAAAAGTCAATGGCCCAATAACGTACAATTGAAGGAAGCTTCACTTTTGATGCACACTTGTCCATAATATTCTGTTTTTCAGCAAATTTTTGATTCATGAAATAAATTCTGCAATGGAAATATATCTATTATTTTTGACAAATTTGCAGTCATGCATTTTTAACTGAAAAAGGCACTGTGTACCACGTGCACGAGTGCTCTTTTCTCAACTGAAAAATGCATTCGGGCAAATTTCCCAAAAATTATCGATAATTTCCATTGCACTCGTTGTATTACCATTGATAATTACCCCATTACACAACAACAGGAACGGCTGATCTGCTAGCAGGCAGCTATAAAATTATGGTTACGAAAATTTGTCCGTTAGAGATCAATTGCCGCCGTTTACTTTTTTTCAATTTTTGTGTTTTTCTCTAGCTGGTACAACTTTTTACATAATTATAGAAGGAATCCGCAGCATTGGATGTAATATCCAAATAATGTCACATAGCCAAATAATGCAGGTGCAGAGATAAAACCAGTACTTGTACCAGGAAACATTTTATCAGCAATTTTATTTTTGAGGGGGGGGTGGATCTCGAAGCCTTATCCACAAAATAAAACAAAGTGTTTTCAAGAAACTGGATGCGTTTCGGGTGCTTAAGTACCCATCTTCAGCAGAACATGGCTAAAAACAATGTTTGATAAACCTACATGGTAACAATGAATAGTTTACCTTGAAAAATGTTTTAAATCAGTAGTGAGAACCCAATGGTGAGGGTGTTTTTTCTTTTTTTCTTTCTTCGGATAAACATTTTGTCCCTATTTGGATAAGGTAATATCCTTAAGCAAAATTTATAACAATTTATAGTAACGTGAAATTGCGTGCCATCAAAATGAAAATATTAGAAGCCGTACCGACATCAGGTTGCGATTTAGTGAATTAGAACAGAAAACTGTAAAGAATTGTGTATATGTGAACTTTGCAACTAGTTAAGTAGTTCTATCATCTAGAAGATGTCGTAATATTATTGAAGAAATTTATAAACGCCATTTTTTGCAGGAATGTGAGAGGGGACGGAAAACCTAAAAACAATATTTAAAAAAATTGATAGATCATCTTTAGTGTAGTTAGGAGTCTTAAGTGAATGTCTGATAGAGATTTGAAAAAATTGATACAATCAAATTCAATTTGTTCGTTAACACAATTCGATCCAAGTGAATTTTTGGCTTTTTGTATTTCCAAGATCTCAAGAATATTTAATTTCGAACCTTTAGGACAAAAATGGATAAGATCTACATGATTGTGAATGGAGCCCAGCAAACATGTTACGCGTTGGCCTCTAGAAGCACTTTGAAAACAGCCGACAGACAACATAAGCGGGCCATAATCATGATACGTCGTCGGCCCGGCTAGCCCATGTCGCGACGGCCATCAGTAGGTCTCCAGACTACCACCCGCTTTAATACATAGCGGGACTTCAGCGGATAGACAGTGTTAAGATGAACTGATATTTCATGGTACAGATTATGGTGCGATTGCGGGTATCCTACTAATCAACCGCGGCATTCCACTGTTGGGATTTCATCAATGATCTATGCAAATATACAGGAGCGTCCAACTCAAAATGCAGTACATGGAAGTATAGGGTATCTTGGAAGGCAATGAGCTTAAAGACGGTTCCAATGAAAACAAAATGGCCCATATAAGCGCCTAAGAACAATCTAGCATTATATCTTCGAAAACAGTGAAACTTCAATGAAGATATAGGTCATTACACAATAAATTCACCAAACATTCAGAATCGACTGATTCATGGACTAGATATATACAATTCACTGTTTTCACTCTCTGAAGCCACTAATTGTAGAGGATTTCTGAAAGTATAGAGCCAGGATTGTTCTTATTTACCTAAACAGACAACTTTTTCTCCATTTCAACCATTTTTATTGTATCTCAAATGTTTTCCAAGATACTCATCCATATTTCCCAGATATTGCATTTGAACAGTCCTGGAAAAATATTCCACCGAATAGATAGAATGACAAAACTCGAAACTGAAAAAATTCTCGTTAGTGATTATTTTTCAGGACCATATATCACAATGACCAGTGACCAAACAAAATAGAAAATACCCGATTTGACATCCTATTTTAGACGAAATCAGCAGTAGGGCCAACTGCGAACGTGATATTCAGTTATGCCAATGTTGCAGTTTCATTACAGAGGTCGCAGCGGTGCGGCGCGTAATGCCACATACTGTGTCAAAACGACATCGGCGCGATTATCGCAAATCTTTAACTGGTAATTTCTGGCTAAATTCAAAACATCCATAATAAATATGCGTATGTTCAGCCAAAGCGGCAAAACTCACATCATTCCAATTATTTACCGACATCGGTGTGCCGCTGCCGACATCTTACCGCAGTTAACAGCAACGCTCATTCATGTTTGCTGGGGAAATTTGAGTGTCCTGATTGTAGTAAGTGGTTAACAAAGGAAGATTGTGTGTTACAGATGTCTCAGTATCCCGATATTTGTTGTATAAGATGGTATGTTCCCTCAGTCTCCCTGAAAATTTCCGACCAGTTTGACCTATATAAACTAAATTCAAATGGAATCCTCGATGTAACCCTCAGTTCTTCCATCCTCCACGTCGTTTTATTGTAGTCAAATTCGCTCCTGAATTTGCTAACAGAGTTGCTGAAAATCTTCGAAAACAATGACCACTAAACTGATGCGGATCTGGTGATTTCAGAAATTCGGCAATGGTGGTAGGTATCTTTCCCAAAAATATTTATTCCGACTGGTTGAGGGGTGCATTTGTTGTTAGAATAATTCAAGTTCCCTTGTACTATCAGTGGCCATCAAGATCAGTTTTACCTTTTCCTAACGTCGCCGTGGATTGAAGCAGGCAGGAGCTGATCTCCAACCACTGAACAACGTTTTGCCAAATATAAATACAAACACGTACAATCATGTACTGATAGTGCATGGGATCCCTTACCTTCATAATCCATTCCTCACAACTAAAATTAAATTCTATCTTCGGAATGCAGTGGAACCTGTGTCCTCGATAGCTCAGATGGTTAGAGTAGAGTTTGTTAGTGAGTTCAAAAGCAGTGATTAATAATTATAAATGAATAAATATATACAGAGTGGGCCATTGAAAACGAAACAGCGCCTCTGTAGGTCGGCAGAACCGAATTATATAAAAACGCTCGGACACGTCAACTACATTTTCGAGGGGGACATCGTTCGCGATTAAATTCACCCGAAATACATTCCATCCCTCGGAGCTGTGACCGCCACCCCTACATTTTTAAATGGCAACATATGGCAAGTGATAACTCATTTGAAAGGTATTTTCCTTCTCAATATCAAACAACAAAAATGAATTAATTATATTGATTCGTTTTCGAGATATAGGAACTTGAAGTTGGGAAATAACTTTTTATTCGATCAATAAAAATAACATCTAACAATGCAACTGTTTGAAGATAATTAGCATTGCCAAAGAATTAGATGATCTAACTGTTGACCAACAAATAACATGCAATTCCGTTTTGAATTTTTATTTCATCCTCATTTAGTTGATCGAAAAAAAAATTGAAGTTCTTAAGAATCGATAAAAAGACGTTTTCTCGAATTCGACTCAAATGCGAGTACAACAAAAACATGTATGAGATAATTTTTTTCGCCAAATCAGTGTCAAACTGATCTTTGATTGAACGACATTAGAGTGAATTACTTTACCAAAGATGCTGAATATCTTTCCGTAATAATGGTGTATACGATCGCGGAAAGAGTTGAAATAATAACAATTATTTTCAAGAATGATGAGTGCGGTAACCGTACAGCTAATTTGTTCAATGAAACGCATCCAGATGAACTTGTTGCTACAAAATACGTTCTAGAATTAGTGCAAAAATTTCGTCAAACTGGATCAGTAGCCAACAAGAAACGAGACCGAGAACGTGAATTTCCGTTGAGAACAAGTTCATGCAGACCCAACATTGAGCACACCGACATTGGCTAGTGTAACCAATATCAGTAGAACCAGTATCCGCCGAATCCTGAAACATCATAAATTCCACCCCTACAAAATACATTTGGTACACCAATTGAATGAAGATGATTTTGATAGGCGACTGGAATTTTGTGAAATTATGACTACGAGAATAGATGCTGATGAGAATTTCCTTTCCAACATCTGCTTTTCTGATGTGTCTACATTCTTTTGGAATTCGACTGTGAATCGTCATAATTGTCGTTATTGGTCAGATGCCAAATCACATGTTTTTCTCGAAGTCCATACTCAAACTCCCCAAAAACTCAATTTCTGGGCCGGTATTTTTGGGGACCGTTTGATTGGACCAGTATTTCTCGACGGTAACCTGATAGGAGAAACTTATTTGGAATTATTGAATGAATTTATTCATTCACAATTAGAAGACATCATTGAAAATTACGATCGTTACCATGAAGACCACTTGATATTTCAACAAGACGGGGCACCTCCACATTATGCACAGTCTGTTAGGGCGCTTTTGGATAGAATGTTTCCTGGAAGTTGGATTGGAAGAAGAGACTCTATAGAGTGGCCAGCCAGATCTCCAGATTTAACCCCATCGACTTTTTCCTGTGAGGTCTCGTTTTGAACAAAACTTGTACTATTTTATGGAAACGGGTGGTAGACAGTTTGAATATTTAGTTCATTGACAATAATAATTATTGCGACAGTTGCTTTATCAGATATTGTTTTTATTGATTGAGTGAATAAAAAGTTATTTCCCAACTTCAAGTTCCTATATCTCGGAAATGAATCGATAGAATTGATTTATTTTTGTTGTTTGATATTGAGAAGGAAAATACCTTTCAAATGAGGTATCACTTGCCATATGTTGCCATTTAAAAAATTAGTGGTGGCAGTCACAGCTCCGAGGGATGTGAAATGTATTTCGGGTGAATTTCATCGCGAACGATGTCCACTTCGAAAATGTAGATGACGTGTTCGAGCGTTTTTATATAATTCGGTTCTGCAGACCTTCAGAGCCGTTGTTTCGTTTTCAAGGCCCACTCTGTATAACGATTCCTCGATATTGGAAGGAGAATTATTGATGTAACTTTCCAGGTTGAAAATTCGAATATAATATGAATACTGGTAGTTTTATTCACTTCCAAATGTGATTCGGAAAATATCATCAAATATAATTCCTGTTAGAGGATTTTATCGCAATTTTTTTTTTATTTTCTCTCAAGCAATTCGACTCCACAAAATTCAACTCGTGCAATTTGCAGCCTTATTATCAAAGATTAAACCACTCAAGCTTCGCCTTCGTGGTTTAATCAAATAATAAGAACGTAAATCGCATTCAGTGCCAAGCAAAATTTGTCCTTGAATTTGCAATGGGAGGTCTATTTTTCCTTGTGGCTTTCATAGAACGGCATATCAATTGTTCAATAAAAAATTGGAGATAATCTTCATACAATTTTCAATTGGGAGGATTCCAGTTGATTGACTAAATGAAAAGAATGTTTAACAATACCTATAATTCTTATAATTTACAAGATAAATACAAAATAACAGTTATGAAAAACACTTCACAGATATATGTATAATATATTGGTCAAATGTAAATGGAATGCTGCCGTTATATTATGTTAAGAGTTTAAATAATTTTCTGAAAATGCCAGCAGCCTGTATTTCTGCCTCAGATTCCTGGCTCGAACATGGGGATTTACTATTTCTATGGTGTAGTTAGCAGGAAACCATCCCGTTTTCCCGTCTCTCAGTCTTTCTCCGTGATACCAACCTGAAACGTGAAAAAAGTTCAGATTCCGTGAGCAGAAGTACGATTGAAATTTATCATTTCATTAGATAGCATTAGCCTCTTGCTTTTAGCATATTGTTACGCCCCTGCGATGTTTATCTCGCACACGCCAGACGATATAATGATAACCGCTCGAAGATTCTGAATGCCAAGGACGAGAATATATAAATCTGACGTATAGTTTTCCCAATATCAATTGCAGAAGCATAAAAAAGTCTTGCGGCGAAATCCTGTGAGCAGCAGTGGCGGAGATAACTAATTTTATTTAGATATTTCAATATTCTAAAACGTATTTCGATCGGCACACACCAAGACCACAGACGCTACTGGTTTTTAATCTTTCAGAGCTATTAAAACACAAATATAACGCGTGATTTATGACCTCCCATCGTATAGACACACCTGCCAGGATTGATGTCCGACTTGATTGGCCCAGACGAATCGGTTGTAGAACAGACAGCAGTCACTCAAGTCCACGTTGACCAGCGGGCTCTTTGTGCCGACGGGGACTGTATACAAGTAGTAAAGATTATTTTTCGTTCCGTTTCTTCGCATATACGCTCGTGTTAGCGAAGTGAGTTTTCATTTGCTCCCTATAGAAACAGCTTCTGCAATTGATATTGGATGGACTATACCACCGAAGGAAATAGTTATTCATTCAATAAGTAGTAATTCAGTCATAGTGAGTTAGAGGTGAAGTTAGTACAGTGCGGTACGCGGTACATTTCAGTAGTAAAGTGTGATTGAGTATTTTATTGTCAGAATATGCATTTTTGTGTTTTCGAAATGTTATAAACGGATATTAATTCAGTCGAGTATTTTTGCAATGAAAGACGGACCCCAGTTTCATTAAAATATTAACTGAAGTATTTTCGTTGTTTGACACTTCCTGTTTCTCTGGGAGTGACGTCATCTTTGTTATTCTCAATGGAACACCCTGTATTTTATAAATTTTTTGGGTTTCTCTAATAATTCTGATTCAAACTCATACTCAAAACGAACCGTTTTTGAGTTATTTGAGTTTTTCTAGAAAAAGCGAACATACGCCATTTTCATGAAAATTACAATTTTTAGTGACATGCAGTGACTGAATAAAAAATATTGAAGGTTGAACGCATCACTCACCATAATCACATCCACTCAATAATTTACAGGATGTGCAAAAAAGTGGGCCCAGAAACATTGAAAGTGTACGTTTTTTCAAGTGGAGACCCCATTTTTTTTCTCATGATTCAATTATATAATGAAAATGTGCCTATTTCTAATTACCTTCCCTATAGAAACGATATACAGATACCAAAACAAGACTTGAATCAACTAGGAAAAAAAATTGGGAATGAATCTTTACACAACTAAAAATATGAATTTGATCAAATTAAAATTGACCTTAAAAAAACATCTAGCCAATGCTCAATACGACATATCAGAATTCATGTTTGACATTCAATTACCTGTATTACATCCTAGGTTTTTAAATTCTAAACTTAAATTTAATTCAATTTAAATTTCATATTGTTTTGTTATGTATACATACTGACCTGTCAAAACACCACGGTATTCCATACTCAAAACCATAATTTCGGAGATATTCCATAACAGTACTAAT
The DNA here is from genome assembly GCA_018342105.1 of Gonioctena quinquepunctata. NCBI lineage: Eukaryota > Metazoa > Arthropoda > Insecta > Coleoptera > Chrysomelidae > Gonioctena > Gonioctena quinquepunctata. The sequence goes on from JAFIRS010000130.1 coordinate 348,763, forward strand.
CTGCATATTAACTGCCTGAATTTTGATTTTACCACGTTTTTATCAGCTCGCTTATGTGTCTGTCCGGTACAAATCTTGCAATCGATTAGGTAGAGACTTGAAACTTCGGAAATAGTTCAGAACTGAATGACAATACACAATTTACTCGTTTTCTTGTATATCTGTTTGTTTTCTACGGACCACAAAAAGTGAGGTTGGGATCACATAATATCTCCATACCGGTGACGAGTGGACGTTGTTTTGCGATCTAGAGTGTGCTCCGCGATAGTGAACCAGATTGCAGTTCTCGACCTTACAGGCATCGAGCAAGGGAGAAAGTGAGGTTAAAGCTCCAGAAAACAGGCAAGAGGAACGAGCATATAAAAAATCCGAACATAGAACGGAAGACCACTCCCAAAAAATCCGGATACCCAGAAGGGAAAATTCACACAGAGTTGATCGAAATGAATTCAGATATTGAAAAGGGAAACATTCTCAATTGAATATTGATAGAAAGATTTTTCTGTGAATTGAAAAATCCACGATTAAAATGAAGTTATTTTTTGTGAATGTCTAACAGAAAACAACTACTTCCCCGGCTAAAGCCACGCTGGACATTGAACTACATCTGGTAGATATTCTGAAAAGGCCCTAACTCAAAAGAAAAAAAATATGTTTTTTAATATTATAAAACGGACTAAAAATTATAAAATAATTATTTAAATGTTTTTTTTTATAAAACGGACTAAAAAGTATCATCATCTGAAAACGTGGAATATGGCTCGTGTTGGGTATAATAATAAAGATTTCGTTAATTTATTAGTGATTTATGGCGAATGTTATAAAGTTTTCCCGAGAACATGTGATACTTTTGCTACAAGATATCCAGGAAAACCAAAACCATCTCCAGACACCATCAGAAGATTAATATTCAACCTTACGAACCAAGGATCCGTCAGGAGGAAGATTATTCAAAATAAATCGGTGGAGGAAACGAAAAAAAAATACAGTGCTTGGGTACTTCTCAGCTTTTCTAGAAGCATCGTTGAAAGATACCTCACGAGGTATTGGATTAAATAAAATGTCCATGCAGAGAATATTGGCAAAACAGAAATGGCATCCTTATTCTCATAATTGAGTTCATGGTCTGAATCTCTTCGACTATGACAGCAGGGTAAACTTTGCGGAGTTCATCATTATGAAGAATCACGAAAATGACCAATTTGTGAGTGACATTATATGGAGCAACGATGCAATATTTACCAGAAATGGAATATTCAACAGCCGAAACACTCACTAATGGAGCGATAGCAATCCACACAATTCTGTTGGGCAATGTACTGTGCTGTTAGAAACAATGCCATAGTGATGCTCCACTTTTATGATGACAATTTGAATGGTAAGTTAAAGTATCTGTATTAGTATAATGAGTATTCTATCATGCAGATGTGTATTCATATCATGCAGAAAAATAAAGAAAGGATCTACAGGGTTTTATTTTCAGGTGAACAATACCTAGAAATCCCGAGAAATAACGTTACGAATTATTTGGAACAGCTGACGCTATCCGACATTGAAAAAATATATCAACATGAAAATCAACACCCAACTTCAACTTGTTACTGTAGCTAATTAAGCAAAAACTAACCCCTATATAACGCCCGAATATCCCAGGATACACCAATGGAGCTAAAATTAATGGAAAGCAGCTCTTTGAAGGAGTTATTCAGTAAAAATACTCTCAAACTATACTTCGAAAGTTCTCTGTTATGAGCATCCTCAGAAGCAGATTTCCTTCTAGTAAGAATCTCCAGAGAAAATCTTTGAATAATTTAACACGCGATGAATGCAGTGAATGTTTTATATTTACTTTGTCGAAATGGTCGAGCAACAAGGTTTTCTCAAAACGAAACAAGAGAATGAAAAACTCACTAGATTAGCCTTTCTGTCTGCCCGCTTATAGAAAACTGAGAAGTGGCAAAGTATAGGGAGCCAAGTAGATCAACCATTTTTCATATATAAACAGAAAAGAACCCCGCACGAAAACGCGTGGGAAATTGGCTCTCGGTCGAATTGGCTAAAATTTTATTATGTTATAGTTGGATGGGTCATTAGAAAAAAGTGTGAGTTTAAATGATTTTGTATGTTTATTTTCTAAGATATGAGCGGCCAAAGTTCGTAAAAACGTCGTAGTGTGGTAGGATTGATAAAGAAAAAAACAGTCGAAATAAGACAAAGTAAGGATGAAAATGTATTGATCGGAACATGTTCAATCATAATCTTATTGATGATAGTACATTAGGGTGTATTCGGGGCAGTCAAAAAAATCGTTTTCCGGATTTTTTTCCAGCACTGTTTCAAAACCAACAAGTTATATTTTGTGAAATATCATAGTTTCAGTCTATTGTAGGCGAAAAGACGTGTTTTGTTTCTTGATGACTCTCTCTGTTTGAAATACATATTTATTTTAATTTTCGAGTATACCCCTATGCTGAAAACAATTGGCAGATCGTTTTTGATTAGAAAAAAAAAAGAATTAATTGATACTGCCCATTGAATAAAGGATAGGGTAACATTCTGATGAACTCAATTATTCAATATTACCTTTCATATAGATAAAGGGAGCGTTACATTTTTTTTTAGGTCATTTAAATGTTTTTATTGAATATCTAGAAACTGTTCGTTAATTGGACCATATTTTACTACAATATTTTGAAAATGTTGACTATCATATACGATAGTTTTATAAACTTTGTATGTTACGTTTCTAAGATATGCATTTTTGAAGTTTACGGTATTACGATATATGGGGTAACCTATCGATTTAACAAAATTTCGACACATTTAATTCTATTATAAAAATTTCAATCAATTATTCGATACTATAAACAACACAAACCACAATCAACAACAATTTGGAACTAACAGTATAGAGTAAAAAAAAATCGAATTATAAATAACGACTTCTAACATAAAAAGTCAATTAATATTATGGAAATTATAATATAACAAATCGAAATTGAAACCAATTAGTTATAAACAACATAATCAAGAATTTAGATAATGGAACCCTAAAAACAAAAATAACCAAAACCCAAATTCAAATAAAATTATTAATATTGTTATTGATTGGTCTATTTGCGCAATTTAAAACATTTCTCAATAGTTTATGGCTAGGGTACTTTATTGTTTCTATTTGAAATTGATATGCGTAATCCTGAACATGGACTATGACGCTGCCGCATAGCGTCCAGATTTAGGAATGCTATAAAGAATCAAATGTGGATATCCTTTAGGGCGGGTTGTAACACAGCTAGTCATCCTTTGGTAAAGGTTAACCACACGTTTTCTCTTTTCCTAGATCAAGACAATAAAAAGAGAGAGAACCTGCAGTTTGCAAAACCAAAGATGACCAGAGGTGATACAACCCGCCCTTAGTATTATTCTTGATGCACCTGCAAATGAACGTATTCTAGGCTACTACTGTACCTGCAAAAGTGGAGCAAGAACAGTGGGATGCTGTTCCCATATTTGCAGCGTACTTTGGTACCTATGATATGCTAGTCATCAAGAAACAATAAAGTACCCTAACCATGAACTATTTAACAATGTTTTAGATTGCGCCAATAGGCCAATAGACCAATAAATAACAATATTAATAATATTATTTGAATTTAGGTTTTGTTTATTGTTCGTTTTTTTAAAGTACAATTATATGAATTGTTGTTTATGATGTTCATAACTAATTAGTTTCAATTTCGATTTAGAGTTCACTACTACAATATACTATAAGATTTTCATTACTTAAGGGTTCACTAAAGCACGACGCGTGTTTCGCTATACAATAGCTTCATCAAGTTCATTTCGATTTGTTATATTATAATTTCCATAATATTAATAGATTTTTTATGTTAGACGTCGTTATTAATAATTCATTTTTTTTGAGTCTATACGGTTGAGTTCCAAATTGTTGTTCAGTGTGGTTTGTGTTGTTTATAGTATCGAATAATTGATTTCGAAAAGTTTTATAATAGAATTGAATGTGTCGAAAGATTCCATCAAATTTTGTTAAATCGATAGGTTACCCCATATATCGTAATACCGTAAACTTCAAAAATGCATATCCTAGAAACGCAACATACTAAGTTGATAGAACTGTCGTATATGCTAGTCAATATTTTCAAAATATTGTGAGTAAAATGAGGTCCAAATTAACGGAACAGTTTTCCAGATAATCAATAAAAACATTGTAAATGACCTAAAAAAAATGTAACGCATCCTTTATCTGAATAAAAGGTAATATTGAACAATTGAGTTCATCAGAATGTTACCGTCCCTTTTATTGAATGGGCACCAGCAATTAATTCCTTTTTTTGTAATCAAAACCGATATGTCAATTGTTTTAAGTATAGGGGTATACTCGAAAATTAAAAATATATATATTTCAAACAGAGAGAGTCATCAAGAAACAAAACACGTTTTTTCGCCTACAATAGACTGAAACTATGATATCTTAACAAAATATAACTTGTTGGTTTGGAAATAGGGCTGGAAAAAAAATCCGGAAAAACTATTTTTTTGACTATGCCCCGTATACATCCTAATGTACTATCATCAATAAAATTCTATTCTGGAAAATTGTAGAAAACTATGACTCAAAACAATTTCAAAAATACTTGCATCTACAAACCAACTAATTTCACTACGCAATTGATGTAATTTAATGATTTTTCAATGCATTTAATAGTTTTTTTTGTAAAGAAAGGAAATACGAAGAAAAAATATATACCCAGTGACTTGGAGAAATATGCTTCAAAACATAGATTTTAAAGGAATTTTTTATTGTATTGACCTTTCATTACTATTGAATTTTCACAATCACTTCACATTGAATGTCTGTAATATGTAATAGTTCAAGATCCTTATTAAAAACATGTACCTATGACCTATGTTCCTTAGGATCAATAAGTTGTTGTTATTGTTATTCGCATTTTGGATAATGTTGAAATGATCGATTTTGAATGGCTTTATATTATTTTTATGTTCCTCTAACCTGCTTTTGTATACAGGGTGTTTTATAATTGAATGCCGATCCTAAAGGGCTATAATCTTTGGATGATTTTAAGAAAAATTCTTCATATGAACATAGGTCCGTAACCGCTTTATTTCTGGATACAGGATGATGAAATTTAACAAAAAAATCAGTTCTTCCCCAATATCTCTGAAGCCGCTTTGGCTTTTTTTCAAATTTTGGTACATGCAAAGTACGCATAAAAATAAAAAATTTCCATGATATAGGATTTCTTAATTTTCATCAGTGGCGCCCCTGTTAACATGCCCTGTCATATTTTCGATCAAAATAATGATACTCCACTGTCTTTTTTTTCAAATAAATATTATTTTTGTAAGTGTCGGACGGTTTTCAATTTAGAAAATAAAATACATTCATTTGCTTGTTCCTATTCGATTTTTTATCTTAGTCTTAATTTCACAATTGTGGTAACCAAAGGATCCAGGCAATATTTTTATAATTTTATGGTAACTATTATTTAGTTTTTGTAATAAGTACGCATAAAAATACATTTTTATTTTTAAAAATATCACTATTATAAACAAAAAATACCAAAATCAAATAAACTGTTCAAAATGTCCGCCTCCTGCAAGTATGCACGCTTCAGCCCTCCTTGTCATTGCCTCGCGTACTCTTTGGAAAATTCCTGGAGTATTCCTTATTGCTTCACAGGAAACTATTACGCGGTTTCGCAATTCTTCCTCAGTTAGAATTGGTTGACTGTACACCAAAGTTTCGAGATGTCCCCAAAGAGAATAATCAAGACTGTTTAAGTCTGGGGATCTAGCTGGCCATTACTCTGTTTCCCCACGACCTATCCAGCGATTATGAAAGTTTTGGTTTGAATATTCGCGTGCCAGAGCACTAAAATAAGCAGGTGCACCATCGTGCAAAAACCCGATGCGATTTCGCATTAAAATAGGAACATCTTCCAACAGAATTGGTAAATTATCTTCAAGAAATCGGCGATAATTATGTCCATTTAATCTGGGTGGTAAAAAAAAGGTCCAATTAGGTAATCTCCAATAATTCCAGCCCAGACATTTAATGAGAACTGCTCCTGGTGATGAGATTCCACGATTGCATGCGGATTTTCCTCGGCTCAAAAATGATTATTATGAAAATTTCGATCCTGCTTTTAGTAAAACTAGCTTCGTCCTTGAATAAAATTTCCCTGTCAAATAAAGGGTTTTCGGTAACTTTTTGGACGAACCATTGGCAGAAATTCACTCGTAATGGAAGTAGAGCCTGAACCCGTTGAATGTGATAGGGATATAATAAATAATCATGAAGAATCCTCCATACTAGAATATGAGGGATATTCAAATTATTGGCAACTTGCCTCGAAGTTATTTCAGGATTTTCGACAACTGAATTTAAAACAGCTACCTCAATTGCTGGAGTTCTTGCAGTCCGATGTGCTTCTTTCAAGTGATGATTTGGCTCAAAACTTCCTGTTTCACATAACCTTCTGTGGGTGCTTGGAATCGTTGATACAGTCGCCTGGCTTCATATGCGTTTCCATCAGCAAGCCCATACAAGTAATGCATGTCTGCTAATTCGGTTTTTGTAAAATTTACCATGTTTTTTCTTTAATAAACAAGTTTTTATGTAAATAATATCACGTATCTAGCTAAAGAAGTGTCAAAATTGTTTATGTTGAAAACAACGAAATGTGTTTTTAGCAAACTAGATGTTTCTAGTCCACAAAATAATCCTACTACTCTTCAACGGCTGATTTCGCATAGGGACAAGCAAATGAATGCATTTTATTTTCCAACTCAATAACCGTTCGCCGGACGAAAAAAAGGCAGGAGACCATTTTTATCAGAAGATAGAGGACAATTACAAAAATAATATTTATTTGGAAAAAATGGAAATATGGCAGGGCATGTTAACAGGGACGCCACTGATGAAAATTAAGAAATCCTTTATCATGAAAAAAATGTATTTTTATGCGTACTTTGCATGTACCAAAATTGAAAAAAAAAGCCAAAGCGGTTTCAGAGATATTGGGAAAGAACTGATTTTTTTGTTAAATTTCAACATCCTGTATCTCAGAAATAAAGCGGTTGCGGACCTTTGTTCATATGAAGAATTTTTCTCAAAATGGTCGCCCTTTAGGATCAGCATTCAATTAAGAAACACCCTGTATGTTCATAGCTTCTGAATTTACATCTGGATAGTTTTAAATACGATAAATTAACTCCTATATAAAATGTGTCATTTAAAGATGACTGTTTTGTCATTTTGACAGCGATAAAAAAGGTGCATCGTTTTTTATCACCGATAAAAACGCCTGTTCCTCTTAAAGCGTCTACATCTAGTATGCTTACGTCACTTTAATGTCTGCCCTGTCAGTTATTTAAGTATTGTTGATAATTGATACTGAAACATTACAACATGAGTCGTTTTGTGGAAGTTTCAACTCGACAAATAATAAAAAATATAGAAAAAGCAATCCACAAAAAATACTAAAGCGTCAATATGGAGACAATTTATGGAGTTTTGTCAAGTACGAAATTACGAACTGTCGAAAATAACTCCGTTACAAAAAGTAGCAGATATATTATAAGATTGGGCCTATAATATGAAAAAGAGGAATGGAGAAGATTATAAAGATTATTTTTCCGACCCAAATATCGACCAATAGAATTGCACCATTCGACGTCACGTGGTACAACCTACATGGTATTATACTGATAATTTTTTGAAAATTTTCTCTGGTAGTTGCTATATATAAAAAACAAAACATGATCCAGTCAAATTAACCACACTTCAAACTGACAGGTTGAATTCAATTGTGACAATTGGAGATTTTGCATGAAAATGAGTCGATTTGGAGTTTGTTCTCTGTCCACCATCGATAAAAAGTCAAAGGAAATGTTCCCATTAATACGGAGAAGGCAAAAAAACAGTTTGGAACCAATTTACTACTTTTGTACTGAGAGGAATACACATTGAGTGCTGAAACGAGTGAAGCGCAATTGGCAAACATTATGAAAGATTACGCTTACAATATGAAGAAAATGGATGGAGAAGACTATAAAGAAGGTACAATAAAAACAATGTGGAATCAGACTGCCAAATTACTTCAAGAAAAGTATTTGAACGATTTCGACATCAAAATCAACCCATTTTCGGATGCTGCATTCAAGACCGCTCGAGGAGCTCGTGATGCCAAGCGTAAGGCTTTACAATCGATTCCGGAAAAACGGAGGGCAAGTGCAGCAGCGTTGGAGGAAAAAGATTGGGATGCAATGACCACTGTTTGGGACGAGAAAACTCCTGATGGCCTCAGAAAAATTATTCATGATAATATCAGTGGAATTGGCTTGAGAGGTGGTGAGGGCAGCATGGCGTCAATACATCACTTCAAGGCAGAACAGCGAAAATGACGGGGAAACAACTGGGAGAATTGAATACAATCCAATTTTCAGCAAGACCACACAAGGTGGTGATAAAAATTATCAGACAGCAAGTGGCTGGTGGAGAATCAGGAAATCCCTGACAAGTGCCCAGTGAGACTGTTCCAGAAATTGAAGAGAAGAGAGATGCCAATATCAAGAGCGACAGACTATTCCTGACCCAAAATCCATTCTGGAATAAAGTTCCAGGCGCTAGGTGGTACAAGGATTCCCCAGTAGGCCAAAACACGATTTCAAAGTGGGTTAAGGAGTCAGCACAAAAAGCTGGGCTTGACCTTGGTAACAAAAAAATCACCAATCACTCCAGTCGTGCAACAGCCGTCTCCAATCTAGCGAAATCGGGCCTGGGAGAGCAGCAGATAATCAAAATAACTGGACATGCCAACAGTAACTCCATCAAGCCGTATCTCCAACTCGACCAGGAACACCACGAATTAATTGTCAAGAAACTGCGAAGGAGTGAGCCTACTGCAGAAAATGCCATCAACAGCATAAACCTCATGCCATCTACCTCTTCTGGGACCATTACCGATAACTCTGACTTGAAGAAAACATGCACCAATGTTTACAACAATTGTATTTTTAATTGCACTAGCCTGAATCTTAATTAAATGTTGTTTTATTCATTATGAAATTCTTATTTGTTAACTGTACATTTCGTCTCATGGTGCAATTCTATTGGCCGACATTTGGGACGGAAAAATATCCGATACCACACGAGCTTCAAAATTATCTGGCATTTCCTCAGGTTCCTGAAAACAAATAAAGTCGTCAAGTTTGTAGAAAATCACTCGCTTCGCGCTCGTGATTTTAACCTGAAAACTTGACTCCTTCATTTGTTTGCAACGAACCTATCGGGAAATACCCGATAATTTTGAAGCTCTTGTGGTATTATAAGTGAATATGCAGTTAAATCAATTTGGAATTCAACTGCGAAGATGATTCAAGAAAAATATTTCAATGAATACAATATTAAATTTGATCCTTTTGCCGACATAACTTCTAAAGATGCTCGTGATGCAAGAAATAGTAAACGGAAAGAAGTTATTCCAGAGAGAAGAAAAGCAAGTTCTGTATCATTGAACAAGAAAGATATAGTAAAAATGGCAAAATTGTGGAATATAGACAACCCAGAGGGATTACAAAAAAGATTCTTTCATATAGCTTCTTATGAATTAGCTTGGAGGGGGGGAGAAGCTGCAAACTGTAAAATTTACCATTTTGAAGAAGAAAAAAGTCAAGATGGAACTTCAACAAGAAGATTTGAATACAATACAATATTTTCAAAGACGACACAGGGTGGGTCGAAAAAATTGGCAGACAGCAAATGGATAACAAAAAATGAAATGGATGAAGGTATTTGTCCCGTTGCATTGTTAAAATTACTGTTACAAAAAAGAAATGAAAACATAACATCTGAACGACTTTTTTTAACTCCAAATCCGTTTTGGAAAAACAAAAATTCTAAAGGTTAATACAAAAATGTTCCACTAGGTATTAATACGATTTCTACTTGAACCAAATATTCTGCAACTAAAATTGGACTCGACATTACAAATTATAAAATTACCAATCATTCGAACCGTGCTAGTACAGTTTCCCAGTTAGCCAAAGCAGGAGTAAGTGACCAACAACTTATAAAGATAACGGGACACTCATCATCATCTTCTATTAAACCCTTCCTCCAAATTGATCCTGAACATCACGAAAATCTTATTAGTTCCTTACGAGCCTCGAGTGAGAAAAATCAAAATGAATATTCTACATGTGTGAATACCAGAGAAGAAAATTTTGAAATCGGTACACCAAACCAAACAATTTATAACAATTGTGTATTTAATAACTGTTCATTTGAATAATTTAATTGTATCAATAAAGATAATTATTGTTGTTGTTCATTCATATATTCGGTCGTTAATTTATCTTGCTAAAAAACACTCGAGCTTTTCTTTTAAGGATAAATTTCTTTTTAACTCAAAATTTTTCCATCAGTAATTTTGCTCGAAAAACTGACATTTGACAAAATCACTCGACCTTCGGTCTCCCGATTTTGTCATGTCAGTTTTTCTCGTAAAATTACTGATTGGCAATATTATTTCGTCACAAAAAGAAATTTATCCGATAAAAAAAAAGCTCTTGTGTTTTTACTGTTGATAAAATATCGAAGGTATGAACTGTAAGTTCGAAATTTGGTGACTAAATTTTAAAACGTTTTTCGTGCATCTGCGGAGATTGCGTGCAATCGAAAGGAAAAGCCATGAATCCGTTGAAAATGCGATAAACCTTCGAAATGGCGAGCTATAGCAAAAAACAATTACGCTCTGTCAAATCTAATTTTCCTCGGAAACAACTCAATTACAGCGCATCTGAATTCATAATCTAATATTAAAAATCAATTACCATCGTTCATTTTCCGCAAAACATTAATGACGTCTCCTTTAGACAGGGATAATTCATCAGGCTGACAGGCATTGTAATTGTGCAGCGCCTTCATTTGGGGACAGTCCCAGCATTCGTACACGGTCTCATCGGGATTTTCAGACTTCGGAGGGCTGAAAGCCTCCATCCATCGCTCTCTGTCGCTCTCCGTGCTGCTGCAGAAGAGCTGAAAAACGGAATGATCGAATTATCGAACCGGCAATATCTTGGACGGCTTTTGTCGGAGGTATTGTTTTGCTGCGACGCAATGGGGAAAACGGAATCAATCACAAGGCCTCATTTTCCTCGCTCGAACAATGAATTTTCAGTTGCAATGATCGTTTTCGATGATGTTTCGAAAGAGAGTTGTAGAAACTCGTTTATAATACCGGGTGGGACATTTGATACTGAAGGAATATTGAAATAGTTATGTACGAAGGACTGTAATAGTTATTTGTGCAACCAGTTGGGAAAAGCTCTATTTTCCGAAATGAACGAATTTCTGCGGAACGAGCAAAAGAAAGCGAGTTACCAAAAATAGGGTTTCCCAACGTGTTTCACACAATATTTTTTCTAATTTTTATATGTGATACTTTTTAATTCAAGTTAAAAATATAAAAAATATACAGAGTGTTAGTGAATAAGTGCGACAAACTTCAGAGGGTGATTCTGCATGAAAAAATAATGACAGTTTGCTATATAACTATTTATTTATAGCTCTGAAACCGGTCGAGATATGCAAATGAAATTTGGGGAGTTTTAAGAGGTAGTTTTTGCGCATTTTTTGACATACAATTGAGAATTTTATGTTCATCATTGGCGCGCATACGGGTAATGATCTCAAATTTCATATTTCATATTTCATATTCATCGTTCAATTTGTGACAAAAAATCTCTCTTGACTTTTTTTGCATGGGGCGCTGTTTTTATGCAAAAAAATTAAACATCTTAACGCGTATTTTTTATTTCTTTAATACATTATCAAGAACTATCTAATACAATATCGTTAAACCAGAACAATAACAGAAAATAACACTGATGAATAAATAGGCGCAAAGCTACAACAAATGTTCATAAAAACTTTTGAACAAAAAATTAAACCGACGAAATACGGAACTGGAAAGTTAAAAAATAAATATTCTTAGTCTGAATAACTAAGCTCCTAAACTAATGTAAGTAACTAATTTTGAGTCGGCGCCAAACAAACAATCAACGAAGATCATTAAATTACTTCAAAAAAATTATCAGAATGTCACCGCCCAACTCGATGCCATCATTTTACGCCTTACCTAATTCATTTGCTTTTTGTTTGGCGCCGACTCAGAATTAGTTAACAGCTATTTTATTGTGCAAACCTTCTTAGTCTCAGTAACTAAGCTCCTAAACTGATGTGAGTAACTAATTTTGAGTCGGCGCCAAACAAACAAGCAAATGAATTAGGTAAGGCATAAAATGATGGCATCGAGTTGGGCGGTGACATACTGATAATTTTTTTGAAGTAATTTAATGATCTTCGTTGATTGTTTGTTTGGCACCGACTCAAAATTAGTAACTTACATTAGTTTAGGAGCTTAGTTATTGAGACTAAGAAGGTTTATTTTATTTTTTATTTTTCAGTTCCGTATTTCGTCGGTTTAATTTTTGGTTAAAAAGTTTTTATTTTTCGATTTTTCAAGGCTGAAATCTACTAATTACTAACTGCTTGTTTTTTTATTTCTTCCAAAATACTTACTTAGCCACCTTACTTCAACTATTACCAGTTAATTAATATGATTATCTACTTTTACTATTTGTTGTAATATCAATTATTTTCGTTGTTCTGGTTACTTTATTTCATTACTTTGTATATCATTCCATCCTCTCATATAATATATTGATTGTGATAATGACACTAGCGATCTGTCATTGTCAACTACATATGTGTGCCAATGTTCACAAGTGAAAAATCAATTATCCCCTATTTTTCTACCCGTAAGGGTGAATAATTCCATTCGAAATCCTGATATGATCAACTATGAGGTATACCCTATCTGAGAAAAGAAGAATCATCCAAATCGAAGATCCCAGTACAGAGTTATAGCTGATAGAATCGGTTAACGGACCAGAATTCAGAGGGTGAGTGATCAATATCCTTCATTTTGCTACCCTTAGAGGTGGATTTCATCTTTTAAATTCGAATGGGACCAACTTCGAAGTTAACCCTATCCAGTGAAGAAATAATTATCGGAATCGGACGTCTCAGTAGAAAGTTATGCGTGATCATACATAAAAAATGAAAATGAAAAAAAAAAAATACGCCGTCGACTAGAGAACCTCCTCCTTTTTAGTTTCGTCGGTTAAAAATGACCTCCCTCAGACGTGATACAAGATTGAATTCTTCGCCTCATTGATTGTCGTATTCGCGCAAATATTCCAGGTGTATTTCTTATTGTCTCAGCCAGCTATAATTCGATTCCTCAGGTCTTCAACATTTTCGACGGCAGTGAAATGAACTAATGACTTAAAGAAACCCCAAATGCAAAAATCTAGAAGATTTAAATCCGGAGATCGAGCAGGCCAATGTTCCGTACCTCCCCTACCTATCCAACGATTTGGATATACTGTATATAAGTGATTACGTACAATAATGCTAAAATGGACTGGTGCACCATCATGCATGAACCAGAAGTGTTGTCTCAGCTATAGAGGAATTTCTTCAAGAAGAACAGGTAACTCTTCTTGTAGGAAATTGAGGTAAGAGTCGCCTGTTAGTCGTTGTGGGAGGAAATATGGACCGATTAAATGATCATCAAGTACCCCAGCCATACATTTACTGAAAACTGGTGCTGAAAATGACCTTCAAAGATTCCATGTGGATTTTCCTCAGCCCAGAGCTGATTGTTGAATGAAAATTTCGTGTACATTGTCGTCCAAAATTAGCTTCGTCAGTAAACAAAACGCCATTTAAGAAATTAGGAATTTGAGCGATTTGATGAAGAATCCAATGGCAAAAAACTAGGCGCGGAAAAAAGTCTCTAGGTAATAGAGCTTGCACACGTTGAATATGAAACGGATACAATTGCTGTTCTTTAGGAATTTTAAAGTAGAAGTAGAAGTATTTATTTCTCTACAATATACATAAGTAATAGTAGAACGTAAACAGAACAGAAGGGATATATATATATATATATATATAAAATGTAAATACACAGATAAAGAACATAAATATAACATAAATTATCTGGATAAAAATATTCAGGTGTGGAGTGTCCATCATATACATTCAAATTCATTTTTATTTGAATCAAGATACTCATTGACACTATAAAGACAATGTTTCAATAGAAAAGTCTTGATTTGCATCTTGAATTGAAAGAAACCTAGACTCCTTATCCTAGAAGGTAATCTGTTGTACAAATGAAATAAATACCGTGAAGTTGCTTACATTCAGTATGTTGGCAATTTTTTGAGTACTTGTTTCAGGTGACTCCGCAATTAACTCGAGAACTGCTTCTTCTAGTTGCACAGTTCGTACTTCTCGAGGACGCCCGCAGTCAGCCGTTGGTTTCTTAAATGTACCATTTTCGCGCAAACGTTGGTGAAGACGAGCAAATATTGTGTGATGGGGGTACCCTACGTCCTGGATACAACTCGGCATACAATCGTCGAGCTTGCCGACCATTTCCATTACTTCGACCATAGACAAAATGCATGTCTGACAATTCCACATTTGTATAATTTTCATTCTTTTCGATAAAAAGAAAATTAATTACTTATTATCATTAATGTTAAACCAAACTGAAAGATTATAAATGAAGAAACGGTCATTTGACATTTCATTGAAATTTTCGTATTCAACAGAATGTTGACAGTAGCCTACTAGCATCGCTACTAGATAATGTATTAAAGTAATGACAAATACGCGTTAAGATGTTTTATTTTTTGCATAAAAACGGCGCCCCATACGAAAAAAAGTCAGGAGAGATTTTTTGTCACAACATGAACGGAGAATCCAAACATGATTTTTAGTTCGAAATATCTCAGTGGCATACCATTTTTTTCTTTACAAAAATTGAGATCATTACCCCTATGGCGCCAATGAGGAACATAAAATTCTTAATTGCATGTCAAAGAAGCGCAATGACTACCTCTTGAAACTCAGCAAATTTCATTCGCATATTTCGACCGGTTTCAGATCAATAAATAAATAGTCAGTTTTTAAGAAAAACTTCAACACCCCGTATCTCGGAAAACGAAGAATTTGCGGACAAAAGTTATACAGCAAACTTCCATGATTTTCTCATGCAGAATCGCCCCCTGAAGTTTGTCGCACTTATTCACTAACACCCTGTATATTTAAAAAAACTGAAGGACACGCTTTTAACGCATTAAAAATTAAAAAATTATTCTAATAGTCAACGAAAAGCATGGGGTGCTTTTTGGTTACGTATCTTTGAGAAACATAATACTTTTAGAGTAATATTTTAGCAATCTGAAATTTTAAGTATGAATAGTGTGATATGTAGTTGAGAACGTATGCGTACTTGCTAGCTTGAAATTGAGAAATGATTTAGTTTTGGGATGCATATTCAAATAAAATAAAATACATTTCTCAATTTCGATGAGAAAAATAAAAAGAAAATCGTCAGGCGTGGGGATTCGAACACTCGCCAGTTATATCAGAGCTTAGATCTTGCGCCTTAGACCGCTTGGCCAACTGGACGATAATAATTGCCAAACGCATTACCATACTTCAACGTAGGTAAGACAGTTTTTTATGTACTTTTATACCTGCTACCCGTAAAAGGGCCCCTTTTTCAAGCTAGCAAGAATGCATACATTCTTAACTACATATCAACTACTCATACTCAAAATTTCAGCTTTGCTAAAATGACGTAGGTTTGCCCGCTCTGGGATCTTGGACTATTAATTGATTTCGACAAAGCACCCCACGCTTTTTGGCATAGTCATTGAATATTAAAATTATTTTTTACTTTTTAGTGCGTTAAAAGCGTGTTCTCATCCTTGGAGAGACTTCCATGGAAATAAAAACTTTTTAACAAAAAATTAAACCGACGAAATACGGAACTGAAAAGTAAAAAATAAAATGAACCTTCTTGGTCTCAATAACTGAGCTCCTAAACTTATGTAAGTAACTAATTTTGAGTCAACGCCAAACAAACAAGCAAATGAATAAGGTAAGGCGTAAAATGATGGCATCGAGTTGGGCGGTGACATTCTGATAATTTTTTTGAAGTAATTCAATGATCTTCGTTGATTGTTCGTTTGGCGCCGACTCAAAATTAGTTACTTACATTAGTTTAGGAGCTTGGTTATTGAGACTAAGAAGGTTTATTTTATTTTTAGTTTTCAGTTCCGTATTTCGTCGGTTTAAGTTTTTATTTTTCAATTTTTTGTGGCTGATATCTACTAATTACTAACTGCTTGTTTGTTCCAAAATACTTACTCACCCACCTTACTTCAACTATTACCAGTTGAATAATATGATTATCTACTTTTACTATTTGTTGTAATATAATTATTTTTGTTGTTCTGGTTAGTTTATTTCATAACTTTGTATATCATTCCATCCTCTCATAGAATATGATTGTGATAATGACACTAGCGATCTGTCATTGTCAACTACATATGTGTGCCAATGTTCACAAGTGAAAAATCAATTATCCCTATTTTTCTACCCGTAAGGGTGTATAATTCCATTCGAAATCAAATATGATCACTATGAGGTATACCCTATCTGTAAAAGAGAATCATCCAAATCGAAGATCCCAGTACAAAGTTATGCCTGATATAGAATCGGTTAACGGACCAGAATTCAGAGGGTGAGTGATCAATATCCTTCATTTTGCTACCCTTAGGGGATTTCATCTTTTAAATTCAAATGGGACCAACTTCAAAGTACACCCTATTCACTGAAAAATTTAAAAATTATCGGAATCGGACGCCTCAGTAAAAAGTTATGCGTGATCATACATAAAAAAAATGATAAAAAAAATAAATATACGCGTCGACTAGAGAACCTTCTCCTTTTTGGTTTCGTCAGTTAAAAAACGTAAATTAATGCTACATAGAAAACTAAGTTGTCAGCTGGGGTCAATATCACCAATTGTTCAAATTATGTTATTAATATTTCAGATAATGGTGGACGCTGGGGTTAGATGTCGAATAAAAGTGCATCTTTATCAAAAATCGTTGCTTTGATCGACTTTATTATCCATCAGTTCAAAATTCCGAGAACAATTAGTTATTGAATACAGTTTGGTCAATGGTGGAGGTGAAAGTTCAAGAAGAACTGGAAAAGGTAGTCTAATATGGCTGGTGTGAATTCATCTCAACGTGACTTCATATAAGAAGAATAGAAAAGTTATCCAGCCATTCCATTTTCCCAATAAAAGGCATAAACCTTCCTAATATTACAATTGATTAGTAAGTCCAGCTGAAAAAAAACATCTTGTGCCCCTTGCTGACCTATGGGAATATGTTTTCTTGTATGCTTCGGTATCTTAGCATGATGAATGGCTTGGCATTTATCAAAGCGCTGCACGAGACACAACAAGATAACAGAATGCGTACACTCTTAATGATAGTCATATTGTTGATAAGCGCGAATCATCCATGAAACTTTCGCTTGTGTTAATGATTCACTCATCAATATGCGCATCTAGAAATGCTTTCTCATCTTGTGGCAAGAATATAAATTCGACACTTTTATTCGGAATCTCTTATATAATTTTTCGAGAGGAGAAACCTAGATACGCGTTTTTTACAAACTCCACACTCTCCAATAAAGCATAGTGGTCCCCATGATGTAAAAAAACGGAACAAATTTTTTTTTTGCTTGATCGCATCTTTGGCACCTCAAAAATTATGAAAAAAAAATTTGAAAAATGTTTTTGCCACAAAGGAGTGGATTTTAAAAGGGGTGAGAGATAAGTGCCATGTGAAGTGGAATGAATAGAAATCGAATAAACGGTTTCACATAGGATTCAATATAATTGAATAGATTCAGGTGAAAACTACTTTCCTGGAAATACGCAGAACGTTAAATGATATTCACCTGAAATTCATGCATACTTCCATAAATATCATGACATTGACGAAATGCTTTCGATAAGTTGATTGAATTTGCGTGTCCTCAATCGCATACGTTTAGTTCTATCAGTACGCGAGTATCAGCAAAGTCCAAGAATTGCTGAGTGAGTTTGACACGTAAACAAACCATCATCGATCTTGTAACACCTTAGGTCCCGGGAAAAGATAACTAACTGGCGGTAGCGACAGAAAGAGCACTCGAATTCACCTCGATAGTTTCTAAAGACTTTCAGTAGAGTGGCAGTCCGTCCAGCATAGAGTGCATATGCGCTATAGCCTATGCCAGACGGGCTTGCCACCCTACCGAGAAGGAATCTTTATTTAGAAACCTATCGAGGTGGAGATTTTCGGAGTGCTTCTTTCGTCACTAGGTACCGCCAGTTAAAGTTTATCTTTCCGGCGTACCTATAGGTGTTACAAGATCGATGATGGTTTGTTTACGTTGTAGTCTCACTTCAGCCAGAGTTCTTGGACTTTGGCTGGTTGACTACTCCGTACTGATGAGGGCCAAGAAGCCTGAAACCGGTATGCGGATTGTTAGGTGAACACGACTTAAATTAAACATAATCGAGCTTATCAGAAAGAAACATTTGCATTCAATGTCCATTGATATTTTATGGAAGTATGCATGGATTTTCAGGTGAATATCATTCAACGGTCTGCGTGGTATTTGCCAGGAAAGTAGTTGTTTTTCACCTGAGATCTACCTTTCTCTGGTTCAATTTTATATTGAATCCTTTATGTGAAGAAAACCGTTTAATTTCGATTTTTCTATTAAAAGGGGTGGTTGGGCAAAGAAAACTGATTCAATCCTTCATTCGCCGAATTGCTTTTAAGGCTGACGAGAATCATGGGAAAAATATAAAAAAAACTTTACCAAAGGGATGGATTTTAGAATGGGCGGTACGAAAAAAAAACAGATTCGAGCATTTTTTCGCATAATTGCTGCTAAGACTGACGAGAATCATGGGAAAAATATTGAAAAAATCTTTCACAAGGGAGTGGTTCGAAAAAAAATCAGATTCGAGCCTTTTTTTCGAGGAATTGCTTCTAAGGCTGACGAAAATCATGGGAAAAATATTAAACAAAAATGTTACAAACGGGTGGTATTTAGAATAGAAGGGGTGCTTGAACAATAAAATTTAAGATTTACGCCTTCTTTTTGCTGAATTGTTTTCAAAGCTCAGGAGAATCATAGGAAAATTTGTCGCAAAGGGGTTGGCTTTGAAAGGGGTAACTTTGGTAATAGGGGTAATATAGACAGTCACATTCTAGCAAAAAAAAGTCGATTTTTTTACAAAATAATGGGGTGTTAATTCATTGTGGGCAAAATATGTTTGATGCGTTTTTTATACAATTAATTAAATATTTTTAAAAAGTGCAAGTATGAGCAAGCAAATTTCTGATATGTTTTTATAGAAATAACAGGCTATCATTAAATATTTTTTCAGAGCGGGGGTTGTAAGCATTTTTTGTAAGTCTAACGAAAGTTGAAAATGCACGAACGTTCATTCTAATAACAGCACAGGAAGGAAATTTACCTTATCAAACATGAAATAAAAACTGCATACCTTGACTTCTCACGTGAGTTTCACGAAATGTTCTTTCATGAGCTAGTCGAACTCGGAAAAAAAAGTACACGTATGACACCGAGAAATGTACACGATATACAGTGTTATGACTGTTCGTTAGTTGTTAAAGCTAAGCCTTAACTATACTGGGCGTTATTAGTCTATTGACCAATAACTGGACAACCTCCCGGAGCGGCTTGAGAAGCTATCAGACTCAGTATATAATGAAGCGTGGTCCTTAATTTGACAGTGGAGTTACCAGTCTCAGAAAGTTCATAAACAATAATACACTTAGGAATTTCAATAATATATATGTATTTTCTAAAGAATAATAACAGCAACTCATACCCATGGTATAAATTACGGAGAAAATGTATAGAACGTCAGAATGAAATTGATATATGAGATATACTTGAATGTGAAACGAATATAGTATGCCTAGTAGAATCACTGTTATTGAGTTATCTTGGCGATTGCTAATATAATTACATTTGTCGAATTAATAAGTGACTCTAATATGAAATCAAATAATTGAATGGTTCCTTATTACAATGTACATATATATATATATATATATATATATATATATATATATATATATATGTCGAATGAACAGTTTCATTTTCTTACCCTCGACTGGAGAACACACCACGTTTTGATGTTACTTGATTTATTTATTTTGGATTACCGATTTTTTTCGCGTTCACTGGTTCGTAATATGATTATTTAGGTTCTTTGGAAAATTTGAATTCTGTTCGTTTAGTTATTACTGCAATAATTTCTGCTGGTTACACTTGATATTTTTGATAAACTGGCTACTTCATGAATAAATTACGAAGTTACATCTTCACTAGATGGAATTTGATTTACTCTCATGCTCTTCATACTATGAAGGCTTTACTAACTGACTTCTCTCTGAACTCTGATCTTAACTGCTTTTTACCTTTGACTTTGTTCTTATATAGTACCTCTTCGGTGAACATGGGCTGTGTTGTTCCCACAGTAATAGATTAAAACTTCGGACATTGAGTGCTTCCACGGTATATTTCCATCGCATTATTTGCGCGTTAGTATTCACCTCCCGGCAGTCGGAGAATCGTTAATTATCTATCGCGGCGTGAAGCTCAAAAGGTTGAGTGTAAGAAAGTACTTACCCATCTAACACATGGGTAAACGCTAACTCTGCCCTTTGATAGTACTAGAATCACATTTCATTTGTGAATTATGTCTCACTCACTATTAATAAAAACTATTATTATTATTATCAATAGTAATAAAAATAAATGTCCTATCGTAATTAATTTCGGTCTGTTTTAACTTTGAGGTCGTCGCTGTCATCGTAACATATTCATATAAGGCATTTTCGATGAGGGGTGTTATTATATCAAATATTTTACGAGATTTTACATTCTTTGTCGGAACTCACCCCGCATTCCTGCCTTCTAATTTAATAGCGGCCGAAATAAAACAGTCGTTCACCTTTTAGTGTCGCGTTGCTTCTGTCAAGGGTATTACACACTGTTACGTTAAAATAACTTGGTTGATCGCGACCATCACAAAAGGTCGCTTTTTCGTTATTTTGAGACCACTGTGTAATGGAGTGAGGAGGGGCAATCTGCTATAGACAGACACGAAGAGTGCACATAGAGATATCTAACATATAAAAACTTTCAGTTGCTGAAATATGTTGTGGGTACGTTCGATGTATATGAGAAACTTGTTGAAAACGTTGATATTCGGATAATCTTATGTTCTCACCTCGATGCTTTTTCCTTTGCCAATATTTGGCGAAAGGTTAGAGTTATCAAGAACGAAAAATGTGTCAATTGAATATTTTTATTAACAAATAGGCACTCACCAGTTCAATAATTTTTCCCTCTTGATTCTCCAATATGGATAAATAAAGCAAATTGAGTTTTTTGTCTTGAGCTTCTTTTTTCAAAATTGTTGGGAAAGATCCGACAGTCCGAAGTTCGATCATACTCCTAGGGCAGTAGTGCAAAACTGTGTAACATCGTTCGCTAAAAACGAAATTGCAAAAATTATATTATTCAATGATTAGCAGAGAGTCATATAACTGTGTAAATTGCACCCCTCAAAAAGTCGCGTTCCTACAAAATCATTACGGTGGAAATCGGCACGAGGTTTTCGTCTGTCTCATTCTGGCTCATCCTGTATATACAGGGTGTAATCTAACCACTTGCACACCCGTGAATGACGAGTAAATGATGCAAATTTATGACGAATTACAATGGTTGAAAATCTTTAAAAAAATTTAAAACGTGTTTTGTTCTTTGTAAAATTCGACAAAATTTTGGGTAGCGCCGCCTATTAATTTGAGGTGACCACTTTGGCAATTGCCGAATGCAATAATCATTTCACTCGACATTTAAATAATGAAGAATGTTGAACTGATTGTGAGGTAAATGTACCCATTGCAGGCTGCCTTCAGTTTCAAAATGAAGAAAACAACTAACCTTGATATATCCAAATAAATAGAAATTATTTTCGACAAACTCTTCACCTCTCCTTCTCTTTTATCATTCTCGATACTTATCACTTGATTATTCTATAACTTTCATTAATATGTAAGCATATGTGAGTATGTGTATGTGAGTATGTATGTATACAGTGCTCGTCTAAAGTCCGTTTCCCCCTACTAATATTTGAACCACCTGGTATATCACAACTAAATTTGGAGAGCTCGAATAGGAGATAAAAACTACTTTTTCATGAAAAAATCACATCTAAAACTCTCAAAATGGCGGCTGAGCGCCATCTTGAATAGAACACCCCGTATATTATTCCATTTTCGAAATCTGCTCATGATTCTCAACAGTTTTCTCTAATACACTATACTCATGAATTCAATTGTTTTCGAAATATTAACATTTGAAAAGTGACATTCCGGTTTAAAATGAAGTATGGATTTTGGTCACTTTCGGTAAAACATTCTGCTAACGTTGTTATCAATTTGTAGTTAAATCTCTCAATGAATTCGACTAATAAGAGGCGTAAAGAGGGTTTATTAAGGATAAACAGTACCGCTTACCGGGAAATCTCGAAGCCTACGAATGTGTTCTGTGAATTCGCAATCAGAACAAATTAGTTAGCTAAAAAATTATAATTTATTTTTGAATAACACTTTTATTCAACCCCAATAATCATTTCATCAAGTATTCAATGTGGCCCCCTCCTGAATCTTGACAATAAAGTGCCCTATTATAAATAGCTTCTCTCACGTTGATGAAAGTCTGTTCATCTATTTCTTCACATGTATCTATAATTCTGCGTTTCAACTCTTCTATTGTTTG
The DNA here is from genome assembly GCA_018342105.1 of Gonioctena quinquepunctata. Taxonomy (NCBI): domain Eukaryota; kingdom Metazoa; phylum Arthropoda; class Insecta; order Coleoptera; family Chrysomelidae; genus Gonioctena; species Gonioctena quinquepunctata. Next base: position 371,636 of record JAFIRS010000130.1, read on the forward strand.
GCATCCAGTGGCATACATTTTTGACTCCAGATACCCCCAAAGGCAAAAATCTAGAGGTGTAAGATCCGGAGATCTTGGTGGCCATTATGTACTTCCCCTGCAACCTATCTATCACCCAGGAAAGTTTGTATCGAGGAATTCTCTAGCCATGCGATCACAATGGGGGGTTGCCCCATTCTGATGAAAATGATTTCACGATTTTCAAACTCTTCCTGATTGTTTAATACAATTTGTCTTATTCGAGGTTCAGTTACAGTTTCTGAAAGATTTCTGTAAAGAACTCCTGTAAGATTGCCTCTGATGAAAATCGGTCCAACAATGCGATTGCCCAAAATCCCCGCCCAAACATTCACCTTTTTAGGAAACTGTGTATGTCCCTCTCTAAAAATATGCGGATTAGTAACGCTCCAGTATCGCACATTCTGTTTGTTGACTTCTCCATTAAGAAAAAACGTGCATTCGTCTGCGAAACATATACGTTTTAGGAAGCCCCGTTCTCCTTCCAATTGTTCTTGTTAACCACTCACAAAATTCAACCCACCGGTTTGGATCATCCTCCGTGAGAGCATGCAGGATTTTCATTGTATAGGGATGATTTTTTTTTTTTTTTAGGACTCGTTGGACACTTTCCGAATTTACTCCACAGGATTCAGCAACTGCAGACGTCGACTGAGTCGATTGATTACCATTTCAGCAACAATTTCTACCTTTTTTTTTTAAAGAGGCGTTTTCCTGATCTTGAAGCATCTTTCAGCGTACCAGTTGCTTGGAGCTTATTTAAAAGTTTGCGCAAATATGACCTCGAAATAGGTCTCGGGAAATCTGAACATACGGACTGCTAGATGATAATTTCTTCCAGCTTCTCCAAATATCAGAACTGCTTCAAATTTATCGTATAAACTACTTTTCATAAAAGGATTTAGGCGCTCAACGGACTATTTGACAGTTAGCAGTTCAGTTTGACAGTAAACGAAATGTTACTGCGACCACGATTTTTTCCAATGAAAACTTGATTGAAAGTAACATTAGTGTTTTTGGTTGGGTTTTAAATGACCAAAATGTCACTTTTCAACCGTTAATATTTCGAAAACAATTGAATTTAGGAGTAAAGTGTATTGGAGAAAACTGTTGAGAATTATGAGCAGATTTCGAAAATGGAATAATATACAAGGTGTTCTATTCAAAAAAATTATTGAAGATGGCGCTCAGCCGCCATTTTAAAAAAATTCCATGTTAAAGTAGGTTTTATCTCCTATGTAGGCCCTCCAAATTTCGTTGCGATATACTAGGAGGTTCAAAAATTAGTAGAAGGGGAATGGACTTTAGACGAGCACAATTCTATGTAATCCTATAACTGCCTTCGTTGATTATCATTACCATATCATCTTTGAATACCATGAGTGGTGAATGGTAAGCACAACACAAGTACCACAGTTACTTAGGTGCATCCATCCATCCACAAAGGGATACAATAAACTGAATCTATCATTGTATTCGAACTAAGAAGAAGAATAAACTTACTCACTTCACAAACTGGTAATAAAGTCAGAACTAGTTGACATCATGCTCTGCTGTGAGACACTTATCATAATTATCACAATCACTTGTGAGAAATGAACGACACAAACAGTATTGATTCCTGATTAGCTGGTGAATGAGAGATTTCAATTAACAACTAATCAGAAAATAGTACGCAATGTGCACGAAAATTAATTTGAACATTTTCGTCTTTGCCTTCTCAAAAATCTGCCATTCTATCGAAAAATAATTTATATTATATTAATAATAATGTGTTCTTCACTTTGAAATTGAATATATTTCTCAGGCAACCTGCAATGTGTATATTTACCACATAATCAGTTCAACATTCTACATTATTCAAATGTCGAGTGAAATGTCTATTGCATTTGGCAATTGCCAAAATTTTCCTCTGAGTAAGTCACCTGAAATTAGGCGGGTGGCGCAACTCAAAATTTTGTAAAATTTTACAAAAAACAAAACATGTTTTAAATTTTTTCTCAGATTTTTCCTGTGTCTGTAGAATCACTTTGACAATAATTCCCTTTGAATCAGCTGAATAGTTCTCTGAATGAACTCACCCTGTGACTATTGGAACATAAAATTGGGCTGAGTGAGATCCTTGGACTAAGGAATTGGTTCACAGAAATGTTTAGCTAGATACTTTGCCTACGTAAGCAGAATATATATGCCAAAAATGCGTTCAAATTTGTTAAACACAAATTCTTGATATAAATACTCTTTCGAATCACCCAGTATATAAAATAACACAAAAGTAAATTCATTATACAAAAACAAACCTTTTTTTCCTGGTAACAATAAATAAATCGCTGAATAAAAATAAGTTTAGGGGAATTTTATTGAATCTCTTTCCTAGGGTCATTTGTGAATCACTGTTTCTCGGTTGTAAAGAAGTCACTGCACCAGATTTGATGAGCCATCTTTCTGATCTTTGGAGATTTATTGTCGGCACTCCATTGGGAAACTCCAGAGATTCCGATATTCGTTTCAATTCGATTTCTTGTTCTTTTTTACGAGCTGCTTCATTGCATTGACCGGCTATCTGAAAGAAATCCCATGATACAAAAAATCAAATTCTTTTGTACAGGAAACAAGCCTTTCACGTGCTGAACTAATTTATTTTCATATTCTCTGTCTTACTTTGTTCAAAGCTGCTAAGGAGTATTGGCACTTGAGGTATTCAGGATCCGACTCGGAAAGCCTCTTCAAAATGGCATCCACTAGAAGTGGCCACCTTGTCACCCTCTGCATTGGTAACATGAGAAACGAGTATAAAGTCAAGAATTGACAAACCGTACTGGACTCCAGCTGCGTTAATAATTCCACGAATCCTGATTGCTCTCTGAAAAAAAAAGTTATGAGGAGTTCCAATCAATATCAATGAAATAGTTCAATATAACTCACTTCATTCGATTGAGTGTATCACTTATGGTAACTTGGTTCTCGCAGTATGGTATATAGACATGGAAATTTTCTTCGGCGTGCCTTTGTATAATATCACAAATTCCATCCAACAGGATATTTTTCGCCAGCATCTTTCGAGATCGTTCATTATTTTTTTCGACGTGCCTTTCACTGCAAAAACCAATCATCGAAATGTCGTGCAGAAAATAGAATCGCATTTAACAAGATGAATCATAAAACTAGATGGACTTTATTACAGCTTGGATAAATAATGAAGTTTTGAAGTTTATTATAATGAGTAGCATAATAGTTCTTTTATAGAGTACTAAAGATACAGAATCTTATTGACAATAAACGAGTGCAAAATAAAGGAATTGAGAACGAAACAGACGAAGTACTAACAATTGGAAGGGGAATTATTGAGTGGTAGAGGTAATATTTTGAAAAACTGCTTGATATATATGATAAAACACTACATGAAATAGGTCAGCGGGAGCAAAAAGGTGAAAAATAATTATTTAAATATTTTTTTAATATACCACGTTTTTAAAATGGACTGAAAAAAATCAAATAATTTTCCAGCTCATATTATTTGCGCATGCGCCCCACTTTTTTCGTATTAAATTTTACAAGTATTATCATAGCTATTGAAAATTCACAATAACAAATTTTCAGGATAATCTGTATGGGACTAGGAATCTGTATGGGGTTATAAATCTGTGTGAGCTAGGAATAAATTATTTTATACTTTTCAGTCCGTTCTATAAACGTGGTATAAAAAATATCTTCTGCTTTTTAGTTAAGTGTGTGTGAAATCTTGCAATCGATTTTGAATATTTGATGAGATTATGACAGAGACATGTGGAAAACTTCAGATTTATTTCTGTTTCTTTTCGCCTGATAATGTCTGTTTGTTTGTCATCCGGTTATGAGCTCTGTTTAAAGTTTCAAGTCTCTTGTTAATCGGGAAGTTAGTTGAAAACCGATTTCTCCTCATTATTATCATTACAAACAAACAGACAGACAGTCATTTTGTCATCCAATTCCAGCTATGTTTAAGGTTTCAAGGTGAAAGAGAATGAAGATCTCACAACGAAAGAAGAATTATGTACAGCAAATAAACAATTGGAAAATAGCAAGGCACAAGGAACCAAAAAACAACAAAGTATCAACAGAAGTAGATAAGCTAGGCCGGTCCTAGCATGCTCTCAACCGTGCTAGAACCGAATTTCAGAGTCTCTGAGGGCTGCCCCGATAGTCTGAGATGCCTAGGGGTCGTTTTGAGGCACAACTATATTTTTAAAAATGGGGTTTAGTTCTCACGACAGCCTCAAGCATCTCAGATCTCGATGGTAGTCTCCCGAGAAAGCTAAACAACCCAGGTGGAGTTCCCCCACAGCAAATATTTGGAAATTCTCAACCTACAGCCGCCATATTTTTTTATGATTAATTGGACCCCCAACATGGCCACCCTATGGCGGACTCAAAGCGGACATATTTGAAATGTCGATCTATAGCGGCCATATTTTTTTCCGAATATAGTTGGGCCCCAAAACGACCCTTATAATGTCCCCTGGCATCTCAGACCATCGTGGCAGCCCTTAGAAAGTAGCACATTCCCCCAACTGTGCGCGAACAGGCCAAGCTTATCTACTTGGACAATATGTTACTCAGAGAGAGAGAGAGACATTTCGAGAGAGAAAAAAATGGAAGTATAGAGGGTGTAACATAAGTACGTTAAAATATTCAAGTGACGTATTCCTGAGACACTTAAAAAAAGTCTATATGAACTTGTGTCCGGAAATGCTTCGTTAAGGAGATACAGGGTGTTGAAATTGAATTTTTTTGTTCGCTTCTTAAAAATAACTTTTGCAAAAAATAAGTTATTTGCACGAAATTTGGTACCCGGGGTTTTTTTGACGTGGGAAATCATAATTTCGTATTAATTTTCATCTAACATTTAGAGGGCGCTGCGTACGCTGTCATTATTTATTTCAAATTGCCCTAACATTATTGACAGAAAACTTTTGGTACTTTTCATGAAAAAACCCAAGTCCCACACCTTTTCCAAGTGGAGGTGATCGTTTTCGAGATATTTACAATTTTTTATATCAATGCATGTTACTTAGCTCCTAGGGCGCTAAGTGAAGTTGCTGAGAACATAACAAAAACTAAGTATGTGGTAGGTCTCGTCAAAATAAACTACTTTTTTCCTATGAAATGTTTATCGAAAAATGATTTGTTTTCGAGATACAGATTGTTGGAATTTTTCAAAAACATGGTTGGTTTTTGTCATAAGTTATTTGCAACTGCAGTTATTTTCATCAAACTTTAAACACAGACTTTTTCAAACTGAGCATTATCAAACTGCTTAATCAATCCAAATTAAAAAAATTTGTCAGGTTTGATTATTCAATTAGAAAGTGCTACATTTCGGAGTTTGTAAAAAAACAATTCGGAGAAGTACTATGTTATTTATTAGGCAATTAAACATATAAAAATTGAACGAAACAACTATTACAACAACTGTTCAGAGTGACGACCCCCCAACAGTTATACAAGCTTCTGCTCTCCTCATCAAAGAATTCCGCACCCGTTGAAAAATGCCGGGAGTGCTTCTTATCGTTTCGCAGCAAGTTATGATGCGATCCCTTAACATTTCCTCATTTTCGATGGGACTAACATAAACTAGTGATTTTAGGTGTCCCCAAAAGAAAAAATCGACGGGATTGAGGTCCGGTGACCTCGAGGGCCAATGCTGAGTGCCTCCTCTTCCTATCCATCGTTGGGGATATGCTACGTCTAAGAAATGTCTTGCTATCGGACTCAAATGAGCAGGGGCTCCATCGTGCATAAACCAAGAGTGATTTCGGAGACCAATGGGAACATCTTCCAAAAGCTGGAGAAGCTCTTGTTCCAAAAAATGTTGGCAAGCATCTCCATTCAAACATAAGGGGAGAAAATAGGGCCCAATGAAATAATTCCCAATTATGTCTACCCATACATTAAAAGAGAATCTGTCTTGGAAATGAGTTTGCGTTATCGCATGTGGGTTATCTTCCGCCCAGATGTGGTTGTTATGGAAGTTCATAATACCATTTCTTGAAAATTAGCCTCATCTGTGAAGAGGATTTTCGATAAAATTTGGGGATGTTGTTAGACTTTTCTTTAAGCTATTGAGCAAATTCGATACTGGTTGAAAATTACGTAGCGTAAGTGCCTGGACACGCTGAATATGATAAGGATATAATTGCTGTTCCTTTAAAATTCTGTAAACGGTCATGTGACTCACATTTAAAGTTTGACTAATATTTCTTGTACTTGTCTCTTATAACAAAATTTCTTCGAGAACCGCTTCCTCCAATTCCACAGTTCTTGTAGTCCGTGGGAGTCCTACTGCAGAATTTCTTTCAAAGCTTCCAGATTCGGAAATTCGCCGGAGAAGATTCGCAAATTCTCCGGAAAAGATTCGCAAATGTAGCTGCACAAGGAGTGACGCGTTGGGGATACCTTTCCCGATAGATGCGTCTGGCCTCGGTTGAATTTCCGTCAGCCAAGCCGCATGCAAAAACCATATCAGCCATTTCAGCATTCGTAAAGTCGGGCATGGTACCAAAAAATCACTTAATAAACTCTGAACTGTGAATTTGTCAATGAATAGTTAAAAATGTGACAGCGAACTTCTATTTTTATAAACGAACGTTCATAGCCTACTCGATTCAATTAACTTAATTTGCAAGCGGAGAGTGACAAAATTATTGAAATCAAATTTGGCTATACTGATTAAGCAGTTTGATAATGCTCTGTTCAGAAGAAGTCTGTCCGGGTATACTGCGTATAAAGTTTGATGAAAATAACAAAAATTGCAAAAAACTTATGACAAAACCAACCATGTTTTGAAAAATTTCAACAATCTGTATCTCGAAAACAAATCATTTTTCGATAAACATTTCATAGGAAAAAAGTAGTTTATTTTGACGAGACCTATCACATACCTAGTTTTTGTAATGTTCTCAACAACTTCACTTAGCGCCCTAGGAGCTAAGTAACATGCATCGATATAGAAAATTGTAAATATCTCGAAAACGATCACCTCCAGCGTTGTTGAAGAAGTGTACCTTTCTTACTTGGAAAACGTCTGGCAATAAGGTCTTTTCATGAAAAGTACCAACAGTTTACTGTCAAAAATGTTAGGGCAATTTGAAATAAATAATGACAGCGTTCGTAGCGCCCTCTAGATGTTACATGAAAATTAATACGAAATTATGTTGAAAAGGGAAACATTCTCAATTGAATATTGATAGAAAGATTTTTCTGTGAATTGAAAAATCCTCGATTAAAATGAAGTTATTTTTTGTGAATGTCTAACAGAAAATAACTACTTCCCCGGCTAAAGCCACGCTGGACATTGAACTACATCTGATAGATATTCTGAGAAGGCCCTAACTCAAAAGAAAAATTCTGAAATTGAAAATTTGCACTTTCATTCAGATAGTTATTTGATTTTATATTCCAGTCTCAATTAAGAACTCATAAAGATGAATGAGGCAAAGAAGAATGTTTTCCAATAGAGAGTACTCACCAGAAATCATTCGTAACATTGACGCAGGAGGGACATCGCATTCACTAGGTCTTCAATACATTTTTGTCGACGAAAATCTATTTCACGCTTCCACGATCATCAGGAAGCCCGGAAGAAATGGGAAACACATTTTCAAGAAGCAATCTCACTTTGCAAAGATGGAAAAAGTTAGAATTATTTCTTTTGGAGAGACACTTTGAAATTCGTGTTTTCTGACATTAAAACCTGTCATGGGGTATGATAGATTGATTTGTTGAAAATATAAACAGGATGTTCATAAAATCAGATGTGGAATCATCTGCGACTGAAAGATAAACTTTAGTCACTATCTTCCATCGTCAAGATAACCTCTTGGGGGTATTCATGTTGAAAAGGGAAAATTCTCAATTGAATATTGATAGAAAGATTTTTCTGTGAATTGAAAAATCCTCGATTAAAATGAAGTTATTTTTTGTGAATGTCTAACAGAAAACAACTACTTCCCCGGCTAAAGCCACGCTGGACATTGAACTACATCTGATAGATATTCTGAGAAGGCCCTAACTCAAAAGAAAAATTCTGAAATTGAAAATTTGCATTTTCATTCAGATAGTTATTTGATTTTATATTCCAGTCTTAATTAAGAACTCATAAAGATGAATGAGGCAAAGAAGAATGTTTTCCAATAGAGAGTACTCACCAGAAATCATTCGTAACATTGACGCAGGAGGGACATCGCATTCACTAGGTCTTCAATACATTTTTGTCGACGAAAATCTATTTCACGCTTCCACGATTATCAGGAAGACCGGAAGAAATGGGAAACACATTTTCAAGAAGCAATCTCACTTTGCGAAGATGGAAAAAGTTAGAATTATTTCTTTTGGAGAGACACTTTGAAATTCGTGTTTTCTGACATTAAAACCTGTCATGGGGTATGAGAGATTGATTTGTAGAAAATATAAACGGGATGTTCCTAAAATCAGATGTGGAATCATCTGCGACTGAAAGATAAACTTTAGTCACTATCTTCCATCGTCAAGATAACCTCTTGGGGGGTATTCATGTTGAAAAGGGAAACATTCTCAATTGAATATTGATAGAAAGATTTTTCTGTGAATTGAAAAATCCTCGATTAAAATTAAGTTATTTTTTGTGAATGTCTAACAGAAAACAACTACTTCCCCGGGTAAAGCCACGCTGGACATTGAACTACATCTGATAGATATTCAGTCGCAGATGATTCCACATCTGATTTTATGAACATCCTGTTTATATTTTCAACAAATCAACGAAATTATGATTTCCCACGTCAAAAAAACCCCGGGTACCAAATTTCGTGCAAATAACTTATTTTTTGCAAAAGTTATTTTTAAAAAGCGAACAAAAAAATTCAATTTCAACACCCTGTATCTCCGAAACGAAGCATTTCCGGACACAAGTTTATATAGACTTTTTTCCTTAAAATTGTCTCAGGAATACGTCACTTGAATATTTTAACGTACTTATGTTACACCCTGTATAAATCAATGTGAAATAATATTAGCGCAAGTACTATACTAAGGAAGAGTTAGGGAAGTAACAAGAAAGGGTGGAATTAGAAATGTTCAAATAAGAGTGGAGCTGTAGAAACAATCCGTGGAGGATTTTGAGTGGTTAGGCCATCAACAAATACGGGACGTTTCAGTACCAGTTGGAATAATTTGGGAAAATAAAATGACGAGAAATTACAATTATTCAATAAACTAAAAGAATATAATTCCTGAAAATGTGCGAAGTTAATATCAGTGATTGAACAACTTTGACTTTGTGAAATATATTTTTGGAATTACGATAAATACAAGTAGTTTTTGGGTTATGTAGTTGATCTAATCTGAAACCGGCCCAGAGAATACTATATGAATATGCATCCTTCACAGTTTTCATATTGGAAGCTTTCCTCAGGTTAGGTATTCTTTTTAGTTGCATTCCGACTTCATCTGTATTTATATTATAATAGCAGGATGGGCGAACCAAAAGAAAATCAGCAGTTTTTCGGCACATCCCGTATTAGTGAATAAAAAAGTGGTAAACAATCTTGTAACACTCTGTATATTTACTGTGCCTTAAAATCAGTTGGATGGCATGAGTCATGGATATTTTCGGTCTGTATACGTAATGACTTAAACTTTGGCACACAGATATTATTGGTCTAATTCTCACTCACCCTGTATATAAAATGGAACAAGTACCTTCCAAAAAAACCAAGGATATCAAAATCGTTGCATCTAGATTGAAATTATGAGTGAAAATATATGAAATATAAATAACAATAATCAAAAAGACAATCTTATACTTTTTTGAAGTAGGTGAAAGAAAATAATTCCAAGAGACCTAGGATATTTTCTTGTCATGACAAATGACCTGACCAGTTGTGCAATGCGTTCAGGAAACATATTCCTGTTGGTCAGACTAGACGGGTCATAAAAACTCGCTTCAAGGAACACACAAGAAAAATGAATTGATTATAACAGGCAATATTGCCAAAATCTTTTCGGGAAATATAGGTTTGATGGTAATTTCCAAATATGGAGAACTCAAAAATAAACTGTTGATACTCATATAATATAGTGTCTTACCACAACAAAATAATTTTATTCCTATTTAAAAAATATATCAACTGCCGTTCTATGTTCATTACATAAAAAAAATATGATTCACCTTGTATGAAAGAAAATGGTGTTCAGAAAACTAACGATTCTTTTTCAATTAAAAAACCCAGAGTGTAATATTCACAATCCATTAGGCACGGTAACTGAAGAAAGTGAAAATTAATGATTATATTTACACCTTTCTTTTTTCTAACCTCCCATGATCAAACAATTATACAATAGCACTCTTACCTTCTCGTACTTTCCCAAAGAGTACGTTCATATCTCTTTCGTTGACTATATTCGAGTGAGCAAACGAGGATTCAAAATATTCGCAGAGCACGTTCAAAGAATTGAGGTACGATGCTTCCGAAGTGATTATTTCGAATTTGGCTTCCTGAAGTTTCCTTTGTTGTAGACTCAATTTACCTGAAAAAAAAACGACATCAAAATAAAAGTCCACAACTATTAGACGGCCTTGAAAGATCCTGAATCCCGCAAATGTATATACATATTTATATATATATATATAATATATATATATATATATATACAGTGGGTTTCAACAAGTTTGCACCACATGGGAATCTTTTTTGTTCATCCATTTGTCAGAAAATTTTATTCCTGATAAAAATTGCTGCTTTGCGGAAAACTTGCATTTGAGTTGTCAAAATTATAAACTTCCAAACGGTGTACAGGAAAGTACGAAGGCGTAGAAGGGCCAACAACAAAATATTTTTCAAAAACATTTGGAATTGCCACTTTGAACTGACAATTGTCACTTTGAAGTGACAGTGTCATTTGAACTTGATCAATTGAACTTGAGATGACAATTATCACTCTAACTGACAATTGTCACTTCAAAGTGACAATTGTCACTTATAATGCAATTCAGATGTTTTTCAAAGTGACAATTGTCCTTCGAAGAAACAATTGTCAGTTAGAAGTGACAATTGTCACTTCGAGACTGACAATTGTCACTAGTACAATTGTCACTCGAAACTGACAATTGTCCTTAGTGACAATTGTCACTTCTAACTGACAATTGTCACTTCAAAGTGACAATTGTCACTTTAAATGCAATTCAGATGTTTTCAATGACAATTGTCACTCAAGTGACAATTGTCGTTAGAGTGACAATTGTCCTGATGACAATTGTCGCTCGAACTGACAATTGTCACTTTGAAGTGACAATTGTCACTTGAAATAGGGCAATTCAGATGTTTCCAAGTGACAATTGTCACTTCAGGACAATTTCAGTTCGAAGGACAATTGTCAGTTCAAAGTGACAATTGTCAGTTCAAAGTGGCAATTCCAAATGTTTTTGAAAAATATTTTGTTGTTGGCCCTTCTACGCCTTCGTAGAAAAAATGAATGTTTTCTTATTTTTTATAGTTATAGCCTCATAAAGAGTATTAGTATCTCATATACACTTTACCCCCATATTACTATAATAATATTTTAATGTCAAAATTTGGTTCAATTCATTATTTGTACAAGAATATCGACGTTTTTGAAAATGGTTTAAATTTTTAATAGTTTTTTGTGCAAATTTGATATTTTACTGTCTATGTATGTCTACAATAACTATCGGTATGATTAAATAGAAAAAAATAATTAATTTGGATAGTTTGATGAAGGGAATTCGGTGGAAAAAAAAAACCAAATTGTCGACGTTTCGAAACTTGTTTTATCTTCAGGACTCTGAAGTATAAGAACAAAAACATATATTTCAAAATGGAATTTTAGAATGTTGTATTGATAAAATAAGATAGAATACGTAAAATAACGATCGTTAGAAAAGAAAAAACCTGGGCAATATACAGAAAACTAACATATTAATATGATTATTTACAATTGGGGTTCTCTCCGAGTTCAAAAGTGGTAATATAAATAATTTAGACACAAATAATAAATAAATGCACGCACAGGTTCACGAAAGACGTCGTTACATACTCCTAATCTCTCTTATATTAGTCTTTCAACATTACAAAGAAACGATTCATCGCCAGTTCTGTTTGTTCATTTCATTGTGTATGTATCGACGTCTTTCGTGAACCAGTGCATGCATTTATATTTTTTTTGAATTATTTATGTTACCACTTTTGAACTCGGAGAGCCACCCTAAATGTAAGTAATTATATTATTGACGTTAGTTTTCTGTATATTGTCCGAGGTTTTTTCCTTTTTAACGATCGTTATTTACGTATTCTATCTTATTCTATCAATACTCCATTCGAAAATTTCCATTTTAAAATATATCTTTTTATTCTTTATACTTCTTATCACGTCATCAAAATTGACAATATTATTGAAAAAACATGGTCCATTTTACGAATTCTGAGTTTGCAGATATGCATTTCATGGGCTTGCTGCATTTCCAAACATTCATAGAAGGTTGTGCGAAAAGGGAAGTTTTGAACCAGACAATCATCTAAAAGGAGTACAACGTACTATATAGGCCAATAGAGATAGACAGGACAAAAAGTTTCAAAACTTCAGTATAGTGAAGAGGACTTTCATATGATATGGTCTGATTTTGCAACCCTTTTTTCTGAACGGAAGATGTTAAAAATCGGGATTTAATGAATTTTCACATTATTAGCGCGGAAAAATTTGCAAAAGTTCTGCATACTTTCGAAGTTTTGATAAATAGCAATTACATCCTCTGATAAATTTGCAACACTCAAACAAAACGGAAATGTATGTTATATCGAAAAAAAAATGTTGTTAGTCCTAATTTTTCTATGAAAATTCCAAAAATTCTGCAAACTCGAAAAAATTACTGAAATAATGTTCTTGACAAGAGTTTCAATATGCAATTTTTTGCGTCAAACGGAAAACATATTTTTTCATTTAATTGATTTTTTTTATTGAAATAAGTATCGGAATTATTACAAAAGTTTCCAATAATGGTTGCAAGTGGAGATGTCCTGACGTACAATGTTTTCATTAATTTGCAACCTCGTCTACAACACGGAAATGGGGGTAAAATCAAAAGAATAAATACTTTCGTATTTGTACTCTAACAAAAAAAGCAAAAGTTTTGCGAATCGGACAGACAACTCATTTTACCAATTGGTGGCAGTATAATAATTTGCAAACTATGTTACAATGCGGAACATTAGGAATTAAAAAAATAAATGACATTCATTGTGTCACCAAGTTAACTATCGACCAAGAAGAACCTCGACAACGGTAGGTGAAATCATTCAATGTTGAAAGTAACGTTTTCGATATGAATTCAAAACATTATATTACAATTAGGAATTTGCATAAAAAATACTCGGAGTACGTTTGATGGAGGATCGAGAATCTTTCGACACGTTTTCGTAATTTTCTTTATTCTTAAAAAATGGAGGAAATATTGAGATTTAAAAAACACTCGTAAGTTGTACATTAGTACGATTAACCTAAAACTGTATTACGTCACAGTGTTCTGTTTACAGATTAATGAATGCACAGCAGTTTAGTAACATGATTTATTACCAGAATAACAAAAAGACTGTCAATTGTATTTTTATGACAGACTACTATATAATGTTTGATACCGAACTGAACTTCAAAGCTCATAATGAGTATATGATATCAAAATCCTTCAAGATGTTGGGCTTCATCATTAGAACTTGTAAAGATTTCAGATTGGAAACTCTAAAATTGTTATACTGTTCACTGGTGAGGTCGCTATTAGAGTATGGTTCAATAAACTGGTGCCCATATTATGACATTCATAAAAAACACATTGAAGATGTACAAAATACATTCCTTAGGGTCTGTGCATACAAGTTGGGTTTGAAAAGGGGCGATTATTCTTACAACTTTATTCGGGAACAATTGAATCTGTTGACTCTAGAAAATCGTAGAACATGATTGACATGTGTTTCTTAAATAAAATTTTGCAGGGTGCAGTTGACTGTCAGGAGATTTTATCACTGATTGAGTTGAATGCTAATAGGCAGACTAGAGTTGGCAAAGAGACATTTTAAAATATTTTTCCACTCTACAAATTATGGGTTTTTCTCCCCGATAACTCGACTGCTTAGAAATGGTAACAAATTTCAACAAGTTGACTTATTCTGCAATTCAAATGGAGTTATTAAATCAGAATTGAATCGTTTGCTCTCATAAAATTGAATTCTCATTTTGTTAATATTAGTGTTGGTATTTTGTATTCTTTAGATTATATTATTTTATCTTATTTCATTTCATTCTAGGTTTTAAGATAGTTTTAGGTTATATTACGTTTTTGTTTATCAATATATTGTAATTGGGACTACCCGTTAATAAATAAATAAAAAAAAACTGACCGAAAACAATGCACATTCATCGAATAGTCCTGAAGCTACAACTGAAATAGAATTGCCTACCAAAATGTTTTTCCCTCTTTATTTTTTATTTTTTTTAAATCAAGAAAATGATTTTTACGTGTCGATTACATTTCAGTCCTCCATTCGGATTCTATAGAATTTTTATGCGAAACCACAATTGGAGTGAGAAAGTCGAGTGGAAAGGTAAATTATAATTATATTTAATTCAAGTAATACATACCTACCTGTAAAAATTAAATTTGAGATGTAATATCAATGTCACAAATTTTTATTTTTCAGCAACGTTTCTGTTTGATGATGAAAATTATGTACTTGCGAGATATACAATCGATAACGTTTTGATATCCTCACTTCCATAGAGCATCGATTATTCATTTTAAAATCTCGTCGTTGCTATAAAGTCATGTTGTGACAAGTGAAAATTTCAAATAAGAATATTGCATTTGTTTCTAATGCGATGAAAAATTAATGTATTCCAATAGTCTTTTAGCATAATTTTGTACTTTTTCGATTGTTGCATTCGAAAATATTAAATTAAATTTATGTCGCTGATTAGTCGAAAACAGTGATTGCTTCAGAGATTAATAATTAGTATAAAAAATTTTAATGGTTACCTACGTTTACCGTATTATTCTTTGATTGCAATTTCAATCAACCAACACAAAATATAACAGATATACGCGATGGATAATCAAGTATTAAACTGGATCACTGTAGACATATGTCGGTCTAATATATATATTAAACCTATTTGAACAATGTTTGCAATTTATGTTCAAATTATAAAAAAAACAAATCAATTACACAAAAAAAATGTTCCGTTGAACAATGACGGTTGCAAATCTCTTGCGTCACGTAAAATATCAGTCGTAATTTGAATTGCAATTTGCAGAAATTTTGCAATCATTTCAGAAGTTGTAAAAATGCAAATAAAAATATATTGGTGGATTAATAGGTCCCGCTTTTCGTATGAGGTTGCAAAGTTACATATCCACTGAGACCAATATTCTCTTTATTTGCGACCACAAAAAAAAACTTTTGTAAAATAATAAACTTCCACTATAATTGTTCAGCCATTTTAGAAGAGCTTTGCCTTTCCGTTAACTCAAGAACCTTGAGAAGTAATCACATTTTTTCATTTGGGTTGGATTCTACAGGACTAACTATGGCTCGATGGCAATAAGTTGTAGACTTCAGAAACATTTTAATACACACTTTTCAGAACTTGATCTTTTTCATCTGTAACATTTAAAATTCAAAAAAATACCAATCAGAGAACTTCATCCAGCGATTGTTCATTAAACTTCTGAATAGTCGTTATTTATTGATTATTGATTTTAATGTTCATAACTTACTCTAGTGTTTAATGTCTTTTTTTTTAATTGAACCCTCCTTGTGCTTACATTTGGATTTTATTACAATAAATAATGTACTACTCGGCTAATGAAAATGCATACCTTTATTTATTTTGAAAAAGTTGTTTGCGCATTTGGGACTTTATTACAATTATGTAATGTACTAGACATATTTATGTTTTGTTTTATAATTTAAGTGATCACTAGTGTTTGAAAGTCTTTGTTTTTTTCTTGTCTTTTGTAATAATTTGTCTTTGGTATTTTATGAATTTTTTATTTTTATTTACTGGACTAATAAAAATAAATAGGTCTATTTATTTTCAAGCAATTACATTAGTCTTAAGGAGCTTACTGTACTCTAGCTTCAATGGTTAACTTTCTTATCCTTTTTTTTTACTTGACCTATAAATAAATAGGTAATTATTTCAATGCTTGTGTGTATTGAAAATGGGAGCGACGATAAAAAAGTTTGATAAATAAATGATGAGTTTTTCTGAAATGGTTGCAAATATACGTGAATATTTTAAACTTTTTTTCCCGTTCACTTATCCAATTTGCAGAACTTTTGTAATTTTTCTAAACACATTACAATGAAAAACTAAATAAAAGACAAAAAACAAGGTTTGTAACATTTACAAGGTTGCAAACTTAATGCATGTTGTAAAACACCGTTACTATAGGTGTGCCTAGTTTGCAGAACTTTTACAATTTTCAGTACAATAATAAAGCATGAAAATGTTTTTTGCAATTAAAACAATGTTCCGTTCATCACAGACTTCTGCAAAATTTTATAGTTCGTTTTCATTAATGCACTAACATACCATTTAAGTTTGAAAACTTTTGGGATTAATGTTAATTGATTGTCCATATCTACTGGCCTATGTAAGAACACCAGAAATTGAGGTAGCGGTTTTGAATTCAACTGAGGAAGATCCCGGATTAAGTACAGGAAAATTGGGAACAATCTCACATATTCTTGCTTCAAAACTTCTTCAAAAAGTGTATGAAAATCCATTATTTGATACTGAAATTTTATTCACCGATGTAGCCAATTTTTCCAGAAACGCCATCCAAAACTTTCACAATAATCATTTTTGATCTGAAAAACCCACATACAATCTTGGAATCCCGTCACCAGGAGAAGTTTTCCGTTAGGGCAGGAATATGCGGTGATTATTCAATTAAACCCTATTTTCCTCATGCGGGGTTGAATGGGCATAATTACCAACAGTTTCTCGAAGACGAATTGCCAGCTTATCACTTTAGTGCTGTGGCGCGCGAATATTTAAACCAAAATTACAATAATCGCTAGATAGGTCGCGGAGGACCACAGGCATAGCCACCCAAGTCCTCGGACCTCAATAGTTTAGATTATTTCCTGTGGGGTCATCTTGAAACATTGGTTTACAGCACACCAATTCATACTGAAGAGCAGTTGAGAAATCGCATCACAGTTTCTTGCGAAACTATTAGAAATAGTTCCGGCATTTCCCAAAGAGTGAGTCCATGAGAAAAAGAGCAGAGCCATGCATATTTGCAAGAGGTTCACATTTTGAACATCTGATTTAATTTATTTCTTTGTGCGTTCAGGGTAATTTTGTGTCAGCATTCCAAAATGTATTTTGATAACTTTAATTTTATAATTTTACCATTTGAAAATTATTCTTTCAAATAATTTTTTGTTTAAAGTTACTTAAATTGTTTATTCTCGTAAGTGGTCTAGCGAGATGCAAATGAATGACTTTTATTTTTTTATGCGAAAACTGTACGTCAAACGAAAAAAAATCACGACACCCGATTTGCTCAGATAAAAATGAGGATTCCAAAAATAATTTCATATGTTATTTATTTCATTATTTATTTATATAATAAGCAGTGGCGTATTACTTTTCTCTTTAAAATTTTTCAAATCCCGCACGAACGCCTCTGGCACGAATAAAAAACTATTTTGTACAGCAGAAAATGCCTTCTGATGAATAGAAGATGCGTACTATGTTTCACAAAAATATCTAGGGTCATAACAAAGTTATCATAAAAAAAAATCTCTCACAACTTTAGCACCTTGTAGTTTATAAGTCAAGACATTTAGGACATATGTTCATATGGATTCTTCTACTCAAAATGGACCCAAGAATAACCTCCTTGAATATTAGCATATTATTAAAAAACACCCTGTATAGGAACGTATTGATTCTTCTGTGGTTCCCTCGAATAGTTTCGAGAAACAAGAAAATATGCAATGGGTATTTAGTTGCCGATATTCTTTATTGAAAGCCTTCGATTCTATTTTAATTATATTCAATTATGAGATATCTAGAAACTATTCAAAATATTTTACTCGTTTCCCGAACCCAGTTTTTCAATTCTCACTTCATAGTTTGTTAACAATGTAAATTTACCAACGCGCAGATGAACTGGCTTGACAAATTCGCTATCATTGTGAAGGGAATTGTAAAGTGCAATTCGCTATATTTGACTTACCCAAAACCGCCGAATTAATAACTTCGGGAGTTTCGCACCACAAACTCCTTGTGAAGTTGAAGTTTAAATTTGTCGATGTTACTTGGGGAACTGGAGTGGATGAAATGTAGTTTTCGTTCGTTTCTTCCATGTCTTCGTAAATATCATTTTCGAAGTCTGTGTCGCAGTCGGAAATAGACTGAAAATGAAAGCAATTAAAAACTCAACTGTATCAAACAATGGCATTGAGCATAAAATAACCTAATGCAGAGGGAACCTAACCTAACATTCCAGTAAGTATTTTTTCCACGCTCTAAAGTTAAACTCTTACTATAAATCTCTTGTAGATGTCGGTAAAAAAATTCTGATATTACCCACCAACGTTACTGTTCTTTCAATATATACAAACAGCCAACCATCAATTTCGATGATTTCTTATACTAAATGTTTCAATAATACTGTCCAAATAATCCTTGAACTCATGATACAAACACACAAAATAATATGGAAAACCTAAAATAGCAGATGATGGTACGAATTGAGATACATGAAAATTTTTCATCGTTCTCATGCGTGAAAAACAAATACTACAAAAATACCACCAAATGTACAAAAATCGATAATGCAAATCAAAATAGAGAGAGAACTCACTTTCTTGTCTGTCTTTAAACGGAACCTAAAAACTACGAACACTACTAACTAGAACCAACTGTAAACTAATAAAAATGAAACACAATAAAAATTTTAACAGTAGTAATAAATCGTAAATTCCACACCAGTAATTTTTAACCAATCAAATTGTTTTTTTTTTGATAGATCACCATGGTAACGTATGTATTTCAGTGGATTTTTTTTCTCTCGGGTATCCTCCAGCGAATTAAATCGGGAATTTTTTGACGTTTTACTGACATAATAATATTTTTTGACAATACTGGTTTTTGTTTCTTTATTTAATTTTGATACATTTCAATTACATAGTTGAAATGTTTTCTATATTCTTCGGGCCCCTCCTTTCTTCTTAAAGGCAAAAAAGCTGGACTTTGAATTGAATGCATTAAATATCTATGTCTAATAAAATATATATGGTTTTTAGACACCATTTTATTGGCCATTTTTCCATTCAGCACTTTTAATTTTGAGTAGTTTAGAAGCAAATATTTCTGAACAATTTGAAACAAATTTTCTTCCTTTGAATAGAAACCACAATATTCTATTAATGCGGGTGAATAAGACATATTACGATGATTCATCATTACATCAGACAATTTCATGCATATTATACATACAGCATGATTTTCAAATCAATACATTTTTAAAACAAAAAAGTTTGCATTAATTTTGACTGCACCATATTCTTTTCACTACAAAACACGAGTTTTTGCTGACGTTTTGTACTGTCAAAATACGATGATCACAGCCCCCTATGATGTTCGCTGACGCTGGTTATGAATGCTATGCAATAAAGCGCGTATAAAAAATTAATAAAAACGCAAAAAAGCACTTGTAAATACTCAAAACTTACGTAAAATTGAAAAATGAACTATGTTCTATCTTAAAATGTTATTTCCATGCAACTACAACAAGTAGAAATCAACAATTTATAGGCTAAAATCGCTGCCGAAACTGTGACGCAAATTAAATACTTTCCCTTAAAAAAAATAGAATAATTTTCACCTTGTTTGTTAATTTTGTGAATTCTAAATTACCTAATATGCAAATTAAATATGTAAACTTAACATTTATAATTCCAGTTTCCTTGCCTTTAGGCAATTCAACTCAAAAAACTCACAGAAAAAATCACTCGTCTACGTTCTCGTAATTTTTTCGACAAAAAAAAAGCTCTCGTGTAATTACAAGTGAAAAAACATCGTCAGGGTCTGTTTTAAATTACCTTCAGAGGAATTGAATTTTTCTGTTTCTAAAATATTTCCTCGTGAAGTTCAAATGGTATTTCCACTTCCACTTACCGTTGGATCATAAAATTGGTACAAGGGCTCATCTTCCAGAAATTTCAAATCATTGGCAGCATACGTGATAGAAGATCCATCCTTCTTGGAATCAGTACTACCAAAACTACTCACGCTCTGGTTGTTATAAGTATTTTCGTTTTCAAAACAATCGGGTTTGTTGAGTTTTAAATTCAGTTCTTCGATAACGCTAGAAAACATTGGATTTTTGCTGAGATTCGTGCCTTCGATCACTTCCGTCTTCCCAACGTTGATGATGGCATCCTTCTCCACTGTGGTATCGTCGTTTATCGATAGACTTTTCGGGTAGAGGCCGATCTCAGCATACCAAGATGTCCTGGTGTTCTGTTTATTCTGGAAATTGTTTTTCTTGAAGAGGCCCGCCTCCAGATACAACGATTTTCTATTTTCACAATCAGTCGGCGATTTTATTATACCTAAAAACGTGGGAAAGCCTTGAGGTTGCATAATTGCCAAGTCAAAGAATTATGTGAATTAAAACGACGGATGGGTCAGGGTTACGAACATACCTTGAAAATATTATACCGAGTGCCCCAAATTAAACTTGAGGCAATATCTGGCTTCATGAAGGAGAGTGATGAAAATGTTTCCCCACAAAAGTTTCAGGATTTCATATTGGGTAAATTTCGGTATGATTTCACTCCCCCCAACCGGAAATTCAGCCAAATCCTCTGTTGTTTCAGAGGTAGGGTTTTTTTAACGAGCTCAACATCTATAAACTCGGGACCGCCCTCTCAACGTCCCCTCCGAAGGACGGCATATCTATCTTCATATCTTGTGCTCATTGATATGGCGCCTGCAGCTGCGATTATGCTACTACGCTACATTTTTTGAGGCATTTCATCAAATATCAACTTGTTGCGTTTTTTTGCATGTACAGGGTGAGTCAGAAGTACTTTGACAAACTTCAGGCGGTGATTCCTCACAATATTCTAATATGAATTGTGAATAAATAACTTCCGAAATACTGACCCCAATTGAACTAAAATTGGAACCTGATGTTATCATGTCTTACTCGTAGGGGGCGCCACCAACACGTCATTTTCTTTTTTGATGATTCATAACTTCTTTGAGCGAACTTCTAGAACATTTTTCAGTAAAAAAATGAATTCTCTATCATATCTACGTAAAACAGCTACCCTTGTTACAAGTCGCTATAAGCAACCGTTTTCTAGATATTTTGACATTTAAAGTCGATACCAGGAGCGATTTCCTAATCGAGTACTGCCTTCAGCTCCAACATTTACCAGTCTTCACCGTCGTTTGGCAGAAACAGGTAGCTTTCAAGAGGGGAAGCTGATATTATCAGAAGACCACGAGCAGTCCGAACCCCAGAATTGAAAGAAGCTGTTTTGAGAGCTCTCGAGGAGAATCCAGAAACAAGTACAAGAATAATTGCTGAAGCACTCAATCCTACTCAGTCTGCAGTTTGGGAATCATCCACGATCAACAATTTTATCCATACCATAATCAAAGAGTACAAGCTCTTTTGCCACGAGACTTTCCCCAACGCATTACTATGTGTCAGTGGTTTTTGAGAAAATTGGCTGTTAATCCCCAATTTTTAAGATATGTACTCTTCACGGACGAGGCAAACTTTTACCGAAATGCTATCACAAACTTTCATAACAACCATCCGCACGCAGTTAGTGAAAGACATTATCAGTATCAATTTTCTGTAAATGTATGGGCGGCAATAATTGATAATTACTTGATAGGTCCTTTATTTCTTCCGTTCCGACTGAATGGCGCAACTTACAGAGATTTATTTTTAGAAAATGAACTGCCGGGACTACTTCAGAATGTACCATTAGAAATTCGTATCCGCATGTGGTTTATGCATGATGGGGCTCCGGCCCATTTTAGCGTTGTAGCCAGGGATTTCCTTAACACTGTCTATCCAAATCGATGGATCGGTAGGGGTGTAGAAGAACCTAACCAGGCGAGGGCACCAAGGTCCCCAGATCTAAACCCGCTAGATTTTCGTTTTTTGGGACATTTGAAGTTACTAGTTCATAAAACTCCAGTAGCGAACGGGGAAGATCTAGGAAACCGAATAGTAGACGCCTGTGAAACAATAAGAAACACACCAATAATTTTTGAGCGGGTACGAGATTCAATGACTAGAAGAGTGAATACCTGTACCTTCGCTGAAGGTGGACACTTCGAACAATTTATTTGAATACAATTTAGTTTCCTTTATTTTATTATACATTATCAAAATTTCTTGAAATAAAATGTTAATATTTCTTGCAAGTATTATTTGAAAAAATACAGATTTTGCACCTTTGATACAAGCAAACGAGTAAAAATAAATAATCAAAACTACTTACTCAAACGTCAAATTCATTTCCTGAGCATTCTTGTGAAAAATGCAAAATGACTTCAACATGCATCGATTATCAAATAATCGACTTGACATTATCGAATCCAAATATCTAGAAAACGGTTGCTTATAGCGACTTTTTCACCTGTAGGTTGCGCCCCCTACAATTAAGGGCCAAACTAAGATCAAATTTGATCAAACTAAGATCAAATTTAATTTCGTATATTGAAAAATCCCCAAATACCAATTTTCGTCCGAATATCGACATTATTTTGAAAACTATTTACGAAAACCCAAAATAAAAATTTATTTTCAACGCCTTGTATATCAAAAATGAAGTCCTTGCGGACCCATGCTTATAAATAACTGGGGAATCATTCTGTAGAATATCGGACACTTATAAAATAACACCAGGTATATCAGTAGCGCTAAAGGACCAGTTTTGTACCTTCATGATTTTTCAACTTATATGTAGGAGATTTTTTGTAAAATCACATATTTTGACGAGTGAAAATGCCTCAACTTTGGAAACACCCTGTATAAATATCATTTAAGAAATCGCCAAATCACAGAGAAATTCACCAAGCCGGTTTAAAACGAGTTATAATCAAAATAATTTATCATAAGACGAGGAGATCTATAATCCATTGGAAAGTAGAAGAAAATTGATAGCTAAGAAATCAGCAATAAAATTCCGTAATCTTGATAAACATTTCATTCATGATGAAGTGTTTCAAAGGAGTAGACATACTATGGGGCCACTCACAAGTTTATCTACTCAAAAGTGAATTGGGAGTTATGAATTTTAGCTAGAACTAGAATTCGGTTATAAATATTAGGAAATACCAAATCGTTTTTAACAATTTCTTTAACAAAAATGAGAAATTATTTCAAATTATTCATACTGATAATTATATCAGGAACCATGTGAACCCAGTTCTGTTACAGTTTTTTCGTACCTGAGTATTCAACTGGGACTGGCGGGGGTGGCATTTTTGGCCTCACCACTTTGGATTTGGCCTGACTAGTTAGAGATGACCTATTACTAGAAACAGTATCTTCATTGTGTTCTACAATTGTTTCGTCGTTTCTCTTCACATCTTCATTCTCATCTATGTCGATGGTATCTGTACAATAAAAAGTACTTTTTCTCCGATCCTGGGGGTTATCAAAATAATTCGTTAGGTTCGCTACGGATATGGCAGAAATGGAAACGCTGCGCCTGATTTTGGTTAGGAGGCCCTCCGATTTTTGAGACTCCTCTCCTGGGTCTGCTTCAGATTTGACTTCTTTCGAATGAACCACAGGAGCTGGGGATTCTTCCGGAACATATGCTGTAAAATATGTTCTATCAATGGGAAAAAAATCAGCTTCAGTTATAGACAAAGAGCCCGGTTCGAGTTATAAACCTTGAACCCCCGGACGATTCTAAAGTTTTCTACAAGGTTCCTCATGAAAACATTTCCATGAAAGTGTACCGGGGTTAATCCTGCCGGAAGTATTTTTTTATGAATTAATAATAAGGCGCGTTTTTTTGAAATCTACCTTTTTTCCCGGACACATAAAACCGCTTGGCTATCTGGGTTTAATATTTGTGTTTCTGTGTTTCTGACGATGTCGTTGCTGTTATCCTTTCCTCAAGTGTGGGGGGTTGTTTTCCTCTCCTTGCGAGTGCTTGAATATAAAATGCACAGCGCTTATAATTAGCAGGATGCTCTTGGTTACAGTTGGCACATTTTGCGGGGGTACATGTATTTGATTTATGCTCTAGTGCGCATTTAACGCATCTAGGGGGTATATTGCACTATGGAGCGGTGTGTCCTGATCTTTGGCAATTCCTGTACATGCTGATAGGGACCTCTGATCTTCTTGGTTCCCATATCCCTTGTCTGTTTTTGATAATTCGTATATCTTCGTTGAGTCTGTTGAGGGTGGTTTTATTGTCCATTATGATGGAACATCGGTCTGGAATTTTTCCTCATCCTGTATTTTCTCGATACTATCAGATTGCGGTCCTGTTCAAGGGCTTTAGTGATTTCAGATATATTTTGTCCTTTGAGGACATACGCCTGCTCTTTTTTTGCCTCAAGTGGGTATGAGAAAAATCCCATATTATTCTGGACAAGATAATCTTCTACCTTATCATATTCTTGCGAGTTATATTTTTGATCTGTCTCTGTTGCAAATTTGACACTATACCCTTACTTTGTTTTTAATTATTACACTATTCAACAGATACAAGATCCAATTACAGAATAGGAATTTACAGTATAAACTATTCAACATGTTAGCTATATACATTAATATAAATCATTGGACAAAAACAGAACAGTCCAGTTTTTTTATGGAGGCCACACTGCAACAAAAAATGTCAATGGTTTCATTCATCTTATTATATGTATTGCACATCTTATAAACAGGTGCATTCAATTCAACATTGGTGTGACAAAGTGGAAGATAGAAAGTAATGTTTCTCCGAGATGTGAGTCTAGGAATATGAAACTTCAATATATCCAAAATGCAGCTGCAGTCCAAATTGTTGTGAATAAGATTGAAAAGGAATATAACATGTGACCTGATTAGACGTGATTCAAGTGAATCGACTGAAAATCTAGAAATTAGTTGTTCATGTGGATAACCTACGTCTGGGTAGTTGCCATCAAGTTTGAAACATTGATACTTCAAAAATTTTCGTTGGATATTTTCTAAATTAGATATATATACCTGATAATTGATGCATACTCTGAATTTGATCTAAGATATGTAAAATATAATTGCAGAAGAGTTTTCTCATTCCTTCCAAAATCTAAGATCTATAGGTTTTTTTGGTGACTAGCTCGATATGTTTTGCTAAAGAGAGTTTTTTGTCGAACGTTACTCCTAGATCTTTGAAAGTGTCGGGTCTTTTCAATACGACGTTGTCCAGTTTATAATTGTGAAGAATTGGATTCCGCTTGGCGGTGGAAGACATAACCTGGCATTTAGAAACATTTAGGAATAAGCTATTCTCGATGCACCAGAGATTGAGGCGATCTAGATTATCTTGGAGAAGAATACAGTCTTCTGTGGTGATAATTTCATGGTATATCTTAAGATCATCGGCATACAGTAAGTGAGCGACGGAGAGAGTAGCTCCAATGTCATTAATAAACAATATGAGAAATAAAGGCCCGAGGTTAGACCCTTGGGGGACACCTGACGTGGGGACGACTTCAATAGACTTTTGACCATGGAAACTGACATACTGCTTACGATTATGAAGGTAGGATTCAAATAAAGATGTGAGATGAGGGGTTAGTCCGAAATTCGACAGTTTGTGAAGGAGAATTCCATGATCAAGCCTATCGAAGGCCTTCGAGAAATCCGAATAAATTATATCACATTGAGAGCTCCCATCGATAGTATCAGATAATTGCTCCGTGATACAAATTAAATTTGTTACTTGCAAATTTTTTGAACTTCAGCTTTGAGATTTTTCTTTAATGTATTTTTCCCCTCAAAAATGATTGGAGGAGAGGTTGTTTTCGCTGCTGGGGTTTGCTCCATAACACCCCCTTGTGCTTGAAAAGAAAGTGTACTCAGCTCTTGGATTTTGGGGTTGCTATTGGGGGTGTGATCAGTTTCCTTCTTTTTATTCGATATTTTTTCTTCTTTGTCACAGAAGGATTTCTTATATCTGATGTGTTACCCTCATCTGGCATGTCAGGTGATTCATCATCGTCTGAGAGGTCTGCCGGACCGTCTGTTTGAGGGATACTTTCTGTGGTAACTATTTCTATCAGCTGGAGTTTTTCCCGCTTTCCTTTCCTGTTCTGTTGGAATTTATTTGGTTTCACTTCGAATTTTTATTGAGTTGTCACTGCTTTCTGCATCATGGCTGTCTGCATGTTCGTCAATAGCTGTTATAATCTCAACTTCAGGGTATAGGCACGCTGGTGTTTTGGGCATTTCTTTGATGAGAGACGGAGAGGTAGAAATTTCCGTTACCTCCTTTTCATGTGCTTTATTTTTAATTTCTTCCAATTTTTCATATTTTAATGGGATGTCCTCATCTGATTCCAAGTTGGAAAGATGATTGATATATTCATCTTCGAGATATTCTTCCCATTTATCTATTTCTTGTCTGATTCGTCACTTGGGTGTGGATTCTTTGAGTTTCTATTACTTTTGCATGTATGGAGTAGCATGATGATTCATCATCACCCTGCTCCGAGGTGATATATTCGTCTAACCCCTTTTCATATGTCAAGACGCTATCATAGTGCTCGGCTATCTGGGTTTAATAAATTTCAAATCCAGATAGCAACGCGGTTTTATGTGTCCGTGAAAAAAGTAGATGTCAAAAAGACGCGTCTGGTTATTAGTTAATAAAAAATATTTCCGGCAAGATTCACCCAGGCACACTTGTCGTTTTATGGATATGTTTCCATGAGGAACTCTGTAGAAAACTTCAGAATCGTCCGGGGGTTCAAGGTATATAACTCGACCGAGCTCTTAGTCTTTTACGCCAAAACTACCTGAATATTTTTTGAATAAGGAACAGCTTTTTTACCACGTTTCTATCATTAACTGTCTATTCTCGATAAACTAGAGACTGGAAACTTTGAACATTGCTCAGAACTGGATGACAATGCAACAGTAACTAGCTTTCCTGTCTGTTGTCTGTCTGTCTGTTGTCGGTCTGTCTGTTGTCTGTCTGTCTGTATGTTGCTGTCTGTCAGTCTGTCTGTCTGTCTGTTGTCTGTCTGTCTGTTGTCTGTCTGTTGTTGTCTGTCTGTCTGTTGTCTGTTTGTCTGTTTTGTCTGTCTATTGTCTGTCTGTCAGTCTCTCTGTTGTCTGTCTGTTGTCTGTCTGTTGTATGTCTGCTGTCTGTCTGTTGTCTGTCTGTTGTCTGTCTGTTGTCTGTCTGTTGTCTGTCTGTTGTCTGTCTGTTATCTGTATGTTGTCTGTCTGTTGTCTGTCTGTTGTCTGTCTGGTGTATGTCTGGTGTCTGTCTGTTGTCTGTCTGTTGTCTGTCTGTTGGCTGTCTGTTTTCTGACTGTTTGTCTGTATATACCGGGTGATTCTCCAAGGTGGCTCACCCCCATAACTTTTTATTATTGAAGATAGAAAAACGAAATTTGGGGGTTGTGTATTATAGTTCAATTCATATTTTTTGACATATTTACTTGCTTCGCCGTACTTCCGGTTTGACCGGAAATGACCCCACTTTTGATTTTTAAATGGGACATCCAATATATTTTCACGTATTTCGATCGAGAATGACATTTCAAATCCAACAACACCTCACTTGTCAATATTTGACAAATAAAGTAATTTTGAATCCAATTTTTATTTTTCGATCTAGAATGCCATTGATCGTGTAAACCTCTTCATTCTTGATCAAGTAACGTGGGAAAAATACGACTTTGAGGCTTATGACTTCACAGTCGTTTTAAGAATCATTTAAGTCGCAAATATGAATTTTTCCAGTTAACTTGATTTTTCCAAATGGAAAGGGGGTGGCTCGTCGGCTTTTTGTGAAAGATCATTTTCTTACAAATAATTTGATACCACACACTTTCACTTTATTTTCACCATTTTTCTGAATAATTGCAAAAAGCGATCAAACCTAATAACAAATAATACGTATTTGGTATACTTATGCACTGAGTCCTGTTATTCTAATTATCCGTGACAAACAATTGAAGCTGTTGCTAGAGCTACCTAAACAAGTAGGCTAATGAATATGTTGTCACTTCTAAAAATTTATTTGTTGCGTAGTTTATAATTTGAAATAGAAAATAATACTAGAAACGAGAAAATTGACATGTTGCTAATTTACGGAGAAGCAAAAAAGAATGCAACTGATGCAGCTCGAATTTATGCTCAGAGATTCCCTAATCGCCATCCTAGTCGGCATTATTTTCCAAAACTGGAAAGGAAAATGCGAAATGAACCAGAAGAAAACGCAAATAACTCCATCGTCAGTGAAGAAATAGAAGTAGGCATGTTGGCCTATGTTGAAGTGAATTGTACGGCGTCAATTCGCCAAATTGTTTCTGAGTGTGATATAAGTTATTCGTCCGTTTGGAGAATTCTTCACAAATATTATTATCGACCACTCAAGTACCAACTACACCAACATCTTTACGATAACGACCACAACCGAAGATTAACTTATTGCAACTGGTTTTTGATTAAATACTGAGATGTACGTTTTCCATTTAAAATTATTTATTCAGATGAAACTCGATTCACCAACTTGGGTCTGTTCAATCCGAATAATAAAATGTACTGTCTCAAAAAAATGAAAGAAATGTACAATAAAGATTTGTTTAATTTTTATTTTGACAATAGTCCAAATAGGAATAAAAATATTTTAGATCAAATATAAAATATTATATACATAAGTTAAAATTTTATCTTTAGGTTGTTGTGAAGATGTCTCTGTCTTTGGTTAGCTTGAAATATTCATCGAATGAGTATTTCAGTTTTCAGCCAAGATTTTTTTTCAATTTCATTGAAAATTTGGAAAGTGGCAGATCACGAAAATTGGTTGGTAATGAATGGAACCATTCAATATCTTTGTTTGTGTGTCTGCGTAATCTAGTCTGTGGTTGCAATAGCATAGATTTGTTTCTTATGTCGTGTCTGATCGCATTGTGCTTGATAATCATTCATGTTTTTTTTTATGAACAGTAGATTTTGGTACAGAATAGTCGAGAATATGGACATAATTTTCAGTTGGTCAAATATTGGTCTGCAGCTGGCATCCCAATTAACTTTTTTTATACTGCGTAAGGCAGCTTTTTGCACGATTAAGATTTTTTTGTAGATAACAGTTTGATGCATTTCCCCATATTTGGGCTCCATTTCCCCATATTTGGGCTCCAATTGCTGGATGGGTATTATCGGAGGAAAACTTTTGGGGCCGATAATAACTTACTGCGGAAAGATATCTACAGTTCCTTAGAAATCAAATTAATGATTTCATAGAAGATTTGCCAGTGGCTAACCAAGTTGATATCTATTTTCAACAAGATGAAGTCGTAAGAGAACATTGGAGTGACGCCTTCCAAGAAGAGTGGATTGGCACTTATGTAGCTATTCAGTGGCCTGCGAGATACATTCTTAAGTTGTCATATTTTTTCATAATGTATTATTTCTTTTTCATATTCTAGATCACCAGATCTTACTGGATTTTTTTTCTCTGGGGAACTATTGAAAATCAGGTGTATAACACAGCATCACCTACTCGTGAAGAACTGTAGTAGAGCTCGTCCAGTATTGAAACGACCGTTTGGTAGGTAGAGAGGGGAAAACACGAGTGGACACAATTTGATGTGGCTGCTTATGCTACGGCGAATCTTCACCAGTGTCTTGTCATGCAGCGTTTGAAAGGTTAGGTTTGTTTGATTAATAAATAGGTAGTGCAGTTATTTATTCAATTTTGACAAAAAATTCACAATCTCCGACCCCGAAAACCCCCATATACCAATTTGGAATCGAATCGGACCATAATCACAAAACTGGTCCGCCAAAAACTACGTCTCGTGTTTCGCAGATACCAAATAATTTGGTACGCCTATGGAATTTCTGTTAATAGCCACAGTTAGAAAATGGTTCGGGTATCTTCGAGAAAAATTGGTTGTTAGGTAGGGGAAGGCCAAAGGGGTCGTTTCAATACTGGATGAGCTCTATGAAGTAAGGGTGGCATTCCAGAACATCACTGCGGTATGGGGTCGTATGGGGTCGGCTTTAGAATAGCCCCATGGTAAATCCTGCCTGTCGTAAGAAGCGACTAAAAGGATAACCGTAGGTGGAAGATGGTCTCATCGCCCGGTGAAATACCACCATATCGACTTTGTGTGCTGTGAAATGGACCATTCCATGTTTCAGTGTTCGGTCGATACTTTCCGGTCTCCCTCTTTCCTTTTCCCCAATTCCTTCTTTATTTTCAGGTAATAGTAATAATGATGAACAATAGTAATAATGATGAAGTCTCCTAGAGTAAAACACTCCGGAAGTAAAATACCTCTCCATTCGATTTCCGGGCGAGGGTACTCGAGGGACTCAACATTAAAATTAATTTTGCAACATCCGCGGACTCAACAAGAACATCAATGACGTCCACCATCACCTCAGACGGAAAACCGGATATTCTGGCTCTAACAGAAACACAAGTAAACTCGTCCACCAACAAGGTCCATATGCTTTGTCCTGGTTACTAACTCCATTCTCGATTCAGGTTCAAAGGTGGAGTTTGCCTTTACGCCAAGGCTAACCTTTCATGCCAGCGTGAAGAGAGTTTGGAACCGAAAGACTTTGATGTGATGTGGTTCAAGCTATCTGATACCAAACTGACTAAGTTCCTCTGCTGCCTTTATCTATCACCTAATGAACCTTCATATAACGACCTCTTTGAGTTTTTATCACTCAAACTGGACTACATTCAGGAGAACCATCCAATAGCTGAAACCATAATCTGGGAGATTTTAATGTACATAACGCTGCCTGGCTCAAATTCTCTAACAAAACAGATGATGCAGGTCGTCAAGCCGAGGCCTTCGCCATCACTCATGGTCTAGAACAACTGGTCGAGCTACCAACCCGCATCCCTGATGTCAACAACCAGTCTGCCAATACACTAGATCTTTTCTCACCACCAATCCTGACCCGTATAGAATAGAAGTTTGTGCCCCACTTGGAAACTCTGACACACCTCATCTCCACAACATGCTCTTTCCATTTACCATCGAGCTGCACAATACCACCCCGTCTCATGTGGCATTACAATTCGGCCGACTGGGAAGGTCTCGTATGTTTTTCTCAGCGTTTCCATGGAAGAGAGTTTGTTTCTTCAGTAGATCCAACACGATGTGCTGAGACAATTTCTGAAATCATCATGTTGGGATGCAAACTTACATACCGAATACGAAGAAGAAAATCATCCGATAAAACCTGGTTCAACAGAAACTGAACTAGAGCTGTGGCTTCCAAACAGGCAGCATACCATCGATGGCTAAAAAATCCGGGCCCTGAGACCAGCGCAGCATATGTCGAGGCTAGAGGCATATGTAAAGAGACAATAGAATGCTCAAAAGATGCCCACAAAGCCAAAATAAGATCAAAACTTGCTGAATGTCCTAACGGATCCCGTTCATTTTGGTCTTTCCCCAAAGCTGTGGGAAGAAATTTCACTTCCAGCTCATTTCCTCCCTAACCAAGAAGATGGAACACTAGCAACGACTGCCCAGGAAAAAGCCAATATCTTTGCGCACCTATTTGCTGGAAATTCCACTCTGATTCATCGGGAAAACAACCCCGAACATTACACCTATTGACAGTCACATGCCCGAGATCACCTTTCGCCAACGATACTATCAGAAAGATTTTGCTGGGTCTCAACACCAACAAAGCTGTGGATCTGACGGAATCCCGCCGATTGTTCTCAAGAAATGTGCCCCCGAACTAACACCTGTTCTTTGCAAGTTGTTCAACCACTCTACAATTTGGGGGTATTTCCGTCCAATTGGAAAATTGCAAGAGTACAGCCAGTCCCTAAAAAAGGCAGAAAGGCCCTACCTAGCAACTACAGACCTATCGCACTGCTATCTATTATTTCAAAGGTCATGGAGAAAGCCATCAACATCGAGCTCATGAAATATCTGGAAGACTCAGGAATTGTCAACGATAGGCAATATGTCTTCCGCCATCAGAGATCAACTGGTGACCTGCTTCGCTTACGTCTCACATATATGGCAGCTATCTATTGAAAAGCATGGAGAAACTTTAGCTGTGGCATTAGATATCTCCAAGGGCTCGATCGAGTTTGGCACCAGGGACTCCTCGCCAAGCTTCCGTCCTTATGGCTTGCCCCTCAGCTGTGTTCTCTGCTTGTTAGTTTTCTCAAACAGGTCTCTCCATGTAGTGGTCGATGGAGTTTCATCTGACACTCTACTCATAAATGCTGGTGTTCCGCAGATCCATTCTCGCACCAACACTATTTCTACTTCACATCAACGACCTGTTGAAAGCAACTTCATGTCCAGTACACAGCTTTGCCGATGATAGTACCCTCCATACCGCTTTCTCTTCCAGGGCCCCTATATCAGCCCGTGAAACCAGAAATGAACGAGGAAGAAATGTTAATAATATAAATATGGACTTGGCAACAATTCTCGAATGGGTATCTAATAACTTGGTAGAATTCAATGCAAACAAAACACAAGCATGTCTTTTCTCTAGAAAAGCCGATCTCACTGTGCCTAACATAACTTTGTCAGGAGTAACCATACCACTGAAGCCATCCATATCGATGCTTGGTATTACTATCAGCAATAACCTTTCCTGGGAAAATCACGTGAGGTCCATTGCCAAAAGTGCATCCCAAAAACTTGGTTTTCTGTTTCGTGCCAAGAGCTATTTCACCCCCAGTCAGCTGCTTATGATCTATAAGGCACAGATCCGACCTGTCCTGGAATACTGTTCCCATATTTGGAGTGCGGCACCTAAACATATCCTGAGGCTATTGGATTCTGTCCAAAAAAGGGCAATTCGTCTCGTCGGTGATGCCTCGCTTACAAACTCGTAGAAAAGTTGGCGATTTGTCTCTATTTTATAGATATTTTCATGGGCGATGCTCTTCTGAAATATCAACAATCGTTCCTGCTTTGGCAGTCTCTTCGAGACTAACCCGTCAAGTTCAGTCATCACACCCCTTCGTGGTCACTTTGGAGACCTGCACAACATCACTTTCCAAAGACTCGTTCATCCAACGAACAGCGAGGCTTTGGAACTCATTGCCTAGGGAGGTGTTCCCGAGGCATACAACCTTCAGAAATTTAAGAAGAACACCAACTCCTACCTTCTTTCCCTAGGTTCCCACGATGTTCTCTGAACATTAAAGGATATCCCTTTTCGGGGGAACCAAAACATAAAAAAAAAAAAAAAAAAAAAAAAACAGCTAATCAATGTGGTGCGCACAACAATTAAAAAAAGTTGAACTTTGCCGTGATCAAGGAGGATGTCATTTTGAAAATTTAAAACCTTAGTGGACTAATTTGCGACTTTTAAATATTCTTAAAACGACTTGATGAAGAATGAAGCGATTTACACGATACATGGCATTCTAGATCGAAAAATGAAAATTGGAATAAAAATGACTTTATTTGTCAAATATTGACGAGTGAGGTGTTGGATTTAGAATGTCATTCTTGTTTACATTGGATAGCATCAGTGTTGAGCTGCTTTCTTATAGTATAGACGTGTTTTTAATTGGCTCTCGAAAATGAACTATAAATGTTGTAAACTAAAACCTTTTAACCATTATGTGTGCACAAAGTGTTCCAGTGTTTTTCACAAAAGCTGTCTGCAGAAACAAATGAAGGAAAAAGTGAAATTTATTGAAGATAATAAAATAATCTGTTGCCAAGATGACATTGAGGCAGAACACGAAGACGAAACAAGCCTTCTAGAAAAAACAATAAATGAACTTGAGGAAGATGGATTTTTGAAAGACAAATTCATTCAAAAATTAAAAGATGAAAACCGAATTCAATACAGCAGGCTTTAGAATCGGAGAAAGAAATGAATTCACTTCTAATTGAAGAAATGGAACACACAATTAGGAACTAATGAAAGAAGCTGATGAAAAAGTGATCTCTGTAAAAACAATGTACACACAAACTAGCACCCAGAATATGAATCACCAGACTACAATGACTGATCCCTTTCTCAACAGTGGCGTACATATTAAGGAGCAAAAGGATACAGAGAAAATCCAGAGAAAAAAGAGAATTAAGAAGAAAGTGCAACTAGGCACAACATCTGTGAAACTGACTAAGAAAAATATTCCAATACTCAAGAGAATCAGTAGATGCCACCGGTGTAAGAATAATAAAATCCCCAACAAAAATGAAATGGAAAAAAAAACCAGTGGAGGGTACCAGGATGAGAAAATCAACCAAGATCCAACCCTTCATGAGGAAATCCAAATAGTGGAAGAGCAGGATTGTATGGAAAAACAGCAGGAAACGCAAGATTCTATGGAAAAACCTGAGTATATTGATAATAGTTCAGATATAATAGACAACAGGTAAGAGGCATATCAGTCCTTATTTCAGGTGATCAATTGCGCAGGTTTTTAAAGGAAAAAAATATGATGAATATGCACTGTAATGTGATGGAAATCATAAAGCCAGAAACTGAGCTATCAGAATTGACAAGTAATGTTTTTGATTACAGTTTAAGCTATGGACAGAACGATTACATTATAGTGATGTTTAATACAAAGAATGTGAGCAATACTAAAACTTTGAATTCAGCACTAAAAAATATTTTGTTGATCGGTAAAACTACTAATTTAATAATAATTTCTGAATGTGACACTTCTGCTGATCGAATAATAAATCATAAAATAGGTAATGCTGTGAACCGTACCCTTCGACTTGTGAGAAACTGTTCTATCAAATTTCTTGTGGATAAAAAAGAACAAGGTAGTAAATTTAATATTTGTTTTGAACTTGAAAATTATTGGTCTGACCCTAAGCATAAAAATGTTGTCCTTACAACAGTACAGACAATTGAAGATGTAAATTTTCATATTACATCAAAATATACAATGCTTGAAAAACAAAACTTTAGAACTAGAAATATTTCTAGAAACTTTTGAATCTCAACCATCATTTATTTGTTCAACCGAACACTGGTACACAGAGCAAGAACAATATCTCATTACAGTCGAAGGATACCAGTTGGCTTCTGCTTTTGCAAGGACACATAAAATACATGGTGGATCATGTATTCTTGCGAAAAACTCAATAGATATAAGTGAAATCTCAGAAATCAATAACAAAAGTATGGAATGTGTAATTGAATGTTCATCAGTACTCTGTAAGTCTCTTGTATTAGTATTATTATGCATTTATAGACCTCCTACTGGAGATATTGAGTTGTTTTTACAAATACTTGGTGAAATACTTGACCATGTCCAAAATAAATACCGGAAGTATAAAATAGTGCTCTGTGGAGACTTCAATATCAATCTGTTGAATAAAGAGAAAGAAAACACCCAGTCCTTTATAAATCTGTTATATATGTACAATCTAACGAAACAAATTAATGAACCAACTAGAATAACACTCCGAACTTCTACGTTGCTCGATAATATCTTCATAAACTTCGAAAATGGCTTTCCTGGTGAAGTAGTTACATCTGCTCTATCAGATCATGAGGCTCAAATTCTTAAAATAAATAACACTAAACAGGCTGAAGCCGTGACCAATGAAACGAGGACTAAAAAGAGGATATTTTCAGACTCAAAACTTATCCAGTTGAGAAATGAATTACAGATATTAACATGG
The DNA here is from genome assembly GCA_018342105.1 of Gonioctena quinquepunctata. NCBI lineage: Eukaryota > Metazoa > Arthropoda > Insecta > Coleoptera > Chrysomelidae > Gonioctena > Gonioctena quinquepunctata. The sequence goes on from JAFIRS010000130.1 coordinate 407,573, forward strand.
GCAACACTCTACTCCTACAATGATCCGAATGAAGCATATGACTACTTCTTTGGAACATTGAAACAACTGATGGACGTAGTTGTTCCCTTGAAAAAGTTTAAAATTAGTGGTAGGAAGAAAAGAGATTGGATAACCACAGGTATTAGAACATCCAGTAAACATAAGAAAATACTATATCAACAGCAGAGAAATGGAACAATCTCAAAGGAAACTTACAAAAATTACTGTAGGATTCTAAAATCTGTGGTAAATGAAGCAAAAAAGCTATCTAATATTAATTATATTCAAGAATCAAACAATAAATCTAAGGCAGTATGGAATCTTGTTAAGGCTTATACTGGCCACTCAAATGGTGTGAAAGACTCTATAATTAAAAATGTTGACTCACGTGCAAATGATGAAACACTGGTCCTAAATAAAGTAAATAACTTTTTTATAAACAGTTGTCCTGATCTGAGTTGTGACAATTATATAGAAAAGGCTCATTTTATGCCAAACTCTTTCGAAAAGAGTATATTTTTTATGCCAACAAATCCACAAGAAGTTTATAATACAATCATGAATTTAAAAAATACTAGATCAGTTGGGGAGGATGAAATCCCAGTAAAACTTCTAAAGTATGTAGCTCATGAGTTATGCGAGCCTCTGTCATATCTAATAAACATGTCATTCTCAACGGGTATCTTTCCTGATAAATTAAAAACAGCATTTGTGAGGGCTATATTTAAAAAAGGGGACAAGAGTGCCATTGACAACTACAGGCCTATAGCAATTTTGTCAAATATCAGTAAGATATTTGAAAAAGTAATCTGTGCAAGATTGACTAACTTTTTGGAATCAAACAATCTTCTATCTGACAGACAAAATGGTTTTAGGAAAAATAAATCAACTATCCGAGCTACCTATCAGGCATTATGTAGAGTAATCGAATCACTGAATAAGAAACATAAAACTACTGCTGTCAATCTTGATCTGTCAAAGGCATTTGATAGTGTAGACCACCTCTTGTTGACCAAAAAGTTGTCTCTTTATGGCATTAGAGGGTTAGCACTCAATCTAATCATTTCATATCTCAGAAATAGATACCAATATGTGACTGAATCCAACTCAGATGGCCAGTTTATATCTGGAAAATTACTTATCACCCGAGGTGTACCTCAAGGATCAGTGCTGGGTCCCCTGTTGTATATACTTTATACCAATAACGTTCCTGAAGTGATTAGTGATATATGGTTCAATATGCTGATGACTGTTCGATCATATTCAGTTCTGATGATCAAGAATCAATAAGATACAATATCACTAAAACTTTCATGGCACAGCATCCTTAATTCCAGTATCAAAAATTTCTAGCTGAATACCAATAAAACTCAAATCATCCTCTTTGGTCATAAAATGAATATGGACAGCTTCAACCATGGCAAACATCCTTAATTCCAGTATCAAAACTTTCTTTTCTTGGCATCACGTTCGATTCGAAGTTAGATTGGAAAAGCCACATAAGTGAACTTCAAGAACTTAAGTGAACTGTCAAAGAACTTGCTGCTATGCTCTGAAAGTCATCTCACAGAACATATCCTCAGATGCAGCCTTGATAGCATATTATGCATATGTTCAAAGTCATATTAGGTATGGCATCATTTTCTGGGGAACATCTACTGATGTTAAGAAGATATCCATACTCCAGAAACGCTGCCTAAGAAACATCTTCAATATTCCACGAAGAGTCAGCTGTAGGTCTATATTCATGGATAAGAAGATTCTTACCTTAACAAGTATATTGATCTATGAAGCAACTATATTTGTTACTGAAAATATGTCCCTCTATACATGCTATAACAGAGATCATAGACATAATACTAGAAATAAAAACAATCTTCTGAATATTAGGCCAAGCCTCGCATACATTCAGAAAAACATTCCTCTCAGTAATTAACATATTAGATATGTTCTCTTCTTTCAATTTATGAATTTTTATTTCTAGGGAGCTGAAAATTAATTTGAAAAACCTTCTTTTCAAAAAAGCATACTATACATTGGATGAGTATTTCACAGACATATTAGACGGGTAATGTTCTCTTCCTTTTCCTTCAATTTATGAATTGTAAAATTTACTATTTTTCTTTCTTCTCCTGATTATATCCAGAAATATAATTCTGGTTATATCCAGAAATATAATTTTTACTTATACGTGTGTGTGTGTGTGTGGGTTGTGTTTATATATATATATATATATATATATATATATATATATATATAATGAGTGTTTTTTATCTATTTATAACTTTGTGTATTGACTGTAACATCTATTTACTTATTTAATGTATCTGTGTTTTTATATTTTTTTACTTGCTAGTTATGTGTAATCTTAATTATATTGACATGTTCTACACCTGAAAAGGTACTTTTGAAAGAACTAATAAAGGATCTATCTATCTATCTATCTTGATCGAAATAAGTAAAAATATATAGGATGTCCCATTTAAAAATCGAAAGTTGGTACCATTTCCGGTCAAACCGGAAGTACGGCAAAGCAAGTAATTATGTCCAAAAATGTAAATTTAACTATAATACACAACCCCCAAATTTCGTTCTTCTATTTTCAATAAAAAAGTTATAGCGGTGAGCCAACTTGGAAAATCACCCGGTATGTCAGACTGTCTGGTTGTCTGTTTGTTTGTCTTTCTGTTTGTCTGTTTGTTTGTCTTTTTGTTTGTCTGCCTGTTTGTCTGTATGTTTCTCTGTATGTATGTAGGAATCTGCATAGGGTTACAAATATATATGTGGCTAGGAGATATTATTTCATACTTTTTAGTTTCTTTCAAAATCGTTGTATATTGAAGAAATATATTATTTAAATAATGTTTATTGAAATTAACTTCAATCGTACCTCCCGTATCAGGCTCCGCTAGTGACATACGCTTTGAAATACGCCTCAAGGATTTAGTGATGTCTCTGGAAAAGTTTTTTTTGAATTTTCTCAGGTTTCGAGTGAACTTGTTTTCAGATATTGGTTCCGGTGGCAACGGATTATCGGCTATGTCCTTCCTCAATGTGACCTAAAATCTTCAAAAAATGAGTTTCATGGAGAAATGTGATTTTTGTTAGTACTCTACCTCATCGACATTGTGGAATTCTGAATCGCTATCGGTATCGAAGGAATCGTAGGAAACATTTTCGTAATCCGGAGCTTCTTCTTCCTCTTTGTCATCAGCTAGAAAATAAAATTAACAAGATAATTACCAATAGTCGATCGATTTGCATGTTTTTTTAACTTGTTTTAACCTGGAAATATGATTTAAAAAATTTCATTCATTTTTTGGAGATAATACTAATTTATATCCACCTGAAAAAGCTATTGTCTAGCGATACACTTGTCGTGGTTTCTAAACCCAATTTGGTGAACATAATTTAGTGAAGTGAGTGTTTTTGTTTGCCTCAACATAGTAGTAGGCACAAGAGGGAGTATGTGAAGAATAATTCAGTACAAATTTCATAACATCATATGATTTGAGTTTCTCATTCCTGTTAAGCTTGCTTCCCTTCCTGGATTTCAATTGTCCCCTTATTCCAGCATAATTATCATTGTCCATACTTGAAGGACCTATTATATCGGGGTACAATCCCTTCAAAGAAAACACCAGTGGTATGTCTGGCTATGACTCAACACACCACACCTGCAACACCAAATGTTAAGACTGGGGAGAGTTGGGAAAGTAAATACCCCACATCTGACCAACCGAATTATACGCCACTGGCCTTCCATGTGGGATCACTCCTTCAAAGAAGAGACCAATAAACGCTAAGGAAATCTCAAATATAGTGTTCCTATATTTGATTAATCCTTCCTGGTAAAGTTGCTCGCCAAAGTGATTACTTTGACGTATAGGGAGCATCAATTACTTGGGAATAATTGAACCGAGAGTATTTATCGAGAGCGGCACCAAGAAATATCCCTTTCTCTCTATACTTGGGAATGTGGGGCGTTTATCTAGAAGCACGTACCGATCTCAGAGAGATTGTGAACTAATGCAATTTGAAAAAGCATTGGAAATATACATATACAGTGTGACCCATTTAAAATGGAACCACCCCTGTAGAATACGCATTTTTCATTCAATCTCAAAAATATTTTTTTTTTAATATTAAGCATCTAAAATGTATCTTGACACAAATTTTCATAACTTCAGTTTCATTTCCAAGGCACTCTATAGTTTTTTTCTTTGTCAAAAACGACAAAAGTTTATTAGGCAATTTTTTTCCCAAATTTGACTACATCACTGGATTCGTATTCATTATAAATGGAAAACCATCAAAATTTTACGAAAAAATATTGGTTAACAACAAAGTTACAACAACTTTAATTTTTGGAAACAAAGTATTTGATTATAATTTTTATTTAGATTGCAGACATATTTGAAATCTGCCAACACTGCCGATACAAAGTAGAGCACAAGTGAATTTGTACAGCAAAAATCCGAAGTCAATAGCTCACTCCGTTCAACAGTTATAACTACTGATAGTATGGTAATGTGAGCGATTTGTGGTGTACTAAATCACAGCCTACTATTGATTTAGTACAATACCTATGCCCAATGTATTAGTTCAGCTTTCCTCAAATTATTGATACCTCCTCTAAAAGCTTGTTCCAATTGAGTTTTGCAGAATAAAAAAGGAAAATTTTTTTGTCCTGCTTTCTGTTTTATTATTGAATAAATTATTTTGATACTTTAAAACTTGATTCGGTTCATTTCGTTTTTATCGGCTATTGAAAACTGCATAACTTGAAAATGAATTTTTAATTTTCTGTTATTTTCGAATACACTTATAACCTAAACTTAAATTAATGATTTTGAGGGAATATAATTCACAAATCCAGTGGCGTAGTTAGATTTTTATTACAAAATCGCTTCCACCAGAAATCGCTCACATTACCATACTTTCAGGAGTTATAACTGTAGAACGGAATGAGCTATTGACTTCGGATTTCCACTGTACAAATCCACTGGTGTTCTACTTTGTATCGGCAGTGTTGCCAGATTTCAAATATGTCATAATCTAAATGAAAATCAATATCAAATACTTTGTTTTCAAAATTGAAGTTGTTGTAACTTCGTTGTTAACCAATATTTTTTTATGAAATTTTCATGGTTTCATTTATAATGACCACAAATTCAGTGGTGTAGTCAAATTTCAAAACAAAAATTGCCTAATAAACTTTTGCCGTTTTTAACGAAGAAAAAAAACCATAGAGTGCCTTGGAATTGAAACTAAAGTTATGAAAATTTGTGTCAAGATACAGTTTTTGATGCTTGATTTTCAAAAGAAATAGTTTTGAGAATGACTGAAAAATGCGTATTTTACAAGGGTTGGTTCCATTTTAAATGGGTCACACTATATTTTTTATAATAGTTACAAAGCATTTCCATACGTTCTATATACTGATAAAATGATACAATAGTCTAAGAACAGTGGAGAGTTTACATTGAGTCAGTTTTTGTCAGTCTCAAAGTCAAGTAGACTGAATATAAGTAAGAATGATATCAATTGTTAAAACGACTATTGATAATTATTATTAGAAGAATATGGGAACGTAAAATAGGGAGATACATTTAAAAACACAAATTATAAATGATTCAATTTGCCCAACTATAAATCCAGAAAAAATATATGAACTTACTCCATACCACCAGGTTTCAACACTTATTCACTCGGTATTGGTTTTACACGATATTAGTTCAATTGTGTTAATATTTTAGTTATTTCCGCGAAAGTTGTTTATTCACTTTTAAATCTCACTGTTTATTAGACTGTAGTTGTATGGATGTTTTTCTATGAGGTCATGAACTATCGGTTAGAGGTTTTCGTTGTCTTATCTCGACCCTGAAGCATTGATAAAATGATTGTTTAATTATGGTGAATACTGTTTACTTGTGTATTCACTTTGTGAAGTCATTACTCGTGCAGTTCCGGTTTAACTTGATTGGAATTTTATTTCTTAATTGTTTCGCAAGTTCATTGCAAGATGATCATATCCGAACACTTCTCATCTTTATGACACTACATGGTAATCGAATGAAAATTAAATACCTATGCGAGGACATGTTACTTGAACGACGTCTGGTTACCGAATCGTCATGTTGGTCGCGTCGTCGCGCCTTTTATATCACCTCCCCTTTTCATGGATCGCTCGCGGGTCACATTTCTAAACATTAGTTATATTTTACCTGTCATAATAAATCACTTTTTTTAATGGGTTTCTACATTAGTGGACAAAAATAAAAATAAACTTGAATGATTTATCTATTTCGTGGTCGTGCTGCATTAATGAGCTGTCAAAACCTATAATTTATAGTTGCTTTGTTTACTCGTGAAATTCCATAGATATGCGTAACTCGTAGGGTGATGATTTGTTAATAGGTCCGAGGTAAAAAAAATGACTTTTTATATGCATTCCGGGCTGGCAAGTGTTTATCTATTTTTACGTGCCCTTGTTTATTTGTCGGTCGAGTATTTGATTTCAGAATTTATTTTCATTCCTAGTTAATCAGGTAGAGTTCATATTTAATAATATCTTGTTGTTTCTAATGCTTGAAAGTTTTTCTGTACTTAGGGGGGCATGACAGACCCCCTTTATCAATTTTTCATAAACATTCAGCACATTCGTGTGAAACACTTCTCTTCCTAGGTTCAGTTTAACCATTCATGAAAATGTAAGATGGAATGTAAACTCAAAGCAAACGATACATGACATTTTGTATTAATTTCATTCTACCTACCGGGTGTGAACGTATTCTTTAGACAAGCCAGAGTTCAGCGGGTATGAGATCCAAGCTTGGCAGGGGGGATGGATTCAAGAATTGGAAAAAACTTCAATATTTCATACTCTCTCAAAATAGTTGTTTAATCAACTAGTGTATTGATGGTGGAGATGTTTTGACGCGAGAGCAAAGCGAGCGCGTTAATGTTCGAGATCATTAATCGCCATTTTAATATACGAGTTGATTACAAAAAAATTCCGTCGACCTCAACTAGTGTATTGATGGTGGAGATGTTTTACCGCGAGAGAAGCAGCGCGTAATGTTCGAGATCATTAATCGCCATTTTAATATACGAGTTGATTACAAAAAAAATCCGTCGACCTCGTACCTGGGGTCAACTTGAAATTTTCGATATCAATTTCCATCAAAAAAAGAAGAAATACTTGGATTTTAAAATCATAAATTTGACCGAAGGTAATATGATTTGACATTTGAGTAATATTCGAATTCGTGTATGTTTAGTAGCCTTAATGGACAAAACCGACCATTTACAGGTTTTCAATGGTCTATTTCGGTGTATGTTTAGTTGCATATATCACAATTATGCATTTGAAGATGAATTGAAGGTAAATAGGGTTCATTAACGATCGATTTCGTGTATATTAAACAGACTCGTTGATATGAGGTCGCTGGAAAAGAATATTAATAATAAGTAGTAAACCTTCCTTTTCTATTTGGCAATATTTCTCTTCCGCAATAGATAAAGTTCGCGAAGCATACGGAATCGGTTTCTCTGTACCATCAGGCATAATATGTACCATCTGTTGTTAAATGTAAAGGTAAATCTGGATTATTGTGTAAAGTAGAACCAGATATCTAAGAAGGTCGTAAATCACCAACCACTTGAGTTATCAGCGGGAGGTGGATTCTACGCAGTGTTGTACCTACCCTAGACATTAAATCTTGTTTTATAGGTAGGTATCATGATAATGGGTTAAGATAATCGTTTTAATATAATTGAGAATTGTTTATTTATATATAATATATGACAATAATATATATATATATATATATATATATAATTATATTATATCATATTATATAATAATATATGACATACCTGATTTATGTAAAATGTAAAACTTTATACTTTATAAAAAGTTCAGTTTCTCGATATAAACAAAATTACTCAAGAATATCAGTTTCACTTTCACTGTCGTCATCCAAATTGATAATAAACTTTTCTTTGGGAATTTTTTCTATATCCATATATGAATTTTCCACCTTTTTAATATGGGAAACACACTTGGCCCAGCTGCTATTAGGAATGTTTGCAGTTTCTGTTTGAATAAGAGCTACCACAGTTGAACTTAAGGTTGGAGAAGTATTATTTCTTCGAATTGCTGACTTGAGCTGATGCCATATATGTTGAATTAGGTTGAACATACAGTAATAAGGAAGAAGTCTGAGCACCGTATGCCCCAAGCTTTCAGCCAATGAATCACAAAAATATTTCTTTTTTATCGAATAACTGCGTAAAGTGTCTTTATTTGTACTTTTCCTCATAGTATATATCATTATTTAACATAAATTCTTGTATAGTGTCTTTGGTGTCATTTGAACATGGTGGTTTATCTAGTCTTCGACTGTGGTATCCATGACGATAATACTGTTGGGTGGAATATTTGGTATGAGTTTATTTTGGAACCAGTCTTCAAATAATTCGGCTGTAGTATCATCATGATAATCGACTAAAGAGTCCTTAATATTCTTTGTCGATAAAGACAACGCATTTGGTATAAAACCATTTTCGGTTCCTGCGTGAATTATCGTTATGCGTTTTCCTTTATGAGACGGCGCATTAGTTCGGCACAAGTCAGATGAGTCTACCCAACTTTTGTTTGGAATATCGTGTGTATCGAACCAAGTTTCATCCAAATACACTACTGTTCTACCATATTCTCTAAATTCGTTTATTGCCAATAAATATTCAAATCTCCATTTCTCAAGGCGCACAGATTCCATTAAGATTTTTCTGCTACTAGTGAGTTCTTTTAATTTAAATCCGTTTTGTAAAAGAGACTTTCTTAAAGTTTCTTCGCAACACTGGATACCAGTTTCATTCTTTTTAAGCCGTTGCATCAAAATATATAATGTAGGCACAATTTGCTCTTTATACAAGGCATATATTGTTCTTCGAATTATATCTAAATCACAGCCATCTAGTTTCCTTGAACCGCCAGAGTCTTTTCCCTTCTTTCTGCTTGTTACTTACTATTCTAAACACTGGAATACGGTGGTTTTGTTGAAAAAGCACTTTCTTGCACAGCTTGATCCTTGGACATTCCAGCTCCAGAAGGGAAGTATAAACATTAATATAATTTGTTTCCCATGAGTTTTAAAGTACTAGCTTCAGGATGAGCCCATGGACGCCACATTTTTCACGACACAAAAATCGAATAGACACTTTGAAATAGACACAACTGACACAACGGAATATTTGGTAGGTTTAAATTTCCCCCTTTTATTTCTGAAATCGGAAAGCGGTCAGTTCTCAAAACGGTCTTCTTTTCCAAATCAGGTAGGTAATTCATTTTGTAACCGTAAATAGACCATTATCGCTATAATCTCGTTAATATCCTATTAGTACTGAAAGTCTTATGGCTAGGTAAGTAAATTTTATTATTTACAGACATTTAAACATATCATTACCAAGGGTTCTAAATCAACCTTACGAGATTTTTTATTATCAAATAAATTTAAATACAAAACTGTCAACAAAAACCAAAAATAATGGGGAGCCCACTATTATTAAAATGCCAAACTATTTCATTAAATATTTCAATCCGGACCTGGGAATCTTTCAAGGGACACACACTTTTATTGCTTATCTATATTTCGAACAATAGGTAATAATGAGGGTCGTCGGCTAATATTGATTTACGACTTTCTTAGATTTCTAGTTCTACTTTACAAGTAATTTTGTTGAACTCGACAATTCCTTGATTTTTTCGCATGGAATTTGGCATTCCTTCGTCCAGTCCCGCTTGGAAGACTTTCTCAAAAGTTTGAATATTGGATTCCATATTCCCGAAAGATTGGGAATGAATTTTCCATAATAATTCACTAAACCCAGAAAAGATTTCAGAGAAGTCAAATCTAATGGTTCTGATGCATTTTTGATGGCCTCAACTTTCGAGTCGGATGTGTGGAGTCCATCTTTGTCAATATCATATCCCAAATGAGTTATTTCATCTTTAAAAAAATAACATTTCCTCAAAGATAACCTGAGACCGCATCTTTTAAACGAGCCAACACTTCTTCTAATGTTTTGATGCGATTAGTTAGTTCTATTTTCACCTGATATGAGAATGTCGTATAAAAAACAAACAACTCCATTTACCTTGTAACAAAGATTCTATGATTTTTTGAAATTTCAAAGGAATGTTTGAAATACCAAACGGAGCCCGAGTATATCTGAATAATCTTCATGTGTGGACCTAGTTACAATTTTTTGTTATTGATCATCTAAACATATTTATTGGTAAGCATTTGACAGATCTAATTTTGTGAAATGAACACCACCCTGTAGTTTTACGGAAAGTTCATCAATTATAGGTAAAGGAAATGGATCGATTTCAACAAAATAATTCACTGTTACCTTAAAATCTCAACAAACTCTTACAGATCCATCTTTTTTTAATACTGGCACGATTGGAGTTCAAAATACTCTACCGGTTCAATGACTCCCAATGTCACTGAACGATTCAATTCCCTCTCAACCTTATCTTCAAGGTAACGGCCTGGTTCTGAAAAAATTAGGAACTATGTTATCAGATTTCAATTTGATGGACATAACGCCTCTCGTGAAAGTTTCCAGCCCTGAAGAAAACATTTCTTTGTATTTATCCTTCAAATATATTGAATCTCTTGTAATATCCATGAAATTTTAGTTTGTTATTCTCGAATTGAATATCCGGTAAAAATCCCTACTCCATAATGGAGATTCGCAATTTTTTATGATAAAGATATTCAATTTTGAAACTTTACCTCCATATGCAACATCACTTCGATATATCCAGTAGGATGAAATTTTCTACCATCATAAAGAAGTAATCATAATTTGTTTCCCATCTCAAACTTGCAAACGGCTATAAGTTGTTTAAGTCTTACTGTCCATTCCTTTGGAGATTCCAAATGTACCATTTTGGCTTCGACGAATTTTTCTCTATTCGAGAATACGGACGTTATTGGTTAGATATGTTTCCGGTTCATCTGGTATACACATATTGAATGAAAGTTTATAAGCAGAGATATCATTAACTCAAAATTGATCAGTTCAATAAGTGTGGTAACTTGATTACTCTCGTTTCGGACGTCCATCGTCTTAATGGATTTAAAAGGTTTTCACGACGTTTCGAATGCTTGTATCTGCAATCGTCTTCAGGTGAATACTGACAAATTTAGGTGCTACTCACCAATTTATATGACTGCCGGTGCAATGACGCGTGTAATTTCGCCATGTGCAGTGGTGGGTGTAATTTCGCGCGGTGTGGTGGTGCGTGAAGTTTTGCGCCTCTGCAACCTGCCAGAAAGAGCAATCAGTGGTTTCCATACGTTCTTTATCTCAACGTTGTTGGCTTCGATGTAGGCGGCCTCTTTGAACTTTCATTTGAACCAATACTCCTCTCTATGTAGAACACTTACGTCGTCCCATAGAACTCGATGGTGCTCAGTCCAGGCGTGGTCAGCGATTCCCGATTTTGACGTTTCTCCACGTTGAGTCAATTTCTTGTGCTCATCCAATCTCACCGATAACGGCCTCTTTGTCTCTTCAATGTAGGAAACTCCGCATTCACATGGAACTTCATAAATGCAATTCTCACTGATTTCATTTTTGTTGTCAGATTTGGTCTTGGTGAGGAACTCCGTAAAGTACTGCCGGATTGGAAGCAGCTCTTGATGTTGAACTTGTTTCCGATCCTTCTAATCTTCTCGGAGACACCTCTGATGTACGGAAAGCAGATCAGTGTGCTTTGTTGTTGCTCTTCAGATGTCTTCGTTCTCTGGAGTTGTTTCAATACTTCTCCTAGGAGTTTCTTGGAATATCCATTCCGGTGAAGGTCATCTCTGATGTGGCTCAATTCACTCCCCCGTATGTGTCTTCTTTCTGTTGATAGAGGTGCGGATTTCATTGCCTATTCTCTCAACGTTCACTCGGGGAAGGGTAAGGCACTGTTGGTTTCCATTTCCATCGTGAATTTGATCGAACCCCTGATTCTGTTAATTCTTGAGAAGAAATCCTGGAGATGTTTATCTCCGTGATTCCCTATAATGAAAGTGACATCCACGTACCTCAACCACAGCATTGGTGTGTATTCTGCCTCCCGTATAGCCAATTCTTCGAACCACTCCATGTATATGTTGGCGATGATTGGAGAAAGGGAAGATCCCATCGGGAGTCCGTCGACTTGAGAGAAGAATCGGTCCTTTTCCTGGAAATATGAGTTCTGTAGGCAGCACTGCAGTAATCCGAATATTGCTTGGGTAGGAAGGTCAGTCCACTCGTGCTGCTGGTTATCCTCTTCGAGCTTCCTTTTGATTATACTAAGTGATTCCTCTGTAGGGAGATTGGTGTAAAGGCTCTCCACGTCGAAGCTGCTGAAACGATCTTCTGGTCCAAGTTCAACATATGTGATGGTGTCAACGAAGTGCTTGGAATTCTTGACGTATGAACTGCTATTTCCTTGTAAGGGTTGTAATATCGGTAGGAGGTATTTCAATAACTTGGTTGGTGAGTTCCGCGAGCTGGTGATCGGTCTGGCGGGCTGCAGAGGCTCGAAACTTCACGCATCATAGCACCGGCAGTCATATAAATTGGTGAGTAGCACCTAAACTTCAGTCAGTATTCACCTGAAGACGGTTGCAAATACAAGCATTCGAAACGTCGTGAAAACCTTTTAAATCCATCAAGACGAGAGTAATCAAGTTCAATAAGTGTTTTCTAATTAAAAAAAAAATTAAATTTAAAACGTGTAGGTACCTGAAGAATGGGATAGGTGCATCTATTCCGTATCATTGAATGGTTCAAGTATTTACAGCCAAGAACTATATTTTCTGCAAAACTAAATTGATGCTCACCTACTGAAGACTGTCCAACAAAGTCCATTAGCAATGTTATTAACGACCTGACCTTGTGATAGGATCCGATCAGCTAATTCAGTAATTACTGAATGTTATTTGATAAAACATATATTGCCGATTGCTGGAGGATATCGAAACCAACATTAATTATATGAGTCATTAATTATGAGCAAACTATGAAATGAAGGGAAATTTTGCATCGGCGAACAATATCACAAATGATTACCACTGCGTTTGTATAATGGAAAATGGAAATGACAACATCAATATCCATTACTTCGAACAACACTGAACAATACAGGCGTACGTGGTCCCGATGTACGATTTTTCACCCCGGGCTCCGAATCAGCATCTGATGAAGAGTTTAAATTGCCGGATTTTTCGAAGCAGGGCAGAAAATATCCCAGAATGTTGGAAATTTGAATTTGTGCTTTCTGATACAATGCTCGAAAAATCATATAGTTTGGAACAACATGGTTTCAAGCATTAACAAATAGATGCAAAAATAAAATAGTAACTAGCAATTCCTAATTATTTCAAATCTTTCCAAGATCATTTGTCTGAAAAACGAGTCTGTTCACGTTACGAAGAGAATGGCGTCATAGGCCAGGTTTTTTCCCACTTAAATAAAGACGCAAATAGGATACAGTCAAAAGATAGCCGGTGCCGGCCCCAACAAAATCTCTTTGTGGAATGTTTTTAACAAGAAATATTGTAAAAAATTACCTCTTTTTCGGTTTTTTACAAATATCTCAAAAGTATTGAAGGAATCTTTACACATTCAATGTAACTTTTATAGAGAATTTAAAAATCTACAAAATGTTTTTTGTGCGACCGGATCCGTGCATTTTTCATTGAGAAAATCCGGAAAAACCTTTAAAAAGACCATTTTTCAAAAATTTATAAGTTTTATAAACGACCCCCGCACCATCAATTTCCTGAATTTTTGGTAAGTTGTAGATTTTGAGTTTTTCGGCAAAAGTGTCCATGGGCACTAAAAAATCCACCGACTAGTTTTCGAGCTACACGGTGTGAAAGATGAAAAGTGAAACTTTCTGCTCAGAACTTTTTACAATTCCGATAATTGACAAAACGCCTATTTATTTTGGGAATACCATGCCTCAATGATGTACAATGTCACGTTGATCTCGTTTCCATTATACTTTTTCGTTTTGTGCTCTATAACAGGGTGAACAAAAAAAATCCAATTCGATTAATTTTAAACCAACCAGTGTGAGTTCTCTGATGAAAATTGAAGAACCAATTTAGCCTGGATAAACTCCCTCAATCTGGATCGAAGTTAATTGACATTTTCTTTTATACAGGGTGGTTCGAAAATAGGGGTACGTTAACCCCACGTTTTTTAGTTCAGATAGGCGAGAGCATATTGAATATATATATATATATATATATATATATATATATATATATATATAGGGATATATATATATATATATATATATATATATATATAAATAAATATATATACAGTGTGACCCATTTAAAATGGAACCACCCCTGTAGAATACGCATTTTTCAATAATTCTCAAAAAAAAATTTTTTGAATATTGAGCATCAAAAACTGTATCTCGACACAAATTTTCATAACTTCAGATTCATTTCCAAGGCACTCTATGGTTTTTTTTCTTCGTCAAAAACGGCAAAAGTTTATTAGGCAATTTTTGTTTCGAAATTTGACTACACCACTGGATTCGTAGTTGTTATAAATGGAAACCATGGAAATTTCATGAAACAATATTGGTTAACAACGAAGTTACGATAACTTTAATTTCGGAAACAAAGTATTTGATTATAATTTTTATTTAGATTATAGACATATTTGAGATCTGGCAACACTGCCGATACCAAGTAGAACACCAGTGAATTTGTACAGCGAAAATCCGAAGTCAATAACTCATTCCGTTCTACAGTTATAACTCCTGAAAATATGGTAATGTGAGCGATTTGTGGTGGAAGCGATTTTGTAATCAAAATCTGACTACGCCACTGGATTTGTAAATTATATTCCCTTAAAATTATTTTTTTTAAGTTTAGATTATAAGTGTATTCGAAAATAACAGAAAATTATAAATTCATCTTCAAGTTATGCAGTCTTCCATAGCCGATAAAAACAAAATGAACCGAATCAAGTTTTAAAGTATCAAAATTGAATAATAAAACAGAAAGCAGGACAAAAAATGTTCCTTTTGAATTCTGCAAAACTCAATTGAAACAAGCTTTTAGAGAAGGTATCAGTAATTTGAGGAAAGCTGAACTAATACATTAGGCATAGGTATTGTACTAAATCAATAGTAGGCTGTGATTTAGTACACCACAAATCGCTCACATTACCATACTTTCAGGAGTTATAACTGTAGAACGGAATGAGCCATTGACTTCGGATTTTCGCTGTACAAATTCACTGGTGTTCTACTTTGTATCGGCAGTGTTACCAGATTTCAAATATGTCTATAATCTAAATAAAAATGATAATCAAATACTTTGTTTCCGAAATTAAAGTTGTTGTAACTTCGTTGTTAACCAATATTTTTTTATGAAATTTTGATGGTTTTCATTTATAACGACTACGAATCCAGTGGTGTAGTCAAATTTGGAAACAAAAATTGCCTAATAAACTTTTGCCGTTTTTGACAAAGAAAAGAAACCATAGAGTGCCTTGGAAATGAAACTAAAAATATGAAAATTTGTGTCAAGATACAGTTTTTGATGTTTAATATTAAAAAAAATATTTTTGGGATTGACTGAAAAATGCGTATTCTACAGGGGTGGTTCCATTTTAAATGGGTCACACTGTAATATATATATATATATATGTATGTATATATATATATATATGTCAAACATCCTTTAATGTTGATAACGTCGTATAGTAATTCCATGTATACAGGGTGAGTAAACAGGGTGAGTAAAAAGATACATGCGTTTTTTTTCAATAAATACCCAGTATTTCGAGAAAAAATCGGTTAATTTTCTTGAATTTTCGATATAATGTACGGTTTGAGGAGTCCGATATATTGTCATCAATATCAGCATAGGTCTCCAAGCTCGTTTGTCGGCTAGATACTTTTGAATGTTCGGATTTTATTGATACCCATATATTCTATCGGCGACAGAAATGTTTTTTTTTTTCGAACAACTCTACGTCATAAAAAATGCAATATAAAGGGGAAGTTTGAACTAATGTATTAGAAATCAATGAATCTCATGCAATTTTTTGGATTTTCAAAGAATACGATATGAATTAACTCGTTTCCAACCCACCCAAGAGGTAGAGTTGCCAGTGCGTTTTTTTAGTGGTATCCCCTGTAGGCCTATTCTACTATGTATGGAGAAAATACGGTAAACAAGTTTCCCTAATATTCCAAATGTATTCTCCGATAATTAGCTGTCCATTATCTCGGTATCACGATAAAAAAGTAGAGTTTCGGAAGTCTGTCTCTAATTTGGTCGTATTTCGTAAATAGTCATATATACCGAAGAAAATATTAGCCTCATTCCCAAAAAAATCACAGAAACGGGTTATCGGAGTGTATATCATTTTCAGAGGAAAGTAGATGAAATGTCTTAAAAACAATCATTTTTCTGAACGTTTAGTTAGTTAGTTAGTTAGTTGTTGATATCAAAATTTTCATTGTTCTTCCAAAATTAATCTTTTCCGAAGTGAAATATATTTTCCATTCGCACAGATGCTTCCTATATAACTTCAATAATTATCATTATTATAAATTATTTATAAAGCACGAACATTTCACACAATGTTTTATTTTCTAGACTAGTAAATGTAAAAAGTGTTTTTTACAAACTTTTATTTGTTCGATTTCTGTCTGTCCAATCGAATTGACTTTGGCAGGTCTTCATCATTCCGGTGACAATGCATTATGACATTTTAATATAAAAAATAAGATGGCGGCCAAAATGACCGCGGAATTTGAATTCCATACAGACTGTTTTCCTCGGGTTAATTATCAGTCTATTTCTATAACACCAGTCATCACATTCGTGTAGGACTGAGTTGACGAGGTTATTCATTTCTTCTGATGTTTTACTCGAAAGAATGATGGAAGTGTCATCTGCATACAGGTATATCGCCTCATTACTTATGTTATTAGGTAGATCATTTAAGTATAATAGAAATATTAGTGGCCCAAGAATACTGCCTTGTGGTGTCCCAGTTGTTACAGGGAACTTATCCGATATTTTGTCATTCTGTTTCACCTGGATATATCTATTTGTCAAGAAAGATACAATCAACTGATTGATGTTTCCTCGAAAACCCAGGTTAAATAGTTTTTCTGATACGAATTTAATATTCAAGGTGTCGAAGGCTCTACTTAAATCGAAAAAAATTCCTACCACAATGTTTTTTTATCGATTAAATCATGTACTTGTTGTACAAAGTTGAAGTTGCAGTTTCTGTCGAGTGGTTTTTTCTAACCCCGTATTGGCACTTTGTCATTAGATCAAATGTTTCATGTAATCGTTTATTCTACGAGATATAATTTTTTCAAAGATTTTTGAGAATATACTGATTATAGAAATGGGTCGATAATTTTCTATGTTTTTAGTGTCACCATTTTTTAGTATAGGTACAAGGACCGCAATTTTAAGCATGTCAGGATATTCTCCAAAAGAAATACATAACTTCAGATAGAATATCCACGCATTCTTTGATAGTTTTTTTGGAAACTTCATCTGGCCCTGTGCTTTTTTTATTTGCTAACGAGGCTATTACTGTTTTCATTTCATCCGTAGTGAATGGTTCAAAGAACATGGTTGAGTTAACATTTGGCATTGTAGTACAACTTCCTAGATCATTCTCTGGGAAATGCTCTTGATTTTTTTCATCAATTATTGTTGAGAAATCCTCTCCGAATGTTTCCACGACTTCTGCTTCGCTACTGATTGTATTATCATTATGACTAAGTATTATGCATTTGTTTTCTTAATTTTTTGTGGTTGCTTTATAATATTCTAGAGAGTTTTGGTTTTATTATTAGAATCCTGCACTTTGTTCATGAAATGATTTATTTTTTCCTGACGTATTTAATTTTTAACACCTTTCTTGGCTATCTTATAAGCGGTCTTGCTATGTTCGGAGTTTTCCTGTTTTCTAAGATGATTCAAGTGCTTGAGATCAATTTTTTTTTTCGATGAAGTGGAAAGGGTGATTTTGTTATTTTGTTGTTGATAATTTTTATTTCTTGTGGATTTAGGAAATGCAGCCTCAAAGCACCAATAAAAATGTTCCCACAAAACACTGAAAGCTTCATTGGTATTAGTAAATGTTGTGGTAGTAAAGTTTTTTAGGATTTCCCTGTTACCAGTTAGAAGTTTCTTAAACTCAGCTATAGAGAATTTGTTAATTTTTTTATATTCGTAGGTTTCAGTTTGGTTCTTTATGTTTGTAGGAATATTTTTCATTTCATTTTTCCAAATAATTGTTTTTGAGTGATGATCCGATAAGGCAAGTTCACAGTTACTAGGGACGTTAGTTAATACATAGTCAATACTACTGATAGTTTCGCGATAACCCCAATGTCAAATGCTTGTCGGTTCGTCAAAGTTTTTTTCTTAATAAAATGGCAAATTAATTGACAGACAGATTATGGCGTATCTTTCTCAAATGAAATGCAGAACATTCAAATGCTATTCTATTGATAGGTAAGATATATTCTAAATTCAGACATTTTCTTTAAAACACATTTTTTGCAAAAATAATCGATTCTTCGTGCTTGTGGGAGAGTCTACTGAATCTACTGATTTCCTTATAGCCTTCAAGATCTATAATTTGATTTTATTTGCCCAATGTTCACTAAGACAGAGAAATGTTGCGTTTATATCAATAATCAATTGTTCAATTAAGTTTAATTTGTTTGACACACACTGTACATTTGAATTGAATTTTTTATGTCAGAGATACCCGATGAGTCATTTGATATTACAGTAGATGAATTTTCACCTGTAACAATTGTTTCTATACCTTTCACATTGTTGAAACTTGGGATAATTGGAACTCTGGAAACCATGACTTGTCTAAAGAATACGTTAAAACCCGGTATATTCGTTCATTCTGATTGTACCCATCTCCTCTGAATTGAGTGATATATTGCCTTACTTTCTAAGATAAGGATCGTTATGTAAGTAAGAGTAGCCTTATCCGAATCTCTCCCCAATGATGATAGAGACGAACATTATCTTTATGTAATCAAAATAAAGATTATTATTATGGTAGAAACTGGTATTCATCATCAATAAGCCTCAATATTCCGTTGTGAGATCAAAGTGGTTTCTATTATTATTGAAGAACAAAAAATGTAATATTCCATAGGAATATTGCGCATGGAAGTAAGTAGGTAGTGATAATTTTGTGTGATATTTGATTGAATGATGCAGCCCTTGAAATGTATTTTGATAAACACATGAAAGAAAATAAATGAAAGATAGTACGAAGAAAAACTTTTTAACAAAAAATTTAACCGACGAAATACGGAACTGAAAAGTAAAGAATAAAATTAACCGTCTTAGTCTCAATAACGAAGCTCCTAAACTAATGTAAGTAACTAATTTTGAGTCGGCGCCAAACAAACAAGCAAATGAATTAGGTAATAGTCTAGTTAACAAGTGCTTTTTAGATCAAAATTTTTTGCATTCTCCGAAAATTATGATTGAGGTGTCATTCGATTCGGAATGGCATGTAGATATTTTTTGAGAAAATGCTAAGGCCGCTCGCAAAAATTGCAATAGTTATAAACAATTAAGTGAAAAAAAAGGGGGTTTGGTTTTTCGCCAATATCTCAAAAACAATTCGAGAGAATTCAAATTTGAAAAAAGATGCAAAAAGAGGAGGAAATTTCCTACAACTCCCGGAACTGTAGGACCAATATTCATAATTTTTCCAGAGGGTTGAAAATAAGCCCGAAAAATTTTTATCGTGATTTTTCAATAAGTTATCCATTAGTTAATTAACAATTTTTTGTAGCACGAACATTAACATTGCAAGTGGATAATTGTTAAACTATTAATCTGAGGATGTTTTCCTTTCGTGGAGCTATTTTTCAAAGGTCTAAGAATGGATTCCCGTTGGAAAAATTGAAAAATTGTTAATTTTCGTTTTGTTTTTAACAATTTACTAAGGTGAAAAATTATAAAGCTTCATTAAACAATGAAAAAAACTTTTTTTTTTATAATACTATTATTGATCCGTTTTCTTATGATCAGAAACTGATTAAAAATGATTTTTAATGATTTTTATCTCCTATTGTTTAAAAAATTGTTATAAACAAATGCGTTGTTTATGAGATAATTAAAAAAAAATTATAACATTAACTTTGATGATAATTATGATTTTTCGAAAAAAGAATTTTATTGCTCAAAAACGAATTTGTTAAATAACATTTTTTTTTACCACTTGTTATGAAAATTAAGGAACCATTTTTTTTTGTAAATCATTATTTATCTTGGTCTTCGATACTAAAAAAAACGTTTATCATTTAAATTTTAATTGTTTATTTAATAAACAATTTGTTATAACAAATAAATTATCTCTTTGTATTTTTTTTTCTACTCAAAAAAACAAAAACAACCATGTATTATTTTAAGAAAAAAAAAATTTATATTTTTTATTGAACTTTAAATTTTCTATTCTCTTTCATTTCACCACTCTGACCTGGTTTTTTATGTTTATTTTATTATAACTCTTCAACTAATGAAGATACAAGGAAAAAATTCAAGACTATTTATTCTTTACTGATTAAACAACAAATTAAGCCGAAACTGTTTTCTACTTTTATGTCTAAATATCTTATAAACTAAAATAACTATGACCATACAACTTATGTAACTTTTTATCTAACGTATATATATCAACAATTTTAGCTTATAAACTTTAGTTTTGCTCGGTAATTTTTTTAATTATGAATAAAAATAAGTTTGAAAAACAAACTTTTTTATTAGCCTAGGCATCTTCGTAACTGAAAATTAATTAGAAATGTGTTTTAATTCAAGTAAGTTTATTTATAAAATATTGTAGAAATTTTTTTTTTTTAAAGATAATTTTCATAAACAAATGGTATAAATTAAATAAATAATTGAGTGAGAGCTTCAAATTTGGGCTCAATTTGTTGTTTAATTAATAAAGAATAAATAAGTCCCAGATTTTTTCCTTGTATCTCCATTAGTTAAAAAGTTATAATAAAATTAAACATAAAAAACCAGGTCAGAGAATTTAAAGTTCAATTTAAAGTTCAATAAAAAATATATTTTTTTTTCTAAAAATAATACAAGGCTGGTTTTGTTTTTTTGAGTAGAAAAAGAAAAAAATACAAAGAGATAATTCATTTGTTTATAACAAATTGTTTATTAAATAAGCAATGAAAATTTAAACAATAAACTTATTTTTTTTAATATCGAAGACCGAGATATATAATAATAAAAAAAAATGGTTCCTTAATTTACATAACAAGTGGTAAAAAAAAAAATGTTATTAAACAAATGCTTTTTTAAGCAATGAAATTCTTTTTTTAAAATACGGTTTTTTCTTGAAAAATCATAATTATCATCAAAGATTATGTTATAAAAAAAATTAAATTATAAAAATTTTTTACAATTTTTTAAACAATATGAGATAAAAATTATTAAAAATCATTTTTAAGTAGCTTCTGATCCTAAAAAAACGGATCAATAATAATATTATAAAAAAAGTGTTTTTCAATGTTTAATGAAGCTTTATAGTTTTTCACCTTAGTAAATTGTTAATAACAAAAAAAATTAACAATTCTTCAATTTTTCCAACGGGAATCTTTTCTTAGACCTTTGACAAATAGCTCCACGAAAGGAAACCATTCTCAGATCAAAAGTTTAACAATTATCGCACTTGCAATGTTAATGTTCGTGCCACAAAAAATTGTTAATTAACTAATGGATAACTTACTGAAAAATCGCGATAAAAATTTTTGGACCACGGATTATTGTTCATTGATCTATCCTGCAAGCGCCTGAATTTTTTCAATTTTTAATTTTTATATTTAATAAGTTTAAATAATATTTATTTATTAAAGGTCCGAAGGAGACGTGGCTTGCGCAAGCCGGAGTACCCGTTTTCGGGCGTATTTTCAACCCTCTGGGAAAATTATAAATATTGGTCCTACAGTTCCGGGAGTCGAAACTTTTTCCTAGGAAATTTCCTCCTCTTTTTGCATCTTTTTCAAATTTGCATTATCTCGAATAGTTTTTGAGATATTGGCAAAAAACCAAAATACCTTTTTTTCACTTAATTGTTTATAACTATTGGAATTTTTGCGAGCGGCCTTAGCATTCTCTCAAATATATCTACATGCCATTCCGAATCGAATGACACCGCAATCATAATTTTCGGATAATGCGAAAAAAATTTGACCTAAAAAGCACTTGTTAACTAGACTATAAGGCGTAAAATGATGGCATCGAGTTGCGCGGTGATTGTTTGTTTGGCGCCTACTCAAAATTAGTTACTTACATTAGTTTAGGAGCTTACTTATTGAGACTAAGAAGGTTTATTTTATTTTTTATTTTTCAGTTCCGTATTTCGTCGGTTTAATTTTTTGTTAAAAAGTTCTTATTATTCCATTTTTTGTGGCTGAAATCTACTAATTACTACCTACTTGTTTTTCGATTATTTCCAGAATACTTACCCACCTTACTTCAACTATTACCAGTTAAATAATATGATTATCTACTTTTACTATTTGTTGTAATATAAATTATTTTTGTTGTTCTGTTTAGTTTATTTCATTACTTTGTGTATCATTCCATCCTCTCATAGAATATAATGATTGTGACGGATGTAGGAGAACAAAAGTAATGACAGTAGCGATCTGTCATTCTCAACTACATATGTGTGCCAATGTTCACAAGTGAAAAATCAATTATTCCCTATTTTCCTACCCGCAAGAGTGGATAATTACATCCGAAATCTAAATATGATCAACTATGAGGTATACCCAATCTAATAAAGAAAGAATCATCCAAATCGAAGAACCCAGTACAAAGTTATGCCTGATAGAATCGGTTAACGGACCAGAATTCAGAGGGGGAGTGATCAATATCCTTCATTTTGCTACCCTTAGGGGTGGATTTCATTTTTTATATTCAAATGGGACCAACTTCGAAGTACACCCTATCCACTGAAGAAAGAATTATCGGAATCAGCCGTCTCAGTAAAAAGTTATGCGTGATCATACATAAAAAAAATATATATATACGCGTCACTAGAGAACCTCCTCCTTTTTGGTTTCGTCGGTTAAAAATGGAATAAAGTGATGTAGACAATATAATGTTTGAAATTCCGTCAGAAACTCTCTCGAAAAATCCTTTTGATAACTCTGGAAATTCAAAAATGTAAATAGAATGAAGAAAATAAATTAGAATTCGTAATAGAGTTATATCATAAAGAAAAGAATCCAGAGAAGTTTGAGGCACAGCCAGAGCATCATAAATATAGTAGATTTTCGAAAATCACATGGTAGTAATTTACAAGGATTAAATACAATATTTTTTGTCATTTGTCTCATCGTTAATGTGAAACTGCAAATCTGAACGCCAATATTATAGGGAGCTGTTCAAATGCCAATAGAAGATACAATACGCGGAGCATTTTCAAAGCACTGGAAGATGAAGTACTTTTGAATATTTGTGGATTCTTGTCTTGTCATGTTCAAAACCGTATTTTAAAAACAAGTAATATATAAGTATCTGTGTTTTTTTTTTATGTTTTAAAAAATATATTTATATATATATATATATATATATATATATATATAAAAAAATTTATCGGCTGCAGATGGAACAGTGAATTTGTGAGTTTTAAACAAATATGTCATCATCAAGTGATGGAGAATATAGCGAGATGGAAATGTGTGATGATGGGAACTGGAAGAGAGTGATCCACAAACGAAGACTGAAAAACAAGCAAGACAGCATTCCAAAAAAAAATAAATAACTTTTCCAAGAAGAAATCAACATGATTATAGGCACAGATTACCGGACTAACAACATCGCCACTGGCTCAGACCAATAAAAAAACCAGGATAAAAACACAACAAACAACAACCCAACAAAAACTACAAACTCGTCCTCATCTTCAACTCCACAAAAAATCAACCCAACAAAAAACTACCCAACCTCTACACAAAGATTCCCACACAAAAAGTTCAACAATCTCTTTCATTTAAACACAGATACAGGGTGTACCAGAATGAATTTGTGCCAACTATGGGAAAAATTAAGGCCTGACCAAGACGATGAAATCCTGAGAACAAAAACTGGAATACTTTTGAAAACTAACCAAGAAAAGACAAAGTGATAGAAATTCTTGTAAAACTTGTAGCTTTCAAAAAGTTCCTGAACTACAAGGAAATATCTCCAAATAGCAAGCCCTCCTCATCAACCCCAACAGCAACCTACTCAGTTGTCATAGGATCAATGGAACTTGAAATAGACGATACACTCATTAGCCAACATCTGAACAAATCAAATTTAGAACATCGTTTCTGCAAAAGAATTATCTCGAAACAAACGAGACAACCCACTACATTAATCAGAATAATAAGTGGCTCATTAAATACCTTTGAAACACTACTGAAAAATGGCTTATTCTACAAATATCGACACTACCCAGTATACCCCAGCAAACATCCTGATCCCACTCCCCAACCTTGCAACAAATGCCATCTGTTTACACATTCAACCGAAAAATGCACCTCACCCCCAAAATGCACTAAATGTTTTGGCTCGCACCACTTTTCCAAATGCTCATCAACATTACCACCTAAATGCAACGCATGTGGAAAGGAAGATCACCAAGCTTGGTCACACAAATGTGCCAAAAGACCTACGGCCCCAATACCAGGTATACCAAATATCCAAGTTAAATCACTCAACAGGAAATCACACCAAATCACAACAGAAAAGAAAACGTCTAGAGTACACAACCCTGTCACAATTCATGATTTAATCATAAACACCTATGTCAATGAACTCAACAGACCAGACATAACAAATAGAGAGGAACTTATACAAAAACTCAGAAAAAGATTCATCAATGATTTCAACATGGACTCAGTAGCAGTATTCTCTGGTAATAGAGTCTATATACTTATTTTTGATCTAGATAATGAAGAACAGATATCGCCTACAGAACCAATCGACAGCACTTATAACATCCAACATGTCACAACAACATAAATATAATATCCTCTACTGCAATATAAATGGATATGCCGGAAAGAAACTGTCAATCAACCACCTTATCGAAAACCAAGATATATATTGTGCAATGTTTGTGGAAAGTAAAACAAAAAAAGGAACAAACACTTCTTATAGGAATTGGGATATAATACAATTCAATGGAAACAAAATTCACAATAAAGCAAGAGGCAGATCTTTAATACAAACACGTCCAAAATTAAAAAGGGGAAAAGCAAATCCTCCATCAATCAATCACCAACTCAACGAATGCCTACATTTTACTATACCCTTTTCTGATGACAAACTCCACATATTCCTCGTTCACATACACAATTATGCTAGAATTGGAGAAAATATATTTACCAAGGCCAACTGCTATAAATACTCACTTATAATAGGTGATTTCAATATCAACAACAGAGTGAAAAAAAGACAACTGAACAATTTCCTCAAAAACTCCAATTTTAAAAAATGGGAAACAGCTCTAACCTTCATTATGCCCAACAACAGAGACACAACCCCAGATATAATACTGTACACCGAGAACATACAAAACAACATCCACTCGGTAGAAGAAACTCCGGATCTGGGATTAGACCACCTAGGATTCATAATTTCATTAGATTTACAGAACATACCAAAACAACAGGAAATTTGTTGGTATAACTTCAAAAAAACCGATATGGAAATAGTGAACGAACAGATGATCAACTACTTAGAACAACAGGTCAATACAGTGAACAATCAATAATAAACTTTAACGAAACCTTAACTGCCACCATCCTAGAGAACACCCCCAAAACAAAACATAATTTTCACTCTCACGAACTACCACCATTTATAATAAGCCTAATAAAAAAAAACGACAAATGTATAGACAATATAGGAGTATACAAGACCCTGAATTGAAAAAAGAAATTAACAAATATAATAAAGACATTCAGAAACTTATAGAAGAATTCAAAACACACAAATGGATAGAAACCTGTGAAAGGATAAACGAAAAAAAGGGGAAAAGCTACTGGCACGAAATAAAAAAACTGTCAAAGTATAAAGCAAAAACAAAGAACCAAATCACTTTAGTAAATAACGGAAGTAAATACGAAACACCCCCAGAAAAAGCACAAATATTTGCGAAGCACTTTGTAAATGCCTACAAAGAAAGCACTAACAACAAATTCGACCAAACACACTATGAAACAGTTTCTGAATGGGATACAAATTATTTTGATGCTGAAAGTGCTGATGATGAATGCATAATCGAAGAAGAGGAATATTTCGCAGCTGTGGAAAAAGGCAAGAGTATATCTCCCGGCTATGATTATATTACCAAAGATATAGTGAGAAAACTGTATATGAGAATACACCTACACATAATTGACATATACTCCTTTTGCTTGAAAAAACAGTTCATTCCCAGTATATGGAAAGTAGGTACAATAATCACCATCCCAAAACCCAACACAAATCTCTTTCAAACATCCAGCTACAGGCCCATCACATTACTACCAGTACTCGGCAAAAATTTGGAAACTATTATAAAAAACAGAATCGAAAAATCAGTGGGGAACAAAATACCTGGATACCAATTCGGATTCAAAAAAAATAACTCAACGATACACCCATTATGCATAATTGCAAATAATATAGAAGTTACCAAGCTCACAAGAAAAAAGACTGCTGCACTATTCCTTGACATAAATAAGGCATTCGACAGTGTATGGCATCAAGGGCTTCTATTCAAACTTCACATGCTAGATTGCCCTAAACCCTTATTGAATGTGATTGAGAACTTTCTGTTAGACCGCAAACTGAGAGTCAAGATATTGGACACCCATTCAGAAGAATTCATCCCAGAACAGGGCCTTCCACAGGGATCGCCATTATCCCCTGTCTTATACAATACATACTGCTCTGATATATATATATAACCATCTACAACAAGACACCGAATATTTCAAGCACTCCGGATACATACTACAGTTCGCCGATGATACGGCTCTAATAGCACATGACAGAACTATTGAACAAACCATGTCCAACCTTCAAAATTTAACCCTAAAGACTAACCAATGGTTCGAAAAATGGCGACTCCTACCCAACCCCACAAAATCACAATTCATCATATTCAATCACCGGCTCAACAACTCCTCTCCAACTCTTACCATAAACCAGCATATCCTCAAACCTAACCAAAAATTGGGTATCACTTTCGATCAACATATGAACTTTAATGCACATATTGAAATCAAGAAGAAGAATATGATATCACGTGCCAAACACTTCAGTAGTTTGACATACAGAAAAAGGGGCATTGACATGAAATGAATACAGCAAGCCACATATACAAAACCTTATGCAGACCCATGATAGACTATGGACACACATTGCTTTTAAACTGCAAGAAACAAGCCATCAACAAACTTAAAGTAGCTGAAACAACATCGTTGCGAAAAATATCTAAAATACGACTCCCGAACAACCCTCTTCACAACCCTCCCAACCGCCTGTTATACCAAACTTTGAACATCTCACCAATAGACGAGAGGATGCAAGACCTTGCTAAAAAATTCAGCCTAAAACAAGGCAATATAGATATTATTAGAAGATACTGCCTCAACAGGGAACCCAACATCCAAACCATGATCAGGCATCCACACCAGTCAACATTTGAGAAAATACTGGAACTATCTCATACTCAACCCTAGGAAACAAACAAGAAGTGAATCCAACTTTCATCAAATGCTCATTTCACTTTTGTATATTTTTAATTTTTATTTGTGTTTTTTTTATTTTTACTTTGTTTTACTTTTTCTTAAATACTATACAACAATGTTATTGAAAAATTGTAACCATGGGCAGAAGGACCTCGGTCGATAGCCTTTAGGATCAAAAATTGATTCAATAAAGTACATTTATTATTATATATATATATATATATATATATATATATATATATATATATATATATATAATTATAAAGTTTTAATAAAAGAAAGTTACAGGGCCTCCAAGTTTGTTCTGCCATGTCATTTTGTAGATGTTATAGCAGGTCGATTATTTGATGATGTAATCGAATTACTTAGCATTTTTTCCGGACACTCACCTGCTTTGCTCAAGGTCTATATCTGGTGACCTCACTTTTTTTCGTGTTCTATTTTATGTTCCACGAAACCCTACCAGGCAAATATGTTCGAATTCATTTTTTGCGAGAATACAGAAATGGCCCATTCGAATAAACAGGAAATATCGAAATGTAAATCACATATTTTCCAAATTCGTCATCGGAAAAAATGAGGTTGCCAAGGAGTAACAGATAGGAATTTTCCCGATTCGGCATTTTAGTTGTTATTGTATGAGTGTTGATTCATGTGTTAACATTCAAAATATGCAATACAGCTAAGAATTCACCAATATAAATCAGATGAACTGGATATGGATAATAATTTGGATACTTATCAAACGTGCTTGATTTTTTCATGATTTTGTTGAGTGGTTAAAAGTTTGATTTCCATATTACACGATAAATTTCTGTGACTCGCAGTTTTTTGTCAACATAATATTCGGGATGCATCAAAATGAATGAATATACAAGGTATATCTCCATAAGTTATACAGTGCTTCTCAAAAGTCCTCTCCCCCCTCTTATTTTTGGAATGATTATACTTACATAAACAAGTGAAATTTGGAAACTGAATATTGAAGGTTGTAAACTTTCCTACTAGTTATGATAGATGACGAAATCGTCAAAGATGACGTCACAAGGCCATTGTGACCAATAATTTCAAATGGAACCCTACGGCAAGCGACACCTTTTTTAAAAGGTATCGAAAAAACATATTCAATGATACTAATTTTGTTTCTGTTCATGGCAGTTTCAATGGCTCATTAGTAAACATTGAAATTTAAATTCCATTCAGTATGATATTAATTACAGATTTAAGAATCAGTATCTACTTGAAGAAATTGCTCGAAGTGACCTCCATTCACTTCCTGACAGTGAAATATCCTATTTTTAAACCCTTCTCGTACTTTTGCAAATGTGTCTGCGGAAACAGCCTCACATTCTGCAACAATACGTTGTTTTAAAACGTCAATATTCTCTGGTTCAGTGGCGTAAACCTTTTTAAACCGATTTAAGGTACCCCCGCAGAAAAAAATCCACATGTGTGAGGTCCGGTGATCGAGCTGGCCATTCCGTTGAACCTCGTCGTCCAATACATCTACCACGATACTCCTCATCCAAATACCGTCTTACTGCACCGTAATAGTGTGGAGGAGCACCATCCTGTTGGAATGTTATTTCCAAATTGCCGAATTCATCTGGATTATCTTCCAAAATTTCAAGAATTAACGGTTCTATTGCGTTTTGCAACAGCTCCAGATAAACCTCACCATTTAAATTAGTATTTAAAAAAAGAGGCCCAACGATGTAGTTTCCCAGGATACCTGCCCAAACATTCACCTTCTGGGGAAATTGGGTATGTGTTTCACGAACCAGGTGAGGATTTGCGTCACTCCAATACCTCACATTCTGTGTATTTACATTTCCATTTAGATAGAAAGTACTTTCGTCACTAAAACAAATTGTTTTGACATAGTCTGGCTGTTGGTTAATTTTAGTTCCCATATTTTCACAAAATTCTAGTCTTCGGTCTGGGTCGTCGTCTGAGAGTGAACCATTTTTAATTTGTATGGATGAAATTTGTTTTTTTTTCAACACCCTGTGTATTGTACTTCGACTGACTTCACAGGTAGATGCAACGTGAGTTGTTGAAGAAGTAGGATTAACTATTACTTCTGCCAGTATATCAATTTCTTTCTCATCAGAAATTTGTGGTCTGCCAGATCGTTTCGCATCATTAATACTACCCGTTGTTTCAAACTTACGAAGAAGCTCCCTTAAATAAGTCCTCGAAACGGGGCGATCGGGAAACCTCTCATTAAAAATGCGTTCTGCTGCATGAATATTTTGTCCAGTTTCACCAAAAATTAGGATCGCTGCTACTTCATCACCTAAAGCACGTACCATTTCGCTTCTTGAAGCACTTAAACGTTCGGCTCACAACAGTTTACCAAATTATTGAAATGTACAAAAATATTAAAAGTACCAAAAGCTGCTAAAACAGTTATACGTGCGATCAACAATACAAAAATTATCAAATGTACAAAAACTTGTACAATTACAAAAACGTCGAATTAGGGAGAACAAAAATGTTAGCTTATTTGACGACTATCCAGAGGCGGAGTTCGAATTTGGAATTTTAGTATTAACTGATTTAATTCATCACAGCTTTGCGTTTTTTAAAAGCGAGTTGCCAAAACTGCCATAAACATAAACAAAATTAGTATCATTGAATAGGTTTTTTCGATACCTTTTAAAAGAGGTGTCGCTTGCCGTAGGGTTCCGTTTAAAATTATTTGTCACAATGGCCTTGTGACGTCATCTTTGACGATTTCGTCATCTATCATCACTAGTAGGGAAGTTTACAACCTTCAATATGCAGTTTCCACATTTCACTTGTTTATGTATAATCGTTCCAAAAATAAGAGGGGGGAAGGGGACCTTTGAGAAGCACTGTATATAGAGAACTAAAAGTAGCATAATTCTGAAAACTTGTAGAGGCGGCGGAGAAAAAATTTAGAATCCAACTACAGTATTTTCGTTATTGTGACACTTCCGGTTTCTTCGGGTGACGCCATCTTTGTTATTTTCAATTCAATTCATCTTCCAAAAGACATATTGTTCTATAGCATATCAATGGAAAGAAATTATGTGATACAAGGTGGATTGAAACTTGAAAGAAATGAATCAGTTCAGCGATTTAAGGAAAGTTTTTCAAATATCATTGAATAGTTTAATTTAATATCTAATTGTATTGGGGGGGGAGAGATTCAGCAGTTTTTTATCAGAAGTATTAGGACTCACAGTAAACTTGAGCAAAATTCCACAGACTGGAACCATAGATAATTTGTATGGGAGATCATTACAAATATTTCACAAACACTGCAATTCAAAAGAGAGAAAGGCGAAGATTCACGAAATGTTAGAAATCGACATCACTATGCCACGAGTTGTAGGTAAACAAACTATGAGACCAAATATACATTGTAATTGTCCTGAGAATGAATTATTATAGAATCACTGTCTAGTTTCCTGACCTTGATAGTATCATAGAGGATTTCACGAGGGGAAACAACTCTTTGAATAGGTGTACATACAGAAAATTTAATATTTCAATACGACTTTCAGTACCAAAATATCTTAAATATATTTAAATTATTACAATATCATTTGTTTGAAGATTGTAGACGATATGGTAACTTGATTACTATCGTTTCGGACGTTCATCGTCTTAATGGATTTAAAAGGTTTTCACGACGTTTCGAATGCTTGTATCTGCAATCGTCTTCAGGTGAATACTGACAAGTTTAAGTGCTACTTACCAATTTATATGACTGTCGGTGCAATGATGCGTGTAATTCCGCCATGTGCAGTGGTGCGTGTAATTTCGCGCGGTGTTGTAGTGCGTGAAGTTTCGTGCCTCTGCAGCCCGCCAGAAAGAGCAATCAGTGGTTTCCATACGTTCTTGATCTCAACGCTTGGTTGACTAAAGGCGTTATTGGCTTCGATGTAGGCGGCCTCTTTGAACTTTCGTTTGAACCAATGCTCCTCTCTATGTAGAACACTTGCGTCCTCCCATAGAACTCGATGGTGCTCAGTCCAGGCGTGGTCAGCGATTCTCGATTTTGATGTTTCTCCACGTTTAGTCCATTTCTTGTGCTCATCCAATCGTACCAATAACAGTCTCTTTGTCTCTCCAATGTAGGAATCTCCGCATTCACATGGAACTTCATAAATGCAATTCTTACTGATTTCATTTTTGTTGTCAGGTTTGGCCTTGGTCAGGAAACTCCGTAAAGTACTGCCGGATTGGAAGCAGCTCTTGATGTTGAACTTGTTTCCGATCCTTCTGATCTTCTCGGAGACACCTCTGATGTACGGAAGGCAGATCACTATGCTTTGTTGTTGCTCTTCAGACGTCTTCGTTCTCCGGAGTTGTTTCAATACTTCTTCTAGGAGTTTCTTGGGATATCCATTCCGGTGAAGGTCCTCTCTGATGTGGTTTAATTCGGCATCTAGTGACTCCATGTCGTTGCATATGTGCGTCGCTCTCTCTACCAATGTTTTCACGATCCCTCTCTTCGTCGAACTCGGATGGTTGGAGAGGTAACTGAGGTACTGCCCCGTATGTGTCTTCTTTCTGTAGACGGAGATGCGGATTCCATTGCCTATTCTCTCAACGTTCACATCGAGGAAGGGTAAGGCACTGTTGGTTTCCATTTCCATCGTGAATTTGATCGAATCCCTGATTTTGTTAATTCCTGAGAAGAAATCCTGGAGATGTCTGTCTCCGTGATTCCATATAATGAAGGTGTCATCCACGTACCTCAACCATAGCTTTGGTTTGTATTCTGCCTTCCGTATAGCCAATTCCTCGAACCACTCCATGTATATGTTGGCGATGATTGGAGAAAGGGAAGATCCCATCTGGAGTCCGTCGACTTGAGAGAAGAATCGGTCCTTTCCCTGGAAATATGAGTTCTGTAGGCAGCACTGCAGTAATTCCAATATTGCGTGGGTAGGAAGGAGTCCTCTCGTGCAGCTGGTCATCCTCTTCGAGTTTCCTTTTGATGATACTGAGAGATTCCTCTAAAGGGACATTGGTGTAAAGGCTCTCCACATCGATGCTGATGAAATTGGTAAGTAGCACCTAAACTTGTCAGTATTCACCTGAAGACGATTGGAGATACAAGCATTCGAAACGTCGTGAAAACCTTTTAAATCCATTGAGACGATGGACGTCCGAAACGATAGTCATCAAATTACAATATCAGTTTCAGTAATTCAGTATCAACATTATTTTCACTATCAAAATAACTACAATGTATTTAAAATATTTCAATATTTGTCAGTATTCCCAATTTGTCAGTGTTTTCATTTGCAAAATATTATTCTCAGTATTTCATTACAGTTTATATTAATTACAATATCCTAAAATATTTGGAATGCAGTTCAGTCTACAATTATATTTTTGTACACGCTCCACAAAATGCATACTTTGAATACTGAAAAGAGTCCGCAAAATACCACTTTACCGGACTAAGCCGGTAAAGTCGTCATGTCAACACTTTTTCGAACTATTTTTGTTTATTCAGAAAACTTATAAAAACGTTTCAGGAAACGCAATGAACTATATATTTGAAATTTTGTAGTGACAGCACTCGTTTTTTTCGAAATATTCTTTTGAAATGCTTATTTCATGAAAAATGAACACTAATATCCGACATTTGACAAGTATTTGACAAATGAGGATGGTTGTTAAGGAAAAAAATCAGGAATATTGCCCGGAAATTGGAAAATTCGGGTATATAAGAAATTTGGCGGAGAAAAAGACTAAAGAGTCATTTATTTCCAAAAATTAAATAGTACATCAGTGGTTAGACTGTCGCCTACCAAACAGAAGGTCACAGGAACGAATCCCGTTTGGGGTAACATTTTTTTTTTTATTTTATAAAAACAACGGTTGGACCGATTTGTCCAATTGTTTTTTTGAATTTGCGTAATACTCCGATTAAGGTTTTTAGGAAAGAAAGGATTTTTTGAACATTATTGGAAATTTCTTTGTCTTGGAAAATAAGTTTTCAGGATTATATAATAAAAATAACCGACGAAACCAAAAAGGAGGAGGTTCTCTAGTCGACGCGTATATTTTTTTTTATAATTTTTTTTATGTATGATCACGCATAACTTTTTACTGAGACGTCCGATTCCGATAATTCTTTTCTCAGTGGATAGGGTGTACTTCGAAATTGGTCCCATTTGAATTTAAAAGATGAAATCTACCCCTAAGGGTAGCAAAATTAAGGATATTGATCACTCACCCCCTGAATTCTGGTCCGTTAACCAATTCTATCAGGCATAACTTTGTACTGGGTTCTTCGATTTGGATGATTCTTTTTTTTAATAGATAGGGTATACCTCATATTTGGATTTCGAATGAAATTATCCACCCTTACGGGTAGAAAAATAGGGGATAATTAATTTTTCACTTGTGAACATTGGCACACACATATGTAGTTGACAATGACAGATCGCTACTGTCATTATTTGATTTGTTGAAAATATAAACAGGATGTTCATAAAATCAGATGTGGAATCATCTGCGACTGGAAGATAAACTTCAGTCACTATCTTCCATCGTCAAGATAACCTCTTGTGGGGTATTCATGTTGAAAAGGGAAACATTCTCAATTGAATATTGATAGGAAGATTTTTCTGTGGATTGAAAAATCCACGATTGAAATGAAGTTATTTTTTGTAAATGTCTAACTACTTCCCCGGCTAAAGCCACGCTGGACATTGAACTACATCTGATAGATATTCTGAAAAGGTCCTAACTCAAAAGAAAAAATCTGAAATTGAAAATTTGCATTTTCATTCAGATAGTTATTTGATTTTCTATTCCAGTCTCAATTAAGAACTCATAAAGATGAATGAGGCAAAGAAGAATGTTTTCCAAAAGAGAGTACTCACCAGAAATCATTCGTAACATTGACGCAGGAGAGACATCGCATTCACTAGGTCTTCAATATATTTTTGTCGACGAAAATTCAGTTTAATTTTTTGTTAAACATTTTTCAGGAGCTATTACAAGAATAAACACGTTTTTGAACTTGGGAAGTAGACCAGATCTTGAAAACTGATGAACAGGCATAAAAACTTAAAAAATACTCATGTCATAAATGGAAAATATTTGATATATTAAGTGTCACTGGACATACATACCGGGTGTCCGCGGAAAGTCGCTCGCCCCTATAACTTTTTCATTTTTGGAGATAATGGAATGGAATTCGGAGGATCTGTTTAATGCATAAAACTGCATTTTTTGACAAGTAACTCAAGTTCATGCAAATTCCGGATTCACCGGAAGTGACATAGACTTTCGATTTTTAAATGGGACACCTGGTACATTTTCAGTTTTTTTGTCTCTATATGACATTTAGAATACAACCATGTATCATTTGTTACTGTTTGTTACCTTTTTTTATTTTATTTTTCGAAATAAATTGTTATTCTAGAGGGGTATGGATACGTTCAAATAACTAATTTCAGTCTTAAAATGTTTGTAAAAATACAACTTTACTGTTTTCAATCAAAATGTTTCAGCTATGTGACGTTTGATTAAAAAAAAATTATTACTATTTTTTTTTTCAAATGGCAACCTGGTGGCTCGTCGGGTTAGAAAAAAAGAGCATTTTATTACGATTAATTTGATACCGCACTCAAAAGTCAAAGTCAAAAGTCAAAAGTTTTTTATTTATTTTTGGACAATATACTATACAATGTATATTCGACAAGATTCATCTTGTTTCAGACCATCTATGATTCTTAGAATTTTTTTTCGTTTGACAAAAACATTTTGAGAAAATGATGAGTCTTCCCAGAGGCACACTCCATATCTCATTCGACTCTCAACTTCAGCATAATACAACTGTAGCAGTTGATGCTTTTCCAATATAGATTTTATATTTCTGAACATATAGTGCAGAGATGCAAGTTTGGCACCTAACACGGTGCAATGTTTGTTCCAGTTTAAGCAGGAGTCGATATTTAGACCCAAAAATCTTTCATTTTCATGAAACTCAACAACTGCGCCATTGTGAGATATTTCAATTTTTTCCAGAGACTTTTGCGCTGTGTGAAAATGCATTAATTTAGTTTTATCTGTATTGAAATATAGATAGTGATCTTGGAACCATTGACTCAGTTTATCCATTGCATTTTCACAGGTTTCCTTTTGGCTGACACTGTCTTTACCAGAGAGTAAGAGGGTTGTATCGTCAGCATAACTTGTGAGTTTTATATCTGGTAGGATATTACTTATCTCGTTGACATATAAAATGAAAAGAATGGGGCCCAATATCGAGCCCTGCGGGACTCCTAGGTCAATTCTATTAGGTTGTAAGAAAACTTTCGATAAAAAACTGAAAATATAACGTTAGAACTTTCGTTAAATGATTATTGAGATTAAAATGGGATTTAAAATCATCGAGTAGCATGTGACCAATACAACTGAAACAAAATCATTAAATTGTTGTGGTAAAAATTGACTTGTCGACATACTATTTTACATCTCTTCTACAAAGTCAATTAGGTAGTTATTGTGTACCTCATTGTTTTGAAAATCATGGAAAATAACAATATTCATACAAGAACCGAAAAAGTTGATATGTTATTAGTTTTTGGAGGGTGTAGGCGAAATTCAACCGATGCTGCACGTCTCTACTACGCACAAAGATATCCTGATTGGCGTCACCCGACCCGGCACTATTTTTCAAAACTGGTTCAAAAAATGCGAAATGAGCCAGATGATGACGGGAACGATTCGTTTGTTGTTAGTGAAGAAAAAGAAATAGATGTTCTGGCATACGTTCAAGTAAATATTAATACGTCACTCAGGGAGATCGCAAGAGAATGTGACATTTCGAAGTCTTCTGCAGCTAACATTTTGAAGAAACATAAATATCATTCATTTAAATACCAACTACACCAGTACCTGTACCAAAACGATAATGCAAGGAGACTTGAGTATTGCAATTGGTTCTTTGGAAAATATTTGGAGGATGACACATTTCCATATAAAATTCTGTATACTGACGAAAGCCGTTTCACTAATTTGGGACATTTCAACAGAAATAATAAGCGATATTGGTCCAATGCAAATTTACACTTGATGGAGGAAGGAAATTTCCACGAACGGTTTGGTTTCAATTGTTGGGTTGGGATCTTAGGGGACATAATTTTAGGCCCTATAATTTTTGACGGTGTCCTGACAGGGGCTAGATATCTAAGTTTCCTCACGCAGGAAATTGAGCATTTCTTCCATTAATAAATCGAGTTGGATTATTTTATCAACAAGATGGTGCTCCACCACACAACCTGAGGGCAGTTACGGAATATCAGTTATCAGTGGCCGGCGAGATAAAATAGGGTTGTTTTCAATGTATACCTTTATTTATTCCTTTTTAAAAACTTTTCAGGTCACCCGACCTTACGCCTCTAGATTTTATTTATGGAGATCTATTAAAAACGAGGTTTATGATGTACCTCCTGCCACAGGACATGAATTAGAGGACAAAGTAAGGGCAGCTATATTCATAGAATTACACCAAGACAGTTGAGAAACGTTGTAAGAGCAACAATAAGAAAAGTTCGCCTTTGTCAGCAACAAGATGGAGGTCACTTTGAACATCTGGAACCATAAAGATGTAACGAACCTAGGCCGGACCTGTCGCCTCACGTGTTGCCATCGACAGCGATGAGATCATCCCCGGAGATATTCGAGAACCATCCAGTGCGTTCTTCCGCGGAAAACAACGGTCAATATTGGAAACAATTGGAACATGCCGTCGCCAACCGTCCGAATTCGAAACATCGAGAATGCTGTATCGGAGATAAATAGGAAAACCTCAAGTGGAGTAGGACAGTCTGAACGAGCCCATACGATCGAGCTATACCAGTGGAGTAGTAATATAAATTAAGTTGTAGATTAAGTGTGAAATAAATTAGTAGAACCAAGTTAAGTTTATTTACGTTACAAAGATATGTAAATAGGTAGTTTCAATATAATTATTTCATTTTCAACAGGTGCCTCATTTTAGAAAATTTTAAACGTTATGGTACTTTCAGTTTTTTATCGAAAGTTTTCTTACAACCTAATAGAGTGCGGTATCAAATTAATCGTAATATAGTGCTCTTTATTTCTAACCCGACGAGCCACCATGTTGCCATTCGAAAAAAAATAGTATTACAAATTTTAAAATCAATCGTCACATAGCTGAAACATTTTGATCGAAAACAGTAGAGTTGTATTTTTACAAACATTTTGAGACTGAAATTAGTTATTTGAATCCAAAGCCCTCTAAAATAAAAATTTATTTTGAAAAATAAAATAAAAAACGGTTACAAACAGTTACAAATGATACATGGTTGTATTCTAAATATCATATGGAGACAAAAAAACTGAAAATATACCAGGGACATGGGACATTAAAAATCGAAAGTTTATGTCACTTCCGGTGAATCCGGAATTTGCATGAAGTTGAGTTACTTGTCAAAAAATTCAGTTTTATGCATTAAACAGATCCTCCAAATGTCATTCCATTATCTCCGAAAACAAATAAGTTATAGGGGCGAGCCACCCGGTATAGTTCCATTTTCCAAATCGGTGGGGTCTATGGAAACACAAGGACAGAGAATATTGTTGTTATAAAAAAATGGTCCCTGATCATAAATACTAGATGTCCGAGGTTTTTTCCTAGTTTTTTATTTTAAAGTATGACACCCGGTATCTTCTCACCATGGTGTAGAGAATGGTCTGGGAAAGATTTTTGAAAAGTCCCTCTATGAAGTGTTGAAAATGGTAAAACTGACAAAACCAATTTTACTACATCTGATCGAGATATCAATATCAAATTGTTTTTTTTACACGCTTTATATTAGCTTCACCTGTATGTTTATTTGTTTGTTTGTAACCGACTCCTTTGGGCGCGATTGTGACCCATTTCCAGACGTCCGAATGATTGGAAATTTGGCAGGTGTACATAATTCCGGTGACAATGCATTAAGAAATTTTTGTGTGAAAAAAAACAAAATGGCGGCTCCAATATGGCGTACGAGTTTTGTGATTATGGTCCGATTCGCTTCAAAATTGGTATCCAAGGGTTTTCGTGGTCGAAGATTATGATTCTTTTGTCAATTGAAAAATTCAAGATGGCGGCTCCAAAATGGTGGATGAGTTTTGTGATTATGGTCTGATTTCATTCAAAATTGGTATGTGGGGGTTTTTGGGGTCGAATATTATGATTCTTTTGTGAAAATTGAAAAATTCAAGATGGCGGCTTTGAAATGGCGGCCGAGTTTTGTGATTATGGTCTGATTCTATTCAAAATTGGTATGTGGGGATTTTTGGGGTCGAATATTATGATTCTTTTGTGAAAATTGAAAAATTCAAGATGGCGGCTTTAAAATGGCGGCCGAGTTTTGTGATTATGGTCTGATTCTATTCAAAATTGATATGTGGGGGTTTTGGGGTCGAATATTATGATTCTCTGGTAAAAATTGAAAAATTCAAAATGGCGGCTTTAAAATGGCGGCCGAGTTTTGTGATTATGGTCTGATTCTATTCAAAATTGGTATGTGGGGATTTTCGGGGTCGAATATTATGATTCTTTTGTGAAAATTGAAAAATTCAAGATGGCGGCTTCAAAATGGCGGCCGAGTTTTGTGATTATGGTCTGATTGTATTCAAAATTGATATGTGGGGGATTTTGGGGTCGGAGATTATGATTACTCAATTTAATGAGATTATTCAATTTTTTTATTTGCAAAAAAATAATAAAAATAATAGTTTGAAAAAAAATAAAAAAAACACGCTTCTATAAATAATCCACACTAAAAAGTAGGAAATAAATAATAGTTTGAAAAAACAAAAAAACACGCTTTTATAGAAAACCAGACTAAAAAAATAGAAAATAAGAAAAAAAAATGTTTTATTTTAAAAAAAGCGTGGGGTGCATTGTATCAATAATTATATAGTATATTACACACCTAGGGCAGTAAAGTAAGAAATTCTCAGATCACAGGTAATTGTTGGCCGAGGGGATACCATGCACCCCACGCTTTTTGTTAAAATAAAATACATTTTTTTCTTATTTTCTATTTTTTTAGTCTGGTTTTCTATGAAAGCGTGTTTTTTAGTTTTTTTAAATTATTATTTATATTATACCTACCTTCTTTTGAAATAAATAGGTACCTACTAATTTCTTGATATTTTACAGTAACTTCGGTTTCTTCTAGAGAAGAAATGAAAACGACTAAATTTTTGCTCTCAGCATTTTTGTAATTATGTCGAAACTTTTGAAGCGGCGAGTTTTTGATCCTGGAATCCGATGAATCTGGTTTTTGGTTGGAGAGAGATTCAATCTTTCCCCTCTTATAAACATAAGTAAATTATTGACAAAGCCTCGAATCTTAAAGGGCAATCTATTATTATATGAAGTGTTGAAAATGGTAAAACTGACAAAACCAATTTTGCTACATCTGATCGAGATATCAATATAAAATTGTTTTTATATTATACCTACCTTCTTTTGAAATAAATAGGTACCTACTAATTTCTTGATATTTTACAGTAACTTCGGTTTCTCCCAGAGAAGGAATGAAAACGACTAAATTTTTGCTCTCAGCATTTTTGTAATTATGTCGAAACTTTTGAAGCGGCGAGTTTTTGATCCTGGAATGCGATGAATCTGGTTTTTGGTTGGAGAGAGATTCAATCTTTCCCCTCTTATAAACATAAGTAAATTATTGACAAAGCCTCGAATCTTAAAGGGCAATCTA
Organism: Gonioctena quinquepunctata; assembly: GCA_018342105.1. Taxonomy (NCBI): domain Eukaryota; kingdom Metazoa; phylum Arthropoda; class Insecta; order Coleoptera; family Chrysomelidae; genus Gonioctena; species Gonioctena quinquepunctata. The sequence goes on from JAFIRS010000130.1 coordinate 448,187, forward strand.
TTATTATATGAAGTGTTGAAAATGGTAAAACTGACAAAACCAATTTTGCTACATCTGATCGAGATATCAATATAAAATTGTTTTTATATTATACCTACCTTCTTTTGAAATAAATAGGTACCTACTAATTTCTTGATATTTTACAGTAACTTCGGTTTCTCCCAGAGAAGGAATGAAAACGACTAAATTTTTGCTCTCAGCATTTTTGTAATTATGTCGAAACTTTTGAAGCGGCGAGTTTTTGATCCTGGAATGCGATGAATCTTTTTTTTGTTTGGAGAGAGATTCAATCTTTCCCCTTTTATAAACATAAGTAAATTATTGACAAAGCCTCGAATCTTAAAGGGCAATCTATTATTATATGAAGTGTTGAAAATGGTAAAACTGACAAAACCAATTTTGCTACATCTGATCGAGATATCAATATAAAATTGTTTTTATATTATACCTACCTTCTTTTGAAATAAATAGGTACCTACTAATTTCTTGATATTTTACAGTAACTTCGGTTTCTCCTAGAGAAGAATGAAAACGACTAAATTTTTGCTCTCAGCATTTTTGTAATTATGTCGAAACTTTTAAGCGGCGAGTTTTATTCTGGAATCGGGTTTTTGGTTGGAGAGAGATTCAATCTTTCCCCTTTTATAAACATAAGTAAATTATTGACAAAGCCTCGAATCTTAAAGGACAATCTATTTATTATATGAAGTGTTGAAAATGGTAAAACTGACAAAACCAATTTTGCTACATCTGATCAAGATATCAATATCATATTGTTTTTTTTATTATACCTACCTTCTTTTGAAATAAATAGGTACCTACTAATTTTTTGATATTTTACAGTAACTTCGGTTTCTCCTAGAGAAGAAATAAAAACGACTAAATTTTTGCTCTCAGCATTTTTGTAATTATGTCGAAACTTTTTAAGCGGCGAGTTTTTTATTCTGGAATCGGGTTTTTGGTTGGAGAGAGATTCAATCTTTCCCCTTTTATAAACATAAGTAAATTATTGACAAAGCCTCGAATCTTAAAGGACAATCTATTTATTATATGAAGTGTTGAAAATGGTAAAACTGACAAAACCAATTTTGCTACATCTGATCAAGATATCAATATCGAATTGTTTTTTTATTATACCTACCTTCTTTTGAAATAAATAGGTACCTACTAATTTCTTGATATTCTACAGTAACTTCGGTTTCTCCTAGAGAAGAAATAAAAACGACTAAATTTTTGCTCTCAGCATTTTTGTAATTATGTCGAAACTTTTTAAGCGGCGAGTTTTTTATTCTGGAATCGGGTTTTTGGTTGGAGAGAGATTCAATCTTTCCCCTTTTATAAACATAAGTAAATTATTGACAAAGCCTCGAATCTTAAAGGACAATCTATTTATTATATGAAGTGTTGAAAATGGTAAAACTGACAAAACCAATTTTGCTACATCTGATCAAGATATCAATATCATATTGTTTTTTTTATTATACCTACCTTCTTTTGAAATAAATAGGTACCTACTAATTTTTTGATATTTTACAGTAACTTCGGTTTCTCCTAGAGAAGAAATGAAAACGACTAAATTTTTGCTCTCAGCATTTTTGTAATTATGTCGAAACTTTTTAAGCGGCGAGTTTTTTATCCTGGAATCGGGTTTTTGGTTGGAGAGAGATTCAATCTTTCCCCTTTTATAAACATAAGTAAATTATTGACAAAGCCTCGAATTTTAAAGGACAATCTATTATTATCTGATAAATCATACCTATATAAAAAGATATCTCCTGACTTTCAAGGCTGTCTTCGAATATCCTGTTCTTGAACTTGGGCAGATCCTTGGAGTGTCTGATGTATTGACCAACCATTTCATAATCCCTATCATTATCACAGTTCTCTTCGTTGAAATTGTCTAGTGCTGTTGCGCCATCAGATCCATTATGATTAACATACACCTTGGAGAGCGATGTTATCAACACTTTATCGCCTACATTTCTCCTTGGGCCGTTCAAATATCTCGAGGATTTCTCAGAAGCGAAACTCCCTGAAGCCGAACTATTCCTCGAATGAGAGTAGTCAGGGTTCATCTTCACTTTGTGTTTGAGGACGGAAACCGCAGGGAAAACCCGTAGAGTTTTTCGCACAAGTTGCACCACATATTACCGATTTTTTCGCACTACGATCGCCTTGTCGATACTCTTGTTTACCTTCCGAAGAAACACTCTGGTATTTGCGTCACCTGATGGCTTGAAGACTTTCACTTGTAAACTTATTACTCACTCCGGTTTTCTGGAATACCTATCACGACAGTGTATCACTTTAATCCGACTTCAAACCATTGTGTGAATGGCAATAAAACGCTTATGTTGTCATTGTCACTGTAAAAAGGCAAAAAGTAGATATGAGACACGCTGCATTATTATCATTTATCTCCGCAAACTCTATTAAGAATGCCGAGAAAATTGTTATTCCTCTCTTTGTCCGATATGGTAGTGGTACCTAACCATATTAAAACGTGCTGTTGCGAGGCTGGTCGGATAAACACGATTGTTAATAACTTGTTTACACAGAGTACCGGGTGTCCTCTAATAATCTATAGAAATTCAAATTCTCAGGATTCCGTATATTGGAAGGAATCACTCACGCGACTGTCTGCATAGAACTCTTGTCTATGACTGTCGGTCTCTCGCATATTTAAAATCATGTATACCGAGTGTCCACGTATTCTTTAGCCATGGTTTCCAGAGTTCCGAGGATATGATATCCAAACTCAAGCACGTATTCAAGGGAGGGGTAATGGGGATAATAACCCCCACAGATTTTTTTTTACACGCTTCATATTAGCTTCACTTGTATGTTTGTTTGTTTGTTTGTAACCGACTCCTTTGGGCGCGATTTTGACCCTCTTTCAGACGTCCAAATGATTTGAAATTTGGCAGGTGTACATTATTCCGGTGACAATGCATTGAGGAATTTTTGTGTGAATTAAAAACAAAATGGCGGCTCCAATATGGCGTACGAGTTTTGTGATTATGGTCCGATTCGCTTCAAAATTGGTATTGGTTTTGGGTCGGAATTATGATTCTTTGGTAAAATTGAAAAATTAAAGATGGCGGCTCAAAATGGGGACGAGTTTTGTGATTATGGTCTGATTCTATTCAAAATTGGATGTAGAGGGTTTTTGGGGTCGAATATTATGATTCTTTTGTAAAAATTGAAAAATTCAAGATGGCGGCTTCAAAATGGCGGCCGAGTTTTGTGATTATGGTCTGATTCTATTCAAAATTGGTATGTAGAGGTTTTTGGGGTCGATTATTATGATTCTCTTGTAAAAATTGAAAAATTCAAGATGGCGGCTTCAAAATGGCGGCCGAGTTTTGTGATTATGGTCTGATTCTATTCAAAATTGGTATGTAGAGGTTTTTGGGGTCGATTATTATGATTCTCTTGTAAAAATTGAAAAATTCAAGATGGCGGCTTCAAAATGGCGGCCGAGTTTTGTGATTATGATCTGATTCTATTCAAAATTGGTATGTGAGGGTTTTTGGAGTCGAATATCATGATTCTTTTGTAAAAATTGGAAAATTCGAGATGGCGGCTTCAAAATGGCGGCCGAGTTTTGTGATTATGGTCTGATTCTATTCAAAATTGGTATGTAGAGGTTTTTGGGGTCGATTATTATGATTCTCTTGTAAAAATTGAAAAATTCAAGATGGCGGCTTCAAAATGGCGGCCGAGTTTTGTGATTATGATCTGATTCTATTCAAAATTGGTATGTGAGGGTTTTTGGAGTCGAATATCATGATTCTTTTGTAAAAATTGGAAAATTCGAGATGGCGGCTTCAAAATGGCGGCCGAGTTTTGTGATTATGGTCTGATTCTATTCAAAATTGGTATGTGAGGTTTTGGGGTCGATATTATGATTCTCTTGTAAAAATTGAAAATTCAAGATGGCGGTTCAAATGGCGGCCGAGTTTTGTGATTATGGTCTGATTCTATTCAAAATTGGTATGTGAGGGTTTTTGGAGTCGAATATCATGATTCTTTGTAAAAATTGAAAATTCGAGATGGCGGCTTCAAAATGGCGGCCGAGTTTTGTGATTATGGTCTGATTCTATTAAAATTGGTATGTAGAGGTTTTGGGGTCGATATTATGATTCTCTTGTAAAAATTGAAAAATTCAAGATGGCGGCTTCAAAATGGCGGCCGAGTTTTGTGATTATGATCTGATTCTATTCAAAATTGGTATGTGGGGGTTTTTGGGGTCGGAGATAATGGTTACCTAATTTGATAAGATTATTCCATTTCCTAATTTGCAAATAAATAATAAAAATAATTGTTTAAAAAAAAGTAAAGAACACGCTTTTATAGAAAACCAGACTAAAAAAATAGAAAATAAGAAAAAAATTTATTTTATTTAAAAAAAAAGCGTGGGGTGCATGGTATTAATAATTATATAGTACATTACACACCTAGGGCAGTAAAGTAAGAAATGTCTCAGATCACAGGTAATTATTGGCCGAGGCGATACCATGCACCCCACGCTTTTTTTTTATAAAATAAATTTTTTTCTTATTCTCTATTTTTTTAGTCTGGTTTTCTATAAAAGCGTGTTCTTTAGTTTTTTTTAACTATTATTTATTTATTAATGGAATGGCCACCACACTCAACATCTCTAATCAAATCTTTTTCGATTTTTTCCGCCAACGAGAATTTGCTATTTAAAAAAAATTAAAACTGACTTAGTTTTTTGGCAATAGCTCAAAAACTATTGATGATTTTTTTTTTTTTTTTATGTTCTGGTTCCCACGAAAAGGGATATCCTGTAATGTTCAGAGAACATCGTGGGAACCTAGGGAATGAAGGTAGGAGTTGGTGTTCTTCTTAAATTTCTGGAGGTTGTATGCCTCGGGGAACACCTCCCTAGGCAATGAGTTCCAAAGCCTCGCTGTTCGTTGGATGAACGAGTCTTTGGAAAGTGATGTTCTGCAGGTCTCCAAAGTGACCACGAAGGGGTGTGATGACTGAACTTGACGGGTTAGTCTCGAAGAGACTGCCAAAGCAGGAATGATTGTTGATATTTCGGAAGAGCATCGCCCATGAAAATATCTATAAAATAGAGACAAATCGCCAACTTTTCTACGGTGTTCCAGACAAGTGAGCGAGTTTGTAAGCGAGGCATCACCGACGAGACGAATTGCCCTTTTTTGGACAGAATCCAATAGCCTCAGGATATGTTTAGGTGCCGCGCTCCAAATATGGGAACAGTATTCCAGGACAGGTCGGATCTGTGCCTTATAGATCATAAGCAGCTGAGTGGGCGTGAAATAGCTCTTGGCACGAAACAAAAAACCAAGTTTTTGGGATGCACTTTTGGCAATGGACCTCACGTGATTTTCCCAGGAAAGGTTATTGCTGATAGTAATACCAAGCATCGATATGGATGACTTCAGTGGTATGGTTACTCCTGACAAAGTTATGTTAGGCACAGTGAGATCGGCTTTTCTAGAGAAAAGACATGCTTGTGTTTTGTTTGCATTGAATTCTACCAAGTTATTAGATCCCCACTCGAGAATTGTTGCTAAGTCCATATTCATATTATTAACATTTCTTCCTCGTTCATTTCTGGTTTCACGGGCTGATATAGGGGCCCTGGAAGAGAAAGCGGTATGGAGGGTACTATCATCGGCAAAGCTGTGTACTGGACATGAAGTTGCCTTCAACAGGTCGTTGATGTGAAGTAGAAATAGTGTTGGTGCGAGAATATATCCTTGCGGAACACCAGCATTTATGAGTAGAGTGTCAGATGAAACTCCATCGACCACTACATGGAGAGACCTGTTTGAGAGAAAACTAGCAAGCAGAGAACACAGCTGAGGGGGCAAGCCATAAAACGGAAGCTTGGCGAGGAGTCCCTGGTGCCAAACTCGATCGAACGCCTTGGAGATATCTAATGCCACAGCTAAAGTTTCTCCATACTTTTCAATAGATAGCTGCCATATATGTGAGACGTAAGCGAGCAGGTCACCAGTTGATCTCTGATGGCGGAAGCCATATTGCCTATCGTTGACAATTCCTGAGTCTTCCAGATATTTCATGAGCTCGTGAGACGTAAAGGAATACCCCCAAATTGTATTTGAAATAATAGATAGCAGTGCGATAGGTCTGTAGTTGCTAGGTAGGGCCTCTTTGCCTTTTTTAGGGACTGGCTGTACTCTTGCAATTTTCCAATTGGACGGAAATACCCCCAAATTGTAAGAGTGGTTGAACAACTTGCAAAGAACAGGTGTTAGTTCGGGGGCACATTTCTTGAGAACAATCGGCGGGATTCCGTCAGATCCACAGGCTTTGTTGGTGTTGAGACCCAGCAAAATCTTTCTGATAGTACGTTGGCGAAAGGTGATCTCGGGCATGTGACTGTCAATAGGTGTAATGTTCGGGGGTTGTTTTCCCGATGAATCCAGAGTGGAATTTCCAGCAAATAGGTGCGCAAAGATATTGGCTTTTTCCTGGGCAGTCGTTGCTAGTGTTCCATCTTCTTTGGTTAGAGGAGGAAATGAGCTGGAAGTGAAGTTTCTTCCCACAGCTTTGGCGAAAGACCAAAATGAACGGGATCCGTTAGGACATTCAGCAAGTTTTGATCTTATTTTAGCATTGTGGGCATCTTTTGAGCATTCTATTGTCTCTTTGCATATGCCTCTAGCCTCGACATATGCTGCTATGGTCTCAGGGCCCGGATTTTTTAGCCATCGATGGTATGCCGCCTGTTTGGATGCCACAGCTCTAGAGCAGTTTCTGTTAAACCAGGTCTTATCGGATGATGTTCTTCTTTCGGTATTCGGTATGTAAGTTTGCATCCCCAACATGATGATTTCAGAAATTGCCTCAGCACATCGTGTTGGATCTACTGAAGAGAAACAAACTTTCTTCCATGGAAACGCTGAGAAAAACATACGAAGACCTTCCCAGTCGGCCGAATTGTAATGCCACATGAGACGGGGTGGTATTATGCAGCTCGATGGTAAATGGAAAGAGCAAGTTTGGAGATGAGGGTGTGATCAGAGTTTCCAAGTGGGGCACAAACTTCTATTCTATACGGGTCAGGATTGGTGGTGAGGAAAAGATCTATTGTATTGGCAGACTGGTTGTTGACATCAGGGATGCGGGTTGGTAGCTCGACCAGTTGTTCTAGACCATGAGTGATGGCGAAGGCCTCGGCTTGACGACCCGCATCATCTGTTTTGTTAGAGAATTTGAGCCAGGCAGCGTTATGTACATTAAAGTCTCCCATAGAAAATCGAATTAAACGGTTTTCTTCACATAAAGGATTCAATATAAAATTGAACCAGAAAATGGTAGATCTCAGGTGAAAAACAACTACTTTCCTGGCAAATACCACGCAGAACATTGAATGATATTCACCTGAAATCATGCATCTTCCATATAATATCAATGGACATTGAATGCAAATGTTTCTTTCGATAAGCTCGATTATGTTTAATTTATGTCGTGTTCACCTACAATCCGCATACGGTTTCAGGCTTTGGCCCTCATCAGTAGGATATCAACCAGCCAAAGGAGCAAAGAACTCTGGCTTTGCTCCTTTGGCTGGTTGACTACCTACTGATAGCCAAGAGCCTGAAACCGGTATGCGATTGTTAGGTGAACAGCTAGTTAAACATAATCGAGCTTATCGAAAGAAACATTTGCATTCAATGTCCATTGATATTATATGGAAGTATATGGATTTTCAGGTGAATATCATTCAATGTTCTGGTTCATTTTTATATTGTCTTTATGTGAAGAAAACCGTTTTTTAATTCGATTTTTCTATTCATTCCACTTCACATGGCACTTTTCTTTCAAAGTCTCCCATGATTATGGTTTCAGCTGTTGGATGGTTCTCCTGAATGTAGTCCAGTTTGAGTGATAAAAACTCAAAGAGGTCGTTATATGAAGGGTCATTAGGTGATAGGTAAAGGCAGCAGAGGAACTTAGTCAGTTTTGTATCAGATAGCTTGAACCACATCACATCAAAGTCTTTCGGTTCCAAACTCTCTTCACGCTAGCATGAAAGGTTAGCCTTAGCGTAAAGGCAGACTCCACCTTTGAACCTGAATCGAGAATGGAGTTCGTAACCAGGACAAAGCATATGGACCTTGTTGGTGGACGAATTTACTTGTGTTTCTGTTAGAGCCAGAATATCCGGTTTTTTCGTCTGTAGGTGATGGTGGACGTCATTGATGTTCTTGTTGAGTCCGCGGATGTTGCAAAAATTAATCTTTAATGTTGAGTCCCCTCGAGTACCTCTCGCCCGGAAATCCGAATGGAGAGGTATTTTGCTTCCGGAGTGTTTTACTCTAGGAGACTTCATCATTATTACTATTAGGATGCACCTGAAAATAAAGGAGGAATTGGGGAAAAGGAAAGAGGGAGACCGGAAAGTATCGACCGAACACTGAAACATGGAATGATCCATTTCACAGCACACAAAGTCGATATGGTGGTATTTCACCGGGCGATGAGACCATCTTCCACCTACGGTTATCCTTTTAGTCGCCTCTTACGACAGGCAGGATTTACCATGGGGCTATTCTAAAGCCGACCCCATACAGCATGATAGAGAAAATAAAAAAACAGGTTCATGAAGAGGAATTCTATCTCAAGTATTAATAATATTAATTCAACGTTGAAAATAGGGCTCCGCGTGGGCGTTAATGCAGGAGCACAGCAACTCTCGAGAGAGCAATGCACATATTTTTTTTTATACTATTAAATATAAATTTAAGAATTCAAACGAATCATAGTATCATCTAAATACTTGGAAGAATGTAATTCCGTTAGATAATTTTTTTTTTTATTGAATTTGAGTTTTTTTGGAACCGTCGATTTTATCAGAAATCAAATTGTTCGCAGAATGACGTCAACATTTTTTTGCTTCTAGGAGCACATTTTACATGTGTACTAAATAATATCACGTTATCAAATTGTTTAAAATTTGATTATTTTGTTAATTAGGTATTTCTAGAGTTAACAAAATATGTGAAATCGAGTAGATATTGTAATTTTTTTTAATTTATATTTCACATTATTATTACTTTTATGTCTGACAAAGGCATTTTACAACGTTTTGAAAAAAATACGATATTTGTTTATAATTTTTTTATTAATTAAATAATATATAAAGATTTTTTTTCTGTAAAATTAATAATTGGTTCTTCTCTACTTAATAAGAATTTTTTTCATGAATAATGTAATTGTGTATTTACTTAACAATTAAACAAACTTTGATTGGCAATTTGATTTTAATGGTACAAAAAATAACAAAAACAACCATATACGGCAAAATGTTCAAAAAATTTTTTTTTTAATTTTTATAGAATTTTCTAGAAAAATAATTAAATAAACATTTTGAACAGTGTCGTATATGGTTGTTTTTGTTATTCTTTGTTCCATTCAAAAAAAATAATAAAAGTTTGTTTATAACATGTTAATTGAATAAACAATTACATAATTAATGAAAAAAAAATCTTATTAGGTGAAGAATAACCAATTATTAATTGTAAAGAAAAAAATTCTTAATATATTATTCAAATGATTCAAAAAAAACTATTTAAACAATTTAAAAAAATTAGGAATATTTTTTTTCAATCATAATAAACTCTCAGCAACCTAATGCAAGAAAACATTTTTTGAAAAATATTCAACTTAATCATTTGTTTATAATTATTTTATAAATAAATTGCGTATTATTTTTCAAATCGTTGTAAAATGCCTTTGTCAGACATAAAACTGATAATAATTTTCTCATATTTTGTTAACTTCAAAAAAATTTATTTGACAAAATAATCAATTTTTATACAATTTTATAGCGTGATATTATCGAGTACACATGTAAAATGAGCTCCAGGAAGCAAAACAGAATATGGAGTTATTCTGTGAACAATTATTAGGTTTTCAATAAATTCAGTGATTCCAAAAAAATTACTCAATAAACAATAGCCTCACATTATCAAAATTCAATGAAAAAATTATTTTCCAACGAAATTACATTCTTTCAAGTGTTCAGCTGATAGTACTATTCTCTTGATTTTTTTTCTTTTTAAATCTTGTGACGTTAACATATTTCCCTTGATAAAAAAGTGTCTTCATATTTTAAATACAATGCCAGTGTGGTTGGTTGAATTAGCTCTACTTCATATTCATAGAGATGTGCAAATAGATGTTTCAAATGTTATTGAAAGGTTTGCAAATGAGAAATACAGGAGACTGGATTTCATTTTGTGATTTTTATTTTAACGAAAGAAATCTTTCTTTTTGTACCTACTTATAAGTATATGCATATATATTTTTAATTTTATCACATTTTGTATTTTTGTTTGAATTTGAAAAAAAATAACTCATGTTTTTTGTACCTATAAATAGAGGTATTCAACTGTTTTATGTCGATTTGTTGCATAATTCCTAGATACGCTACTATCCAAAGTGTTGGATTCAAGAATTTGAATTTTTTCAATATTTCATACTTTCCCATCACTTCCGCTTTCACCGGACACCGACCCCAAAAACCCCGAAATACCAATTTTGAATAGAAACGGTCTATTATCACAAAACTTGTCCACCATCTTGGAGCCACCATCTTGAATTTATGAATTTTGACAAAAAAGTAAAAATCTCCGACCCCGAAAACCTCCACATACCAATTTTGAATCGGACCACAATTACAAAACTCGTCCACCATCTTGGAGTCGCCATCTTAAATTTGTGAATTTTGAAAAAAACACAATCTCCGACCCCGAAAACCCCCACATACCAATTTTGAATAGAATCGGACCATAATCACAGATATCGTCGCCATCTTAGAGCCGTCATTTTGTTTTTTCTCTAACAAAAACTCCATAATGAATTCTCACTGCAACTATGAACACCTGCCAAATTTCACGTTAATTCCAAGACTGTTTTTATAATGTAAATATGTCCTCACCAAAATGTTCCAATATCCGCTTTTTATTTTTCAACGTATTTCATTCGTTTTTGGTGCATGTTTCGGTATATTTTCCGATGTAATGGGTCTCAAAATAAAGAAATATCAAAATGATACAGGTCAAATTTCAAACAATTTTGGAGAGAATATAATAACGTAAAACCAAATTTGTTTTTACAGAAAATCAAACCACCAATAAAAAGTGAAATCAGGGGACTTTTTTGAAATGTGTAAATAAAATGGGACAAATTCAATAGAACTCGAGAAATGAATGCATTCAATAATAATTAATGAATAAAGAATCGTAGTTTTTCTGTCAGAACGGATTGTAGAAATGATGATTTTTTGTTTGAATATAATCAGAGATCAAACGACTTACCTGCGAGAAAGATTCAGGAAAATATTTCCCTAGAATCCAGGTAAAAACCATCAGATGTTAGTTTTAGGCTCTCAAAACCTCTGGCAAAGCCCCAACAATTTTTCTAGCGAAAATCAATTCATACCGACCCCCCTACAATCTACCTGGTCCTTCTCTCAGAGACTATAAGATGGTCTGTGATGAGGGTTCTTCATATATTCAAGATTTAACTTAGGTCAAGCGCGTACTCATGGGGGGGTAATGGGGGTAAAACAGCGCTCCGCGTGGGCGTTAATGCAGGAGTACAGCACCTCTCGAGAGAGCAATGCACATAAAATATTTATTTATACCATTAAATATGAATAAAAAAATAAAATAAAATTGAGGTATCATTTGAACACTTGAAATAATGTAATTTCGTTAGAATTTTTTTTTATTGAATTTTATAATGTGAGGCTATTGTTAATTAAGAAGTTTTTTTCGAACCGTCGATTTTATTAAAAACCGAATTGTTCACAGAACGACTCCAAATTTTTTTTCTTCCTGGAGCACATTTTACATGTTTATGTTAATTATGAATTTCTAAACTTAAAATATGAGAAATCGAGTAAATATAACACATTATTATCAGTTTTATGTCTGACAAAGGCATTTTACAACGTTCAAAAAAATACGCTTCATGTTTATAAAATATTCATAAACAAATGGATAAGTTGAATATTTTTCAAAAATTGTTTTTTGCATTAGGTTGTTGAGAATTTATTATGATTACAAAAATTATAATGTAAATCGAAGTTTGTTTATAGCTAATTGTTAAGTACATAAACAATTGAAGAGCGTTATTTAAAAAAAGAACAAATCCACTTTGGTAAATTTTAGAAAAACCAAGATATTTCAATTAATTTGTACGAATTGACAATACTTGTTGGATTTGTTCCATTTTGGAATATTACTGTAATTTTTTGACAGGGATTTGTTCATTTTTGACCGGAAAAAATCATATTTGAATAAATACGGATTTGTTGCGTATTGAAAAAAAATACTGATTTAGATGCTTTATCTAAACGGTATTCATAAAGTTTTGATGAAAATACTCATTGCATGTCGTAGCAATCATCCCAGGGTACCTAAATCCAACCCTAACTCGAAACATGTCAAATGTAGATTTGTTCACTTCTCAAATAACACTGCTCAATAACATTATTCATAAAAAAATCTTAATAGGTAGAGGATAACCAATTACTGATTTAAAAAAAAAACTTAATATATTATTTAAATAATAAAAAAAAATAAACAATTGAAAAAAAAATTTTTTTTCAATCATAATATACTCTTAGCCACCTTATGCAAAAAACTGCGTATTTTTTTAAAACGTAAAATGCTTTTGTCTGTCATAAAACTGACAAGAATGTGAAAAATCAATGAAAAAATTATGACAATATTTACTTAATTTCCCATATTTTGTTAACTTTAGAAATTTATAATTAACAAAATAATCAATTTTTAAACAATTTTATAGCGTGATATTATTGAGTACACATGTAAAATGTTCTCCAGGAAGCAAAAAAATCATGGAGTCATTCTGTGAACAACTATTCGGGTTTAAATAAAATCGGCGCTTCCAAAAAAATTACTTGATTAACAATAGCCTCACATTATCAAAATTCAATGAAAACATTACTTTCCAACGAAATTACATTCTTTCAAGCGTTCAGCTGATACTATAATTTTTTTGAATTTTTAAATTTGTTTTCTTTTTAAATCTTGTGACGCTAACATATTGATAGAAAAGTGTATTTATATTTTGAATACATTGCTAATGTGGCATCCGGTGAACGAAGTTTTTTTTTCGTTGAAGCGATTGAAAACTTGGCTGCGATCAACGATGCAACAGGAGCGTTTGGTTGGATTAGGTCTACTTCATGTTCATAGAGACGTGCAAATAGATGTTTCAAATGTTATTGAAAGGTTTGCAAATAAGAAACAAGGGATACTGGATTTTATTTTGTGATATTTATTTTTATTTGAACGAAAGAAATCTTTGTTTTTGTACTTATTTATAAGTATATATATATATATTTTTTAATTATTACGTTTTGTATTTTTGTTTGAATTTGAATGAAAAAAAAATACTTATGTTTTTTGTACCTATAAGTAGAGGTATATAACTTTTTTAGGTCATAACCCCCAAGCAGAATTCCTAGATACGCCACTAACTTAGGTACGTCGTTTAATAAAACACTGACTGACCTCTTAAACCGGTGGGTCTAAAAGCATGAAATCTTGCACACGAGTTCCTTATATAATGTGATGAGCACTAAGATGCATAATTTGAAATAAAACAAGTTTTTGAGCTTTTCAACAAAGATCATTAATTTTATTAAGCCCTTATTCTGAATGAATACTACGTTCTCTTAATCCTCTTGAAACCCCTTACAGTGGCTGTTTTATGCTCAAAATTAGAAACAAATACTATCAAAATATATGGCAAGTACCAATCAACGAGGGTTACAGTCTCAGGGCATAGCGTACGATTTGTCAATATTTGAGGGACTAATTTATGACATTTTTCTACATACAGAGAGTATTCTCTTTCCTCTGGGAGTGCATTATGATTTGGGGGGGGACTTGGCTAGACGATTGCGAAAAGTAACCCGGAAAAAATCCGTGCAATACCATTTACTCTTAACAAATTTAACATTATCCCAGTGTCCTATATTTGTCGATACAGTAAAACCTCCGTAACAATCATATTTCATCTACATAATTTCCGAATAGATGCAATACATATTCTTTTTTTGAAAACTAAATATTGCTCAGCAACTTTATCTCTTAGTATATCTGTCTAGATTATGAATTCTTTCACCGGTCCACATTCTCGTCCGTGAAACTTTTCAATTCTGGATAGATGCCTGTTTTCGGACACTAAATTCAAGCAAAAAACACGATCCTTAACTAAGACCGTTGACATGTTCCGTAAGAAATTTATGAGATAGCCCTAGTGTGAATACGTTTTGTTACAAAAAAAACCAATATTATTTGAAATAACAATTTTATTTGTTGCCCATTTGAAGATGGTAGCGAATCTAGTAGAAATACATTGATAATATGTCCCCATTGAAATGAAAATGGGCCTGTTCCGAGCATTTCTTTTTAATTTGCTCAAAAGTCCGAAAATCGGGGTAAACTGTAATTTTTTGTTAAATCGGGACAAGCGCATATTTAAGCGGGAAGGGGGGGGGGGGTTAATCAGGGTTCCGCGTGGGCGTTAATGCAGGAGTACAGCACCTCTCGAGAGAGCAATGCACATACAATATTTTTTATAGTATTAAATATTAATTAAAAAATTCGAAAAAATCATAGTATCATCTGAATACTTGAAAGAATGTAATTTCGTTAGAAAAAAAGTTTTTCATTGAATTTTGAAAATGTGAGGCTATTGTTAATTTAAGTTTTTTTGGAACCGCCATTTTTATTAAAAACCGAATTATTGAACCGAATGATGACTCACATGTGTACTCAAATAATATCACACCATAAAATTGTTTCAAAGTTGATTATTTTGATAATTATAAACTTCTAAATTTAACAAAATATGAGAAATCGAGTAAATATTTTTTTTTATTGATATTTCACATTATCATTAGTTTTATGTCTGACAACGACATTTTACATCGTTTTTTTTTTTAAATACGCTATTAGTTTATAAAATATTTATTATATATTATATATATATATATATATATATATATATTATATTTTTAAAATTATTTTTTTACATTAGTTTATTATAATTAAAAAAAAAAAAAAATTCTAATTTTTTGTTTTCATTGTTCATAATAGTTTTTTTATTTTTATATTATTCAAATAATATATTAAGATTTTTTTTTCTTCTAAAATTCTTCTCTACCTCATAAGAATATGTTTTTAATGAATAATGTAATTTTTATTTACTTAACAATTAAACAAACTTTTATTGGCATTATATTTTTTGGATGGTACAAAAAATAACAAAAACAAACATATACGACAAACTGTTCAAAAAAATTTTTTGTAATTTTTATAGAATTTTCCAGAAAAATTGAAAAATAAAAATTTTGACCAGTATAGTTGTTCTTGATATTTTTTGTTCCATTCAAAAAAAATATAATGTCAATCAAAGTTTGTTTAAGTGAATGAACAATTACATTATTAATAGATTTTTTTTTATTAGGTAAAGAATAACCAATTATTAATTTTAAAGAAAAAAATTTAATATATTATTAAATAATAAGAATATACAAAAATTATTATTATAAAAATTTAAAAAAATTAAAAAAAAAAAGTTGAATATTTTTCAAAAATAATTTTTTTACATTAGTTTATTATAATTGAAAAAAAAACTAATTTTTTGTTTTCATTGTTCATAATAGTTTTTTTATTTTTATATTATTCAAATAATATATTAAGATTTTTTTTCTTCTAAAATTCTTCTCTACCTCATAAGAATATGTTTTTAATGAATAATGTAATTGTTTATTTACTTAACAATTAAACAAACTTTTATTGGCATTATATTTTTTGGATGGTAAAAAAAAAAAAAAAACAAACTGTAAATTTTTTCCAGAAAAATTGAAAAATAAAAATTTTGACCAGTATAGTTGTTTTTGATATTTTTTGTTCCATTCAAAAAAAATATAATGTCAATCAAAGTTTGTTTAAGTAATGATAAATTAATTTATTAAAAATTTTTTTTTTAAATGTAAAAAAAACAAATTATTAATTTTAAAGAAAAAAAATTTAATATATTTTTAAAAAAAAAAAAAAAATTACAATTTTTGAAAAATATTCAATTTATCCATTTGTTTATAAATATTTTATAAACAAATTGCGTAATTTTTTTTTTAATCGTTGTTAAATGCCTTTGTCAGACATAAAACTGATAATAATGTGAAATATCGATAAAAACCAATTGACAATATTTACTCGATTTCTCATATTTTGTTAACTTCAGAAATGTATAATTAACAAAATGATCGACTTTTAAACAGTTTCATAGCGTGACTAGCTGGTGCCCGGGTAGAATTTGTATTTTTCCTGGTTTTCTTTATGTGATTCCATCTAGCTTCGAACATTAATTTTTGACAGTTTGTCAGATTTAATGATTAAAAATGACGGATTTTCATACAAACTTTCATCTCATTTCTCACCACCTTTGGAAATAAATTTCAAAAAATCGGTCCTTAGTGCTCACCTACAGTGTCAAAGAAACCCACATGCAAATTTTCACGGTCCTAGCCCCAGGAGTTTGGGCTGTGCGTTCATACCTCAGTCAGTCAGTTAGTCTTTTATACATGTTATTGAGTACACATGTAAAATGTGCTCCAGGTAGCAAAATAGAATATGGAGTCATTCTGTGAACAATTATTCGGTTTTTAATAAAATCGGCGGTTACAAAAAAAATATTTAATTAACAATCAACATTAATTATGTTCATGAAAAAATTATTTTCCAACGAAATTACTTTCTTTCAAGTGTTCAGCTAATACTTTTTTTTTGAATTTTTAAATTCTTTTTCTCTTTAAGTCTTGTGACGCTAACATATTTCCCTTGATGAAAAAGTGTCTTCATATTTTAAACACATTGCCAGTTAGTGTGGCTGCGATCAACAGAAGCGGTTGGTTGGATTATCTCTACTTCATGTTCATAGAGATGTGCAAATAGATGTTTCAATGTTATTGAAAGGTTTGCAAATAAGAAATACAGGATACTGGATTTCATTTTGTTTGAATTTGAATGAAAAAAATACTTATGTTTTTTGTACCTATAAATAGAGGTAAATACCTTTTTTATGTAATAACCCCCCCCCCCCAGCAAAATTCCTAGATACGCCACTGAATCGGGAACTTCTGGGGCTACTCTCCTATCATTTCAACTGACAATGACCCTGAGAAAATTCCCTTCAGAGTTCAGAGGTTTGTATTGTTTTATCATCGTATTAATAGCAATTTGCACAACACCAATTTCAATAACGATCATAGTTGGAAAGGGTTAAAAAAAAAAAAAAATTTTTAACTATATCCTCTACTGACAATAGCTATTTCAAAATAAGTTCTAGATAATTTCTATCTAAAATTAGTTTGGCCAATTCTTAAAATTAAATAAACAATTAAAGACAACCTTTTATAAAATATTGTTATGTGCAAATTAACAAATGGAGAATCCAATTGAACTTAAGTAATCGATATTAAGTTTATTAATAGCCTTCACAATGTATTAATAGAAGATGAAATAAAACAATGAATAGACGTTTGATTCTTATCAAATAAGTAATTAATTCTGAATTTTTAAAAGCATATATTTCCATTATGACTGATCCTGTTCGATTTTTTTTTATTTTCATCAAAACCGGCCTAATCTATCACAGTTCAAAGCTCACAACAAAAATTCAAAAAAAAACACTATAAAAAATACAACACACAACATAATAACGAGCATAGAGTTCATTTTTACTGGTATTACTCGAAATTCTCAAATGGAATTTTCGGAAACGACACGAAATTCCAAATACCAACAAATTATATCTTCTCGCTTCAATCTGGTATTTACTTGCGCTATTATCAATCCATAAATCAATAAGTCATAACTGTAAAAGTAAATACTTCGGCAGAATTCAACCTTGTTATTTCTCAGTAAATATTCCTCCTAATTAAAGATTTATTTGTAAGGTGAATGACTGGATGGAGTGAACTCGTTGAAGAGAAAAAATAAGGGGTGTCTCCAAATAAATAGATACCTCGATTATTACAAGACTGTGGTGCAAAGCACAGAAATGCCAATTTGAGCCAAGCACCACCCACTTTAATGCCGCGTACAATGCAACAGAACATCACCGTCGAGTTTCAAGCAAGTTGATGTTCTTTCAAGGTCGAATCAAAAAAATTAACTCGCTCATGTTGCAACCAATGTTCGCATGTCTGGGCAATGTTCGGTAAACGTAGACGCACTGTATACCTAACAAACGGACTGTAAAAAATTATTAAATTTATAAATCGACGGAAAGGAATTTTTGCGCATGGGTAGAGGTGATGAGTGACATTCAACATAACCTACAAATTATACGAATCATAAACAGCCTGTTTTGGTTTGGATTTCTATAATAATATTCTAAATATTTAACTATGCTTCAAGAAATACATGAAGGTATGCTTCTTGGTGCCGTCTGACTGTTGTTGTGTGCAGTAACATTGGAAAAGTATCGACAAACTCGAAGAACAATAAATTGGGCGACCAATACGTTATAAAACAAGACTCATAAACTGTTACGAAAAAGTAGAGAATGCATCCAATTGTTGAAAAGGGAAACATTCTCAATTGAATATTGATAGAAATATTTTTCTGTGAATTGAAAAATCCACGATTAAAATGAAGTTATTTTTTGTGAATGTCTAACAGAAAACAACTACTTCCCCGGCTAAAGCCACGCTGGACATTGAACTACATCTGATAGTGACTAAAGTTTATCTTTCAGTCGCAGATGATTCCACATCTGATTTTATGAACATCCTGTTTATATTTTCAACAAATCAGCCTACAATTATTTTTTGAAGATGAAGACTGCTGTTCCAGATCAATTTTCTAAGTTTATGCGAATGACTGTTCCAGTATTTAATGATTTATTAGGTCTTGTAAAAAACAGAATTTCCAAGAGAAGAATAAAAAACGGGATTGATTGGCCAGACGCAAGAAATGCATTGTAAAACGATGAAAGTTGGCCAACTCAATTCCATAGTTGATCTTTTTGCAGTGCCTCTACGTTTACAGTCCATCTAACTATAAATCCAGCTTAACTCGGAGTTTTGTGTCGTCTTTAAGTACCTACCTCAATTTTAAATCCAGATGAAAACACGTATTCAAAAACTATTAACCAACCAGAAAATCACTGTTTTCAAATGACTAAACGATACCATAAAGCATGTGAAATGATATTGGTATTTTCCCAGGGAGATCCAGGCAATCAACATTTTCAAGCGACTAGAAGGCACCTTAAGTGAGTGTTGATTGTACATTTTAATTTTTGTAGTCCTGGTTGAAATCATAACAAAATTTCGTACATTTTTGTAAGTATAAAAGATTTTTTCTCTTACAATCTCTGAATTTACTGAAACGTCGAATGAAATTTCGCAATTACTGATTGTCCCTACAATCGTATCACATCATGAAGTTTTAAATCTTGTACAACATACTATTTTTACTTACCTAATGGAAACTTTTCAATTTGAGATTGCGGGAATAAAATTAGTTGCAAAAGTCTACAGATTGCGGCATGCGGTCAAAATCCGCCAAAAATAGGAGGGTGCGATTATCTCAGATTCTCGTATCATGGATGTTTTCAGAGTCTTAATATTTTAAAGTTATAATAACCAGGACTAGTTTCATCGGTAAGTTTTGTACATTCATTATTTTGCGTCTTGTATATAGGCGTTTTTTTAAGTTTCAGATTCTGTTAAAAATACCCCAACTTTGAAAATATATCGGATATTCGTATACCTAAACTATGATCCAAAATGAATATGGTTGTATAAATGCAACATCAGTTAAAATTACATAAAAGTAAAACAACGCCCTCAAATATAGAGCCCCTCAAAACAGCAAACCAAACAATATGGTTATATTTATTGTAGAACATATGCATATATTTATATAAAAGCAGCATATCTCATGTCTATTCGAGAAAAAACTAGTTATTAAAAAAGCAAACTTGATAAATTTCAAAACCAAGAAATATATCGAGAATCGATGAGACAGCATTTTTTATATACAATGATTTTGTGATATTCAATCACATGGAAGTAAATGAAAGCACCAAATTGATAACAGAAGCATGCAATACTCATAACTGCATTTTTGTTGGAATGGCATTCATAGCAGCATAAATTAAAGATATAAAGTATATCAAGAATATTATATACATGATTTAAAGAAAGGGTTTGATGGATTTAGCACTCACATTTGAATGCCACGAAGGACATAGACCACAGAACGTATTATCGTGGAAAATTCGATCCTCTATACAGAATTCAGCTTTATGAACCATTTCCCTTCTACAGAATCTGTCAAAATATAGCCTTCTCTAGAATCATAACGTAGTTGTTTTTTTTTTAATAAATTATAGAGGAATTCGATGGTGGAGGTTTGGAATAGGAATCGATTCTTATGCATTCTTACAAAACAGCAAATATCGTTGATAG
The DNA here is from genome assembly GCA_018342105.1 of Gonioctena quinquepunctata. Lineage (NCBI taxonomy): Eukaryota > Metazoa > Arthropoda > Insecta > Coleoptera > Chrysomelidae > Gonioctena > Gonioctena quinquepunctata. Next base: position 468,747 of record JAFIRS010000130.1, read on the forward strand.
ATTGTATCGAAAAGATTTCACAGGTGTGATGACTAAGAAACAAAGCACGCCTTCAATTCGATTATCTCCAAATGACCAACCATAGCTGTTATCTGTCTATTCTTAGACATTTGGTCATTTTTCAGTTACCTTTGTTGAATGGTATTTGTGGAATAAATTAACACTGACTTTCGCTAAACGATTTTCAGGAAATCGGGTTTACAAAACCACGTTTTGCTATACAATAGTTTCTTCAGGTGGAGAATAATACTGTATTACTGTGTTAATAAATAGCATCTGGTGTGTGTTAAATGAAAATATACATGGTTGCAAGGTGGCCTGGCAGTAATCATGTTTCCATCATATTCCGGAATTGCCACTACAAAGCTCAGTTTGATAATGACAGATATGGAAGTGCTGTCCTAGTGGGAGATAGTGGATATTCCCTCATAAAATATTTCATGATCCCTTGAGCCCTGCGAGACAATTATATAACGAATCTCAATTCAGAACTAGAAGCTCTGTGAAAGATTAATTGGAGTTTGGAAAAGGCGGTTTCCCATATTATCATTATCATATTCGCGGAACGCATTGTCATTATTTCGATTTGATGAGTTCAATTTTTTTTCATAATCGTAACTACAATCAGAATCTATGGTCAGGGTTATTTTTAATGCCCAAATTCGTCTAAGGCCGAGTTTAGAAATTTGAGAATTTCGACTACGATGTTGAACCCATTTCAAATAAATAAACAAAACCTGAAATGAAACGAAAAATGACTATACGGGAGAGTTTGAGTAATAGAAAGTAACTGATATGCCCCATATATTTCAAAAATGAAATATGTTATGGAATCCAAAGCAATATTGCATAAAACCATTATTATGGGAGAGGGGTGGAACCTACAATTTTTTACTTCTACTGGCGCATAGTGGACCAAAACTCCAAGTGACATGTTCTTTCTTAGTTGTCAAAAATTGACTAGTCGCTCTCATTCTTTTTCTATATTTTCTATAATAAACCAAACCAAACGAATTATAAAAGTATGTACAAAGTAACGAAATTCAAAACTGTCAATAATACTAACAGCGCATTTTTTTCGAAACAGCGGCGACGTGCGGTAAACATTTTTGTAGCCAACATATCCCGATATAAAACCAGGTTGTTTTGAGGTTTCTTGTCGCGAAAATATTAAGGGAATTCAATTATACGAGCATTATTCCGGTCTCCTGGAGATGTCGTGGAAAATATATAAACTATTGAAAAAAAAAACATAAGTATCATTCCAAATAATCTAACATGCACTACCTACCTCCTAGAATCGAACCCATGCCACTCAAATGTTGTACACATTCACAATGTTTGATTATCTGAAGATACTACTATTGAGCAGAGGGCAACAGCAGGTAGTTTACAAACCATTTTATGATTTTCAAGAAGGTAGGTCATTAGTCTCTACAGCCAATTGAATGGAGAATTAGTAAATATTTATAAATTGGGATTTTGGCCAGATTTCCGGGAATTCATCTCACTGTGCGGATTTTTAGGGCTAGAAATCTGCTGAAAATGTTGAATAGGTTCTTGTTGGTTATCTTTGCAGACATAAGGCGATTCCATGCGCCATTTTTCGTTTCATTTCGATTTTGCTTTCTCTGGAAATACTTTTGTTTCAGGAAAATTACATAAAACCTTTTTTGTAACGAATGTTAAAACCATCAGAAGTGACGTATGTTCGAGACATACAAGAGTGGCTTATGTTCATCCATATTGTTCCCCATAATGAAGGATATTCTACAGTTACTGCTTCACCTATATTACTGAATTTCACGTTTTTGAGGTACAATATGGGTCGTATAGGTAAGTCCACATGCTTCGAAACATTAAATAACAAATTGAAAAGTTAACGTACCTATTTCAGAGATTTTTCTGTCTCAAGACGCTCATGAAACAGTCTTGCTGTTGGAGATGGAGTTATACCGAATGAAAGCAATAAGTTAAGTGATAACTTGAGTTAAATAGTGATGCTTGTACAGCAAAGTTGTATTAGCAGTATACTTATACAGATGCGGAAATAAAATCGCGGACTATAGGTTTCACAAAGGAAGGTACTCGAGCCACTGGATGCTGCGCTTCGAGCCATAGCACAATTTACGTTGCAGCTTTCACATTATTCAAAGTTGTGAATGTAAGGTAAGCCCATAACGATTGACGATTAAATAATAATTTCTTGCGAACTCCACAATGGACACAAAGAAAGAAAAATTTCAAAGTGGTATTTTGGTGGCCAATTCCGTTACATTCCCCCATTGTCTGCGCTGCTGTTGAAGTATCACTGAGACTTGTGCGAGCCGTTAAATTGCTGAACAAAATATCTGTTATATTTCGTACTGGTCCACTGGCTTGAGTACCTCTTGTTCTAACCCATTGTGAAACCTATGCCTGTCACTTTGATTCTGAATCTGTAGAAGTACAGGGTATAAATGAGCCGTGTAAATCGAGTTAACTTTGCCTTTTGATCAGGATCTTTTAGCTGCTACCTCTTGGAAAGGCAATTCACCACCTCAAGACGGAAGCCGGTGTGCCTCAAGGATCCAACTTTGGTCCCTTGTTCACAATGACCCATCCACAAGTATAAACTTAGATAGCCTTCTATATGCTGATGACTTCAGACCGTCCAAACATATGGTGTATATATATAATTGAACAAAGTATACGATGATATCGACAGTATTTTCCAATCATCCATCACTTTAACTTTGATAAAATGTAATGTCATAACTTTTTTATTATACAGTCAAACTCGGCTATAACGAACACTCGTTTATTGCGAACCATTTGAAAAAAGTCCCGTCAAAAACGCCTATATAACCCAGCAAACATGAATGAGCGGAAAATAGACGGGCCGTTGCTGTTAACTGCGGTAAGATGTCGGCAGCGGTACACCGATGTCGGTAAATAATTGGAATTGATATCAGATTTGCCTTTTTGGCTGAACATACGCATATTTATTATGGATGTTTTGAATTTAGCCAGAAATTACCCGTTAAAGATTTGCGATAATCGCGCCGATGTCGTTTTGACACATATGTGGCATTACGCGCCGCACCGCTGCGACCTCTGTAATGAAACTGCAACATTGGCATTACTGAATATCACGTTCGCAGTTGGCCATACTGCTGATTTCGTGTAGGTTGTCAAATCGGGTATTTTATATTTTGTCTAGTCATTTGGCCATGAAAAATAATAACAGTGGCGAGAATTTTTTCAGATTTATGTGTTGTCATTCTATCTATTCGGTGAAATATTTTTCCAGGCCAGTTTAAAATGTAGATAAATATAAAGTCACTCTACACATGCACTCTGAATATAGGGAAAAAACTGTTCTTACGTGTTTTTGCCTCCTGAACACGAATCCGGAAGAAAAATGCGGTGGTCTCATACCGTTCCTGAGTTAGAGAACTTTTAAAATTTTTATAACCTCATTTTCAAGCACCGTTTTCTCACCCAAAACTCACTCAGAATGCCTCCTTCTTTTTACCAGCGTAAACAATACACCCTAAATCACTTATTTTCGGCGCAACTTTGCACAAAATATCGTCGTTTTTATCGAAAAAATCCTCCTTCTTACTCAGTTCCAAATAAATAAATTTCACATTTTGACAGATGGAATTAAGTAACTTTGCCTTATTTTTCATGTTGGTGATAAATGAATCACCGCCCACAACAATTGAACATATAAATGAAAGGGAAACTATTGCTCACATTTGAATTCGAAAAGTTGGCCGTGATTCATTTATCACCAACATGAAAAATAAGGTTAAGTTACTAAACTCCATCTGTCAAAGTGTGAAATTTATTTATTTGAAACTGTGTAAGAAGGAGGATTTTTTCGATAAAAACGACGATATTTTGTGCAAAGTTGTGCCGAAAATAAGTGATTTAGGGTGTATTGCTTATGCTGGTAAAAAGAAGGAGGGATTTTGAGTGATTTTTGTGCGAGAAAACGGTGCTTGAGAATGAGGTTATTTTTTTTTTAAGTTCTCTAACTCGGGAACGGTATGAGACCACCGCATTTTTCCGGATTCGTGTTCAGGAGGGAAAAGTTTTTTCCCTATATTCAGAGTGGATGTGTAGAGTAACTTTATATCTACCAAAATGCAATATGTGGGAAATATGGATGAGTATCTTGGAAACCATTTGAGATACAATAAAAATGGTTGAAATGAAGAAAAAGTTGTCTGTTTAGATAAATAGGAACATTCTGGCTCCACAGTTTCAGAAATCCTCTACAATTAGTGGTTACAGAGTGAAAACAGTGAATTATATATATCTAGTCCATGAATCAATCGATTCTGAATGTTTGGTGAATTCTTTATGTACAATAATGACCTATCTTCATTGAAGTTTCATTGTTTTCGAAGATATAATGCTAGATTGTTCTTAGGCGCTTATATGGGCCATTTTGCTTTCATTGAAACCGTCTTTTTGTTCATTGCCTTCCAAGATACCCTATACTTCCATGTACTGCATTTTGAATTGGACGCCCCTGTATATTTGCATAGATCATTGATGAAATCCCAACAGTGGAGTGACGCGGTCGATTAGTAGGATACCCGCAATCGCACCATAATCTGTACCATGCAATATCAGTTAATCTTAACTCTGTCTATCCGCTGAAGTCCCGCTATGTAATAAAGCGGGTGGTAGTCTAGAGGCCTACTGATGGCCGTCGCAACACGACGTATCATGATTATGGCCTGCTTATGTTGTCTGTCGAATGTTTTTGAAGTGTCTCTAGAGGCCCACGCGTAACATGTTTGCTGGGAAGTACACTATGCATTTTTGTTTGAGTATAACGAACTCGGCTATTGCGAACAATCGGACAAATTGAGTCCGTGAAACACATAAACTCGGTTATAACAAACTACCAGGAAATATTGTTCAATCAAGCGCGACTATAATTTGCGAAATTTAACGACCGCGGTCGACCGGTGGGATTCCCCTATTTTTCTGTTAGGTATTTGCCAAATTAAATACTCTAAAGATACCCAAGTTTTTTACTCGCATCAGCTTCTAGAACAGAATATTACTAAAGATATGCTTAAAAAAGAAGGGGACAAACAAGGATTACTGATTATTTTCAATCTGAAACTCTGTAAGCAGTTGTAATGTGTATCACAAAACTACCAGGCTGCATTATTTTCAATCTGAAACTCTGTAAGGAGTTGTAATGTCGTAAATAAAGTGAATCACAAATCTACCAGGATGCATATACTACATACATATTCTCTTTATAGCTAACACCCTTTATAACGAACCATTTATTAAGTCATTGAGCCGTTCGTTATAGCCGAGTTTGACTGTATACTATCTTGAAAAGGGGAACATTCTCTCTGAGTCGCAGCTGATTCCACGTCTGATTTTATGAACACCCTGTTCCTATTTTCAAACAAATCAATATTCTTATAGCACATATTCAATGAATAGGAATTCTAAGAGCGAATTTACAGGATCGAATGAATTGGTCAATTTTGTGACCTTGAATTTTATTGATAGGTGTAAACAGAAAATCGTCGTCAATTTGAACTTGACCAATAAATTGATGAGTTTAGAATCGGTTCTAATTTTTCATCAATTTTTAGTGACAATTTGCAGTAACTTTCGGCTATGAATTTGAAGCCTGCTAACAGAGATTTTCAGGTTATGTTATTATTTACGCGATTTCACATACCCTACCCTAACCGCAAGAAAACTTATTTTACGAAAAAAAAAACATAATTCGCGTTGCATTACATTCGCAGCAACGTGCATTGCTGAATATAAAAGAAAGAGATGTAGAAGATGGTGGATTAGACCTTGGATTGAGAAAAGAAGGAAAGGAAACTTGACATTAGTCCACGAAGAATTTCTGAGTGCAGATCCTGATCATTTTAAACGATATTTAAGATTAAAGTCAATTCAATAAGCTATTGAATAATATTCGGAACTTTTCCTATAGTTGAACCATTTCTTGTCAGTATATTGGTATTCCTGAGTAAAATCTGTTTCCAAAATTGACCAATGAATTGTCAGGTGTTAATATAACCCATATTGGTTAATTTTGTTTAAAGGTTGTAGACGATGTGGTAACTTGATTACTCTCGTTTCGGACGTCCATCGTCTTAATGGGTTCAAAAAGTTTTCACGACGTTTCAAATGCTTGTATCTGCAATCGTCTTCAGGTGAATGCTGACAAGTTTAGGTGCTACTTACCAATTTATATGACTGCCGGTGCAATGATGCGTGTAATCCCGTCATGTGCAGTGGTGCGTGTAATTTTGCGCGGTGTGGTGGTGCGTGAAGTTTCGCGCCTCTGCAGCCCGCCAGAAAGAGCAATCAGATCTCAACGTTGAGATCAAGAACGTATGGAAACCACTGATTGCTCTTTCTGGCGGGCTGCAGAGGCGCGAAACTTCACGCACCACCACACCGCGCAAAATTACACGCACCACTGTACATGGCGGGATTACACGCATCATTGCACCGGCAGTCATATAAATTGGTAAGTAGCACCTAAACTTGTCAGTATTCACCTGCAGATACAAGCATTCGAAACGTCGTGAAAACCTTTTAAATCCATTAGACGATGGACGTCCGAAACGAGAGTAATCAAGTTGGTTAATTTTATTGTTCAATTTTATTGGGTCGTGTAAATTTGCACTAAGGAATGCCTCACACCCACGGAGATAAATAGGCTATATGGAGAACTCTGATATTTTTACATTCTTGCGCAAGTTTTTATACAGGCAGAACGGAATATCAGAACATATAGGAACTCTTTCATCAATTTTAGACTAAATTCAGCTTTTGATACTCACTTCTTGATTTGCAAATATGTTTGAAATATTGTATGTGGAAAAGAAAGGTTCTGAACCCGATCTTCTGGAAAGTTTGGGAATCAATAATTACAAAAAGTCCCAATATTTGATAATTCACACAATTTTCCCTTGTTGAATTTGTTTTTTTTAAGATTTAATGGGTAATGGATAAAATTCCCGTTCTATTTAATTATCTAATGGAATATCATTGATATCCTTAATTACATTTTTCAATCTGCTCTGCTTATTTAACATGATTATTGAGTTAATTTTATCTCGACCTGAAGAAGCTATCGTACATCGAAACACGTATCGTGGTAATGCAAATTCATTCACACTAATTTAATAAAGTGTCATCTGTTTACTTTATATGGTTTTTCATCAAGTACCGGCCGCGTCAATGAAAAACAAACATTGACAGGTGGCTATTGTAAGTGATAGGGTATAAATTTTTCAGTGTGATTTATTTCTTGAAAATCTACTGTTTTTATATTTAAGTTTATGTATTAACTAACCTGTTGCACCAACGTTAACATTTTATAAAAAAATTATAAGACAAATGAAAAAAAATCATGAAAATTCGATAAGAGAAAAATATTTCTTATGAAATTTTATTCCAGAATTTGGAAGGAGCCATCGATTTTAAACTAACTTCCCGATGAGCTAAAGGCTTGAAACTTCAGACATAGCCCAGAACTGGATGACAATGCAATATCAAGTCGCTTTCTTATCTGTCTGTTTGTCTGTAATAATAATATTAATAATAATAGTGGTAGAGGCAACGATTTTGAATTAACTGAAATAAACCTGAAAATTACCACATCTGTCAAGACAAGCAAAAAATAACTATTTAGATAAAAACAAATCTAAAAAATTCTTATTTTCAACCACTTATAAAACTGAATTCATGAGGCTGCAAAACAAGTTAAAATATGAAATGATAAGTGATTTTTTTAACTCGAATATGGATAGAATTCTCATTTGAATGAAAACCATTTCGTTCAGTTTTACAATAGAGAATGGCGGAATGAAGTTTACACCGTTTTATGTCCTGACTGTTTTTTAATCCCCACAGCAATTCGAGAATCTACGCACGGTGCTGGTCTAATCGAAGTTATCATCCCCATTTTGAATTTATACTATGTTCCTTTTTTAAATACCCACGCTGTAAAAAACGTTGACCCATAAACATTCGTTCGCATTGCGGGAATTCGTAGCATAAACAGAGTACAAGTTCCATCTCGCCTCACCAGAGAAACACTAAATTTCACTTAGCTCATTTATACCCTGCATTCTCGGTATTTCCAAACAATATGGCAACGCTGGTTCTCGTAACGACGGAATATTCCTAACCTCACTCAAAGAGAGTAAACGTTATACGTTTACTCTCTTTGAGCCTCACCAATCTTTTCCGAAGCTGTAAAAAGGAACGTTTACACGCTTGCCAAATCTCAGCAAGCGCCCACAAGCAAAAGCGTGTGAACGGGAGTGTTTGGCTTGGCTTGCGATCTGGTCGGGTGTCGGTTTTTGACCACAAATCAAAGGGCCTTTGCGACAAGCACTTGTTTAGTATCGTTTGTGATCTCGCGTTCGACGGACGCTGACGGATGGTTTGCTCTGTGAATTTCAATCATCCACCATCTTCTTCTTTGTCGGACTTTCCTTTTTTTGTTTTGTTTTGTATGTATTTTGAATGAAAGTATGATAAACCCAACGCGATAGCCGAAACAAGTTCGGTGTCCGCCAAGCTTGCCTGTTCGGAGCACACTGACGCATTCACAAGCATGTAAATGACTCTCAAATGCGAGCCTAGCATTTGTATAGCTTTAACGTTTGTGGACGCTTGCTGAGACTTGGCCAGCATGTAAACTTGAACGCGACCAGTCAAAAAGCAAATTATGCAAACAGTTTCTCGAAACAGAGATGGCAATAAGGCTTGTCGTTCTGCTCTTTGAAAGTGCCTTTGTTGAGTTGTTTCAAGCAAAAGGCGCAGACGAAGTGCTCGGGATGGAACTTTCTGAACATGGCGGTTACGCAACGACCGGAAATGGGTTTGTGGCAGCCGGCGCACAGGGAGCCTCTCTTCAGGTGGTAGTGGGTTTCGCAGTACGGTTGCCCTTCGTGGTCGAAGAAAGAACCTCCTATGAAGGGTTGTCTGCAATCCTGAAAACAAAATAGCGGGATTATAATACCTTCATATAAGAGGAGCATACAAGGCAAAGAAAGTAATGAATTAACTGAAAAAGATTAACAATAACTCACGGAGGGATTTTTTGTTGGTCTCAGTGAAAGAATCTTCAGATGGAAGCTTAACCAAACAACATATATTTTGCCAATGTTGGCATGAAAATGGAAATTAGAGAATTTTGAACAGCCATTTTGAAATTACGGGACCGATTTGGTCTATCTTTGATCCCAATCGAGATATAGATTCAAAATATTTTTGTGCCAAGTCCCGTCAAACTGCTTACCCCGCAGGTCACGACACTAGTTTCCTCTAAGATCTCAATCTTCGAGAGAACTGAGGATCTGAGGGTGGTTGTGCAGTATCTATCCTGGGTAAAGACAATGGAGCGAACTGTGGGTGAGGCTTATTTTAAATATAGAAAGTTCGGGTTGAACATGTCTAGAAATTTGAGGATTTTGCAGTTATGGCTCCCATTTTGGAGCCAAACTCAAGTAAAAAATATAAGTTAGGGTAAAAGAAGGGCGTATTTTCCACACTGAAGTCTCAATCTGACTACTCCTCAGTTGTAGTCACTTAGGTAGAGTTTAGTATTTTGGGACTTGACGCTGGGCTCTTAACTGCCTACCCCGCAGGTCTCGACACTAGTTTTCTCTAAGATCTCAATCTTCGAGAGAACTAAGGATCTGAGGGTGGTTGTGCAGTATTTATCCTGGTTAAAGACAATGGAGCGGAACTGTGGGTGGGACTTATTTTAAATATAGAAAGTTCGGGTTGAACAGTGTTTAAAAATTTGAGTATTTTTTGGTTTTGGTTCCCATTTTGGAGCCATACTCAAGTAAAAAATATAAGTTAGGGTAAAAGAAGGGAGTATTTTCCACAGTGAGGTCTCAATCTGCCTACTTCTCAGTTGTAGTCACTTAGGTGGAGTTTGGGATTTTGGGACTTGAAGCTGGGCTCTTAACTGCCTACCCCGCAGGTCTCGACACTAGTTTCCTCTAAGTTCCCAATCTTCGAGAGAACTGAGGATCTGAGGGTGGTTGTGCAGTATTTATCCTGGGTAAAGACAATGGAGCGGAACTGTGGGTGGGGCTTGGCTTGTGGAGAAGACGGTAGAGTGGAGGGTTCCAAGTATTGGGTAGTCTGCGACCATCACGTTTATTGGGGGATTTTGCACGATTTTCTTTTTTATTGTATTGCTGCACATCATTTTGAATCGTCGTGCAATTTTGATTTAGATACAGTAAAAATTTTGGAAAAAGAGATGACTTATTCAAAGAGATTGTTGGGGGAAATGATTCAAATCAATCTCCATGATAATCGCGTAAACCAAAAAAGTGATACACAAAACCTGAAAAAATATACACCCATATTCTAGAAAGGTTCAAAAGAAAAACAGATTTCTGAATAATGACACACAAAAGATTTGTTTTGTTTTTTCGTTTCTATATCTACGTAGTGCTGCAATATTTCAGGTGGGATGATCAGTTGTATATTGACCATACACGGTTGTGTGTTGTTTCATTTTAACGTATCTGTATTTGTTTATATACAATTTTAAAGTTTTAATGTGTAATTTGTGCCAATATGTTTTTATCGACAAGAGTTTGTATTAACTACTCAACAGTTTTTTAGTTGAATCCATGAGCAGGAAAAACTTAGTTTTGAAGGTGGGTCATGGATATGTTCTTCGTTTCAATATGTACGTGAATATTGTCATTTCAGTTTTGAAAAAGGAATAAATTAATCCCGAAACGTCAGCGATAAAAAATTTGTTTTATTCCCTGGTCCTAATTCCCGTTAAATCCAATTCTTGGGACGATGAATCATTTATCAAACAAATTTAAACTGTTGCACTTCAAAAACACTCTATTTATCAAAGGGGCAAATAAGGATAATTTGCGCTATCTGGAGTAATTCGCTCAATTCCGCCACCGCAGCGCCACTTACAAAGGTGCTCCAAGTCCATAGTGCAATTAATGTGTTAACCTGCTTATGAAAAAATATTGGAAGTTGCTGTAAAAGATCAATGTGTTTGTGACAGAAAATGACATATTATTAAAAGAAAAAATGCCGTTCACTTCAGTATGTCATCAAAGTAGTTCAATGTTCACAGTTTCGAAGGCCCTTTTAAATCTAAGAATTTTCGTTTGCAATTTCAACTTTCTAGGACAAAATACTATGGCAGTTTCACAAGAATGTGAATGCCTGAATCCCCTATGGATGTTGACGATCTAAAAACAAAATGAGAGAGAAGCTCCGGAATATAACTTTTTCTGACGCAAAAAGGTCCGCTGAATCCAAAAAAGTGACCATCTCGTCGATCGGACGGCAGCTAAGAGAGCTATGATGTCGCAAAAACTCGAAACGTCGGTGCGCCGACAGAAAATATGGTAATAGGTTCTTTATTTCATGTCCTATCGACGAAATAGTAACTTTTTTGGATTCAGCAGAGTTTTTTACGTATAGAAGAGTTATTTTCAGATTGCGCTCCAATGGTTTTTTTATTTGACATATGTCAAAGTCGACCGGTGCGCCATCTATGATTTCTCTAGCCGTTATCTCGATTTTTCAGGATCCACGGTGAATCTGTTGGATTGAGATACCATATATTTTGGTTTAAACCGGACCCATTTGGTTTTTCGAAGATATTTAGGGGTGAGAATTGAATAAATATGTTTAAAAAAACAAGACAAGTTTTTATACAAATGCACTAAAAAAAATAATTTATTTGTTTGACCTAGGTTATTCTGTGAGTGCAGATTCAAAAGCTGGCAAGCGAATATAAAATAGGTATTCTTGCGCAACAATTAAAGAAATAATTTTTTCCTTTTTAGTGCATTTGTATAAAAGCTTGTCTTGAATTGTTTTCAATTAAAAACAAAAAAAAATTAAAAAGAACATTATGAAAAATATGCAAAATAGACCAATCCTCGCCTCTTATCTCTAAAACTACTAGACCTAAAATGTTAAAGAAATCAGGTAATATAATGCATCACTTGGAGTTCATAGGGAAAATTATAAAGAAAGCCTTAGGTCCCATAGACTTCTAGCAATTAATTTAACCAACCTGTCGTCTACAGAACCCATTGCGATTATACTATAATATAGAAAATAGAATTTTCAATCGATTAGAATAACATATTTTGAGATCCGTGCTCCGGATATATTTTTATCGATTTTTCAAGTTGGAAAATAGCCAGAAATAAATTGAATGAACCGAATCATTCTTACCGATTTTTGCAGTGCGTTATAAAAATATAATTTATGCAATTCGAATATATATATATATATATATATATATATATATATATATATATATATATATATATATATATATAAAACTAGGGGCATTGGGGTAAGCAGCAATGAAAAAGTAAACTTTAAGGTTTATCCAAGCTTTCGGAAAAGTTTATTTCCATCATCAGGGAGACTACAATAGATGAAAAAACCAATAGTAATACATATTCAAGTGCGAAACAATATGCTACTTACAACTTTGTTGAGGTTGGTTTCAATGATGTTAAACATATTCATCTAACATAGTGATACAAAAGAAAAAAACCGTAGATCGAGGAATAAAACGAAGTTCAAATTTACTACAACCACATTAGAGTTGTTTAAAATCATATAAATATAACTGTGTACTCTATGTGGTGTGACAAGTGAAACTGACAGGTTAGGAATTAATCTCGCAATTATATTTAAGCCAACGACACCTGAAGGGTGTCACTTGGAAATAGTTACATTGTTGCCAACTGTTAGATTAGTACCAACTGATGTTACCAGGTGGCGGTAATGTTAAGAAGAACTATTATTTTATATCACATTGTTGTCAATTTTGATTGATATCTAAGGACAATAAATAAGAGATTTCGCTAGAATGGTTAATGTTTTTTTTATTATTTTTTTTTTTTTATTATGTTACATTGTTGTCAATTTTGATTGTATCTAAAAAAAAATAAAGTAGATCTCACTCAAGTGGTTAATATCCGTTTTTTTATTTATACAATTCTTTTCTTGGGAAATGAAAGCCATTTCTAAGAATGTTCTCTCAGATGTATGTGACTCTGTCGCTAGCAATTACGATTCAATGAAAGTGCTAGCGACAGAGTCACATACATCTAAGAGAACATTCTTAGAAATGGCTTTCATTTCCCAAGAAAAGAATTGTATAAATAAAAAAACAGATATTAACCACTTGAGTGAATCTACTTATTAATTGTCTTTAGATATCAATCAAAATTGACAACAATGTAATATAATAAAAAAAAAAGAATAATAATAATAATTAAAAAATAACCATACTAGCGAAATCTCTTATTTATTGTCCTTAGATATCAATCAAAATTGACAACAATGACATATAAATAATAGTTCTTTCTAACATTACCGCCACCTGGTAACATCAGTTGGTACTAATCTAACAGTTGGCAACAATGTAACTATTTCCAAGTGACACCCGTCAGGTGTCGTTGGCTAAATAATTGCGAGATAATCCTAACCTGTCAGTTCATTCACACCATGAAAATTATATTTATATAATTTTAAACAACGCTAATTGGTTGTAGTAACTTGAACTTCGTTTTATTCCTCGATCTACGTTTTCTTTGTATCACATGTTAGATGAATATGTTAAATATGAACCAACCTCAACAAATTGAGTACATATTTCGCACTGAACATGTATTACTATTGGTTTTCATCTATTGTATTCCTGATGATGAAAACATTTCCGAAACTTGATAAACTAAAAGTTTACTTTTCATTGCTGCTTACAATATCCCTAGTTTTGTATATATATATATATATATATATATATATATATATATATATATATATATATATATATTTATATATATATATATAAATATATTGTAAGGTTAGCAGGGTTGCCTCTGGTTCGACGATACTGAATTTTCGATGTCATAAACTATGCAGACATACAACCTACGCAACTTTTCCCGATAAAACCACCGAGACTCGGTCTCCAAAATATCGCACAAACTCGAGAAACACCCAGTACGAGTCGACGGAAAAACATCGCGAAACACGGAGAGCGGTTCAGAAATATATCACGTGGGTACACAATTTGTGTTGTACGCCACACGAGAACATTTCTTACTTTTTATTTTATTTTAGAATAAGAGAGAGACCACAAGCACAAGAACCACAAATCCGCTGTAGTTTAATATTTATATACAGACACCTAAAAATAAACCCGGCTCCCAAAATATATACTGTGATACTAATGGAGAATCAGTCCATTTATTATATCGAAAACAGGCATTTCTAGCCTCGCGCCAACTACTTGTGGTCCCTTTCGTTTCTTGTTTTTTTTCTTTTTCGTTTTGTTTTCTTTAATTCTTGCTTTTTTATCAACCTTTATTAAAATATACAAATATACTTTATACAATAAAATTCAAGGGTATTCAAGGGGAGGGCATTCATAAGGGGAAAGAGGGGCATAGCTAGAGAAGGGGCATATCAGGGGTTCGGTGGCATTCTACTCGTCCTCCTCTTCATCGGCTCCAATGCAACCTGGGCATACCGGTTTACCTTCAACCGCATAGAAAGACTTTCCTTGGACGGGCAACTTGCAATCCTAGTGAAATTTACAAGGCATAAAAACAGATAAAAATGCTTAAAAATAATTTTCGTTGCAACCATATTTTTCCTTTGTTCGGGAAATCCTTCTTTACACCCTAGGCATGAAAATAGTTCCAAGCCCTAGGCCAATTTGATCAGATACTCACCCTGCAAACGAAGCAATCGGGGTGCCATTGCGAATTCAAGGCGGAAATGTAATTTTCCATGATGGCGCGGTTACAGGCGCCGCATTTGGGGGCGAACATGTCGAAGTAGTCGTCGCGGCAGTAGGGTTTTCCCTCGCGCTCGTGGAAACCCTCCTCACCGAATTGCTTGCCGCATTGGGCGCAGAAGAAGTGGTCCATGTGCCAGGTCTTCTCCAAAGCGGTGACGCATTTCTGTGGACAGAAGAGACATGGTTGGAAGTAACAGAAAAATCATTGGGAAACTTTCGAGTTTGAGCTATACTCAAACGAAAAAGGGGTACTAGAAACACTTCCAGTGCTGCCCAAACTCCTCCGTGAAAGCAAAACCCAAAGCCGAAAGTTTTCCCGGTTGGCAATCAACGATCAACAAGTGGTTGCACGTGAACCTACGTCCAAAATGGGTCCATTGCAATACGCGCATCTCGGGCTGAACAGGTTGTGGTAGTCCGGTTCGCAGTAGGGCTTTGCCTCCCTCTCGAAGAAGTTCCTGGTGCCCAGCTCCTGGGAGCAGTGGGCGCAGGTGAAGTGCTCCGGATGCCACGTCTTGCCGAGGGCCGTGATGACCTGTCCGACGATGGGTTTGTCGCAGGCGTTGCAGCAACCCTTCTGGCTGGTGTTGACTCCTTGGCGGCTCATGTCTGCTTGGAGGTTTCCTAGCATGGAATCCAAGTTCTGCTTGGCTGGAGGCTCGCTCTGCGACTGGGTGGCTTTGATGGGGCGCGCGTACTGCGAGTCCGTTACCGTGTGGTGCTGTAGCCCCTGGTTGACCTGGAAAATAAGAGGATTGAGTGAGATGCGCGAGTTTGGGCGTTGGGAAATTGTAGACACTGACCGTCGCTGTTAGTGTGTGAACGAAAACTGGCGCGGCCTATTTAATTTCTCGGCAAATGTGAGCGCGGCCCACGTCAAGCGCCCCTCCCCGCGCTCCTGAACGGTTTCTCCTGCGGGAACGTGCGTTCGTTGCGGCGTCCTTCTTGTACACCTTCTCGAAAGAGAGCGAGATCCGCGCGATGGATTTTTGAACGCGATTCGAGTGTGTTATTTCGGGAACGCCGTACATTTCGAATTATGTCACAAATTATAATTATATAGGTATCGGAAAAATTGTTCGATGCGTGCCAGCATGTTGGGTTCGGCGAGATTATTCTTTTTTAATCGGCAACAAGTGGTATATATCCACAAGTGGCAATGATCATAATTGATCAAATTCAGTTCAGTGTTTTGAAAAAACTATAAGTCATTTTGAAAAAAAAAACCATTAGAATTTCTGTTACTTCCCAGGGTAATTTCAGACAACGAAGTTCGACAAAAACATGATCTATTGAAAATCGAAGGGTAATTCTGTTGACATCGGAAAACGGAAAGTTACCGAAGATTGGCCTTTGTAATGAGTGGTCTGACTTCGGATTCGGAATGCATACTGCTTTCTTATTATCAATGTATTCATTCCAATTATTTTTTTCAATATTGAAACAAAGCACTTTATGTACAAAAATTGGAACAGCATTTATAACAATTCTCAGAAATGATTGAGGTATACCACAGGGTCCTACACTTCATATAAAGATGATTGCAATTTTTAAGGTATTCACATTTTATTTTTACATTGAAAAACATGTAAACTTCCAGCACCATAATCTTTTTCGAATGAACCAAAGGCGGACAAGTTCTCACCTAATATTTACAATTTTTTTTAACTCATTAAATATGAATATTTAGGAACGAAAAAATTCAGGTATCATTTAGATGCTTGAATGAACAATAATCGGTATAATGAACAATAATTGTCAATTTTTCAATTACTTATTGAATGAAATAAATTGTAATTACTAAATCAACATAAAAACTTGTGTACATTTCAAATTGAAAACCTGAGATTTCTTCCACTTCTGGAATCCATTCTTCGAATGGTTTAAGAGAGATCTCCGTTTATCAAATTGGTAAATTTTAATTTTTTACTTTTTCATTAACAATTTTCAGGATGAAGAAATTATAAAACCAAATAGAGATATAATTTTTTTTAGAATGTTTCGATTGTTTCATCCCAAAATCACTGAAAACTATATATTTTTTTTGTATTTTAAATCAATTGTTTAAAAAAATATAAACAAACGCATTGTTTTATGACATTATAAAAAAATTCTTTTTGAGCATTTGACCATTGATTAAAATTATGATTTTTAATAAAAAATTGTATTGTTTAAAAATGCATTTTTTAATTAACAATTTTGTTCTGTTGCTAAAAATATTATTTTCTATAGATTTTTTCAATTTCTGAAACAAAAATGTGAATTTTTTATATAATAATAAATAAATAATAAACAATTTGTTATAAATAAATGAATAAGCTTGCCATTTTTTCAAAGCTCAATCTATTTATCATTTAATGGAGTATAAAAAAGATTTGAAGAGTCCTTGTCGTATTGCTAATAGTTATTTGCACTGCATTGATAAATAAAATGGTAAGCATAAAAACATGAGAATATTTGAATTGATATAAAAAATAAAAAATAAATCTCAAAAAGTCCTATACGATTGTTTTTAGTTTTTTTCAAGTATCTAAAAGAATAGAACGCATTTTCATTTGTTCCTAACAAAGTGTTTATTAAATAAACAAATAAAAATCTAATTTAAAAGAACACTAATAAAAATGTTTTTTTTTAAATGGTTCCTTAATATTACTTCTTAGCAACAAAATGGTCAAATTCTCAGAAAGAAATTTTTGATAATGTCATAAACAATGCGTTCGTTTATAACAATTCTTTAAGCAATTGCAGTATTTTATTTTTTTTTAAATGAAATAATGAAACATTAAAAAATTTGGTTTAATTTTTTTTCCCTTAATTTTGATAAAAATAGGGGAAAATCGAAATTTACACATTTTATTTTTTAAACACTCAGGTTTTTAATTTGAAAATCACACAGGTTTTTATGTTGATTTACAAATTGTAATATAATTACTTAATCACAAAAGTATAAGTAATTGAAAAATTGCGTTTTTACAGATTATTGTTCATTTATCTATCTAGTTGATACCTAAATTTTCGTGTCGTGTCGTGTCGTGACAATTTCAGACAACAAAGTTTGTAGACAGATCTATAGATCATATTTTATTCAAAATCGAACTACCGTTTTTTCATTATTAAACGATCAATTTAAATTAAAAAAATTATATTGAAGAGGGCACTGTCTTAAAAAAAACAAATAAATTATTGCTGGTAATAATTTTTGATAGAAGTGATCCACTCAAATTATTCCAGTTATACTTCACCTATATAACCTACTCATAATATATTTAGAGCAATATCGAATCACCAGTATGCCTCAAAATGGTTTTTACCCAGATAGATCAACAGAGAGTTTCGTCTTTTCTTCTACAATATATTCAAAAATATTTGAATCGGAAAATGCATGCTGGACGATCTCATTGAAGCTTTTGATGATTTGGAACTGCAATTTCTCAAATAACTTCATTTTCTAAGTATTAGACGAAAAATACTATCATGGTTAATGTTCTAACTAAGAAATAGAAAAATTTTCATTAGAATTAACGGCGCCGAAACAAAAACGTATGACATGAATCTTGGAGTGCCACAGGGATCAATACTAGGGTCACTCATATTCCTTATTTTCATAAAACTGCATGAATTCTGATTGCCTAGAATTATATGCAGATGATATATCACTGGCAGCATACGTTAAAAGTCCTCAAGGGATACAAGGAAGGTTGAATTATTTAGCGAAAAAATTAACGGACTGGTCATTAAAAAATGGTATGATACTGAATCCTCAAAAACTGTTTCACTCCCCTTAAACGCCAAAAGAGATTCAAGTGGTCTATATTAAGTTCTTCTGTTTACTATGCGCTTGTGTACAGTCAAATCAGTGAAGATATCATTGATTATTATTATTATGGAACACGGAGTATAAAAATTCTCGAGAATGGTTTAGGTATACCACAGGGACATGTACTAGTGCCACTTCATGTAAAGATGTCATTATTTTGTCAATTAAAAACATGTTCCTTTTGAACTTCCAGAATCACGATCTTTCGAATGAACCGAAGGCTGAAACGTTCTTACCTTGATATTCGATAAGCTGGCCATGAGGTCATCGAGCTCCCTGGTAGCTGTTGAAGCTGCCGGTGTGTGTGTAGCTGTAACTTGGGCGGAAATCAGCTCGGTCTCGCCAGGATAACCGGTTTCCGTTTTCGTTTCCTTGACGGTTATCACTACCTTTTTGGGTCCCGCATATATCACGTCCCTAAATGAAATATATATGAGATCTCACTGTTACACTCGAAAGTGTAAGTGTTTTATGGTAGCCCCATGAAAAGGTAATTACATCAATTCAATCCAACAATTATATCAACTCAATCCAACTACAAGTTTCATTAGTGGTGGTCTTCAATCCAAATTTTGGTTTCGAGATGTAGTTGACATATTTACTTTGTATTCATATACATTCTTAGAAAACATAATTCTTCAAAGAAATCTGTCAATATACAGATTCGCAAATATAATCGCTGACCATAGGTTAGAACGAGAGGAGAGGTACTCTATCAGTTGCCCAGAACAAAATATACGCGATAGATAATCGAGTATTCAACTAGACCACTCTAGAATGTTTCCCCTTGCTACTGTCACGCCTCGAGTCATAGCACAATTTACGTTGCAGCTTTCAGTCGCAATCACAATATTCAAAGTGGCGAATGTAAGGTAAGCCCATA
Source organism: Gonioctena quinquepunctata (assembly GCA_018342105.1). NCBI lineage: Eukaryota > Metazoa > Arthropoda > Insecta > Coleoptera > Chrysomelidae > Gonioctena > Gonioctena quinquepunctata. The sequence goes on from JAFIRS010000130.1 coordinate 488,292, forward strand.
ACGATTGGAAATAAAATAATTTCTTGCGAATTCTAAAATGTACAAGGAAGAAAAGATACAAATGTCAAAGTAATATTTCACTCGATGAATGAAACAATAAATTTGTCTATTAATGCATTCCGTCGAATTCCACCATACAAACCAAAATCCCCTGGTGCTGATGAGGTTATTAATACTGTTTTGATTCCCATAACATACATGCGTACGTGTAAGCTCCATAACTTTTTTCCATCCAAGCTAGCGACTTGTTTTTTTAAAAGGTCCGGCAATAAGGCACATGTAAAGATATTTCTATTATATATACCATTTGTAATGTGTCATTTAAAAAAAATCGCAGTAGGCGTTGGAACATCGACTCGCGAGTTTGCTTGCATCTCAAAAGATCCGCTTAAGCTAAGGAATCGACTTGAAAAAAGTTGGTTCCAAAGTTATGATTTTTTCTGTGGGTCTATGCACGACGCTATTTTGACACGTAAATTGACATAAGTCAAAAACTATTTCAGATAAAATCCGAACGAAAAGCACGAATTCATCTCTACAAGTTTAATGGTACCCAGAGGTTATTCCAAAGGTGGATAATGATACATGTTTCGAACCTTTAAAGGTTCATCCTCAGCTACAATACAATAAAAGCCACAATAGTCACTTATAGAACACATTCCCAAACAAGAGGGGAGGCTGTGAGTGTTATACTTATATGTATAACTTTGTCAGGAGTAACCATACCACTGAAGTCATCCATATCGATGCTTGGTATCAGCAATAACCTTTCCTGGGAAAATCACGTGAGGTCCATTGCCAAAAGTGCATCCCAAAAACTTGGTTTTTTGTTTCGTGCCAAGAGCTATTTCACCCCCACTCAGCTGCTTATGATCTATAAGGCACAGATCCGACCTGTCCTGGAATACTGTTCCCATATTTGGAGCGCGGCACCTAAACATATCCTGAGGCTATTGGATTCTGTCCAAAAAAGGGCAATTCGTCTCGTCGGTGATGCCTCGCTTACAAACTCGCTCACTTGTCTGGAACACCGTAGAAAAGTTGGCGATTTGTCTCTATTTTATAGATATTTTCATGGGCGATGCTCTTCTGAAATATCAACAATCGTTCCTGCTTTGGCAGTCTCTTCGAGACTAACCCGTCAAGTTCAGTCATCACACCCCTTCGTGGTCACTTTGGAGACCTGCAGAACATCACTTTCCAAAGACTCGTTCATCCAACGAACAGCGAGGCTTTGGAACTCATTGCCTAGGGAGGTGTTCCCCGAGGCATACAACCTCCAGAAATTTAAGAAGAACACCAACTCCTACCTTCTTTCCCTTGGTTCCCACGATGTTCTCTGAACATTATAGGATATCCCTTTTCGTGGGAACCAGAACATTAAAAAAAATGTGAGTGTTGTACTAACACTCACAGCCCCCTCCCCTTCTTGTTTGGGAGTATGTGCTATATGTCACTATTGTGGTTTTTCTTGTGTTGTAGCTCTAACCACGACTGAAGATGAACCTTTAAAGGTTCGAAACATGTATCATTATCAGTAACAATTTTTGGAATAACCCTCTGGGCCCCAGTAAGCTTTTGGACAGGACCTCGTGCTTTACTTTCGGATATTCGAGAATTTGGACGTTTACAGAAATTTTATTTCAGATAAGGTGTTATATTGACAATTCAGTTTCGAATCCAAAAATGAACAAAAATGGGAGGTTCCCGTTTAAAAAACGGAACTCAGTTGTGTTTCTTATTTTGGGACATCCTTTATATAAATAGAAATGATTTTATTCAAAAAATCAAGTCGATAGCTTGGATAGAAAAAAGTTATGGAGCTTGCACGTACCCCTGGGTCACCCTGTATCTAGGGAATAACTCAGTTATCCAAAGTTGAGGAGAATTGCAATTTCAACAACTGACTCATAAGGTGAAATAGATGAACAGCAAGAGTCTCTGTTTATTGAACCTAACGCATTTTATGTTCGTTAAACTAACTTGGCTTGTTTGAAATAGATTATTTCGCCTATCCACGTACAATCAAAATAATCAGACTCATCCGAGTCGATTGCACCTCATACTCTATGCAATCAAAAATAACCTACATGAGATCGAAGAAAGCTCAGTTCGGTAGAACCTTGACATGTATTATTAATAAATTATTTGGAAATGCTTCATGATCTTGAACGAATTTAAATTTTATTAGATATACACCGCGGCAAGCGTTTAATAAATTTCGATCAAATCCTAGGGATAACTCAAAATAATAGTTTGCCAAAATATGTGAGAATTTAAAAATTATAGTGTTGTTGAAGTTGATGGCCTCGCAAAAAATGTTGACTGTTTTTTACCAGAATTCTCAAATCAGACCTAGTTTTTTGCTCGTAACGTTGATTCGCTAGCAAAAAAGTATTTATGAAGTAAAAAATTAAAATTACCTAGACTATTTCCCTCATTATTTTTGAGCCAATCAAACGGACGAAATTTCAAACAGAGAACCAATCAGATCAGTTTTATAGTGATAAAACGTCTTCTCGCTGTTTTATACTGACAATTCAATAAAAAATCGCATATGCCACAGTGCAATTGTCAATTTGACAGCGGCAAAAGTTAGCTGCAACTTTTACAGCGACAAATACACTAGTGGTTTTTTCACGTATTCATTTGTTTATCAATTATCGCGGTGTTGGTTGCCAAAATAAATAGTTTGAAATGTTTGTCAACAACTTATTGAATTTCTAAGCACTAACAATGAGTCGATTCGGTGAGTCTACAAACACAGTTGCACTAATACAGTTGCGACGCAATCATCAATCTGGCGACAATTTTCTATGTTTTGCGATACAAAAAGATATAATTTGAGCCAGATACTTCCATCGAGAAATTGAATGTAATATTGCAAGATTGGGCATTTAATATGCGAAAAGGTAACGGAGAAGACTACAAAGAAGCGGTAGTTGAAACAATTTGGAACACCACCGCTAAAATGCTACAAAGTAAATATTATAAAGAATTCAATATTGTATTTGACCCTTTCACCGACGTTCAGTTTAATCAATCACGAGCTGCACCTAATGCTACAAGCACAACCCGAAAAGAGAAAATCTAGTGCATCAGCTCTTGATAAATCTGAAGTATTTGCAATGGCCAGATTATATGACGAAAATGAACCGGAAAGACTTCAAAAGAAATTATATCCCATTTTGGCGTTTGAATTGGCTTGGCGCGGAGGAGGAGCAGCTTACTGCAAAACCACTTATTTCGTATCTGAAATTGAAAATAATGGAAAAGAAACTGGACGTATCGAGTATAATCCTCTATTTACGAAAACAAGACAAGGCGGTAACAATAAATTATGTGGCAGCAAATGGATTACGCCTAATATTTTAGAGAAATATATTTGCCCAATACGTTTATTTAAAAAGTTAATGGAAAAACGAGACACTTTTATAACATTGGACAGAGTATTTCTTACACCAAATCACTTTTGGAAGAAGGAAAAATCTAAAGGTTGTATAAGAATGTGCCGATTGGAATTAATGAAATTTCCAAATGGACTAAATGCTCAGCACAACGTATTGGTATAGATGTCAAACGTGTCAAAATTACAAATCACTAAAATCGAGCGGCAGCAGTTAGCGAATTAAGTAAAAAGCTGAATTGAAGAACAAGCTCTAATAAAAATAACAGGACACAGCAATTCATCATCAATAAAACCATACTTACAAGTTGACAAAGAGTATCATTCGAGCATTATTCAATCAATTCGTTTGGAAAAAGAAAAAACTTCAACATCTACTACAGAAACGATTAGCTGTGGCACCGACATCATTAGTCCTAGTATGAATTTCAATAACTGGGTTTTTAATAATTGTACATTCAAATAAAAATGTGTTTATTTTTAATATTTCATAAATAAAGTTTGCATTGATATGTTTTTAAATTTCTTATTCATTAAATTATCCTGCCGAATTAAACTCGATGTTTGTATTGATAACAGGTAAATTTGTGTTGTTCTAATTCTAAACTGTTTTCTTCAGCAATTTGACTCGAAAAACTGTCAACCTAAAAACGCTCCACCTTCGATGTCGCGTTTTTAATAGTTGACAGTTTTTCTCGTCTAATTGCTAGGCAACAGTTTCTCTTTAAACAACCCAAATTTACCCGATAAAATACAAACCTCTCGTACAATTATGAGTGATTAATACACGCCTATTCTAAGAACCAATGAGATTTCTTCAATTTCTCAAAATCGACCAATTAATAGTCATTTTTAATTATAAAAAACTACCTAGCTTTCCCAATAACTGATAAATATGCACCTTGATTTTGATAAACTATACCGTGAATGGTAGCTTTCACAATTCTATACTTTGACAACTGTCACTGTCAGATTATTTTCGAGTATTCTTAATACAACGTCGTTTCAAAATGGCAAGATTTGCTCAAGAATCTTTAGAAAATATCGAAGAAACTGTACAGAATGTTGTTCCGAAAAGTACAGTAAATAACCAAAAGTGAATATGGAAACAGTTTGAAATATTTTTAAAAGAGAAACATTATGAACTAATAGAAACTACTTCAAATCAAGAGCTTGGATTAGTCATGAAAGATTGGGCTTTTAATATGAAGAGAGCTGATGGTAAAGATTAAAAAGAATGCGTCATAAAGAATATGTGGAATGTTAACTCCAAAACTTCTTCAAGAAAAATACTATAAACAGTACGCCCGAACATTTAATCCATTTGCAGACATTGAATTCAAAGAAGCAAGTGATGCAAAAAATGCGAAACGAAAGCAGCTTCAGTCTATCCCCAACAAGAGAAGGCAAAGTTCAACTTCTCTAAGTAAGGAAGAAATATATGAAGTGATGAATTTGTGAAATGAAGATTGTCCAGAAGGGCGTCAAAAAAAGCTTTATCATATAATGGCACTCGAACTAGCCTGGAGAAGGGGAGAAGCAGCAAGATGCAAAGTGCTCTTTTTCAAAGAGGAAAAGAAATCGAATGGTAACCCAACTGGAAGAATTGAATACAATCCGATTTTTTCCAAAACATGCCAGGGTGGAGCTCAAAAATTATCAGACAGTAAGTGGTTAGGGCCTAATCACAATAATCTTCATGTGTGCCCGGTGAGGTTATTTACAAAACTTATGTCTAAACGCACTACTAGAATAACGTCAGACCGTCTATTTCTGACTGTAAATTCTTACTGGAATAAAACCAATTCTGGATGGTACAAAAATATGCCTATTGGGATAAATGAGATTGGAAAATGGACCTAACAATCTGCGGAAAGAATAGGGTTTGATACTGTTACAAACCAGATCACAAATCAATCAGGTATCCCGGAAGAACAGCTCATGAAAATGACTGGACATGCAAATGCTAAGTCATTAGGCCCCTATTTACAGTTAGACGAGGAACATCATGCTAATTTATTCAACAACCTCAGACCTAAACCTTCTGGGATACAAACTACGAGAGATATAAACATTATACAAGAAGATTCTGCTACGGAAAACATTAATGATATCCAAAAAAATATCTGGTCATAATATAACATACAACTATTGCACTTGTTCATAATATCTGTTATGTTACTGAATTTCAGTCAAACTCTGAATAATTTGTGCATATTTTAATATGTTTTCTATTAATTTGAAATGTTTATTGTTAATTTGAAATTGCATTTTCTATTTCAAACTAAATTGTCTTTATAATGTAGTTGTGTATTAATCTCCCTAAAATACATTCGATACATTTTTTTATAGCTAAATACATTTCATATCGTATTCAAATTTTATTGTCATTTGGCAAAAAATCTCGAATCAAGGGAAGTAGAAAAAATCGCTCGAGCAAGCTCTCGCGAATTTTTAAAATCCCTTGATTCTCGATTGTTTGCCATGACAATAAAACTTTTATACAATTAAACATGTATTTATCGATAAAAAAATTGTCTCTTATGTATTTACCCCCGATAAAACTACCAGTAGATTCGATATTGTTTTGCGATAAAACTACACTTAGTCCTGTCAGAATTAAATGTCAACGCATTCAATTCCTATATAGGGAAATAGGAAATGTAAAATTGATGGAATAAGGGATTTTGAACTCACTACATACAGTTATTTTATATTTGAATTCAAATATACCTTCAGCATGTTAGGAAGCCCCAGTTTTTTAAGTAAGACAATGAATAACTTAATTGTGTCATTTTCAGTATATCAATGAAAGTCCTAGTAGAGCAGTGGTTAGTGTGTTAATCCATCGCGCAGTAGGCTCGGGTTCGATCCCATACCAGGGAACTTTTTTTCATCGGTTCCAGATTCAAACATATTTGATCTGATAGTGATTTTTTTTATATATTTCAGGTTTTTTGGGTTATTTTCGAAAGCAGTGAATGATCATTGTGAATGAATGAATCTGTAAAACGAAGCATTTAGAAACGGTGATTATTCGATTTTGGATCGAAAAGAATTGTTGTAACTTTCCTTGTTGAAAATTATAATATAACATGAATTCTTATCCAGTTGTAAATGTGATTCGGGAAATATTCTCATCAAATATAATTCGTGCTAGAGGATTTTATCGTAATTTTTTTTCAATTTTCCCTGAAGCATTTTGCCTCTAGGAAATTTAATTTAACGTTTTATTATCAAAAGATAATAAGATCGCAAATCGCACTCAGTAAAATTTCCAAGCAAAATACTTTCCGAAAACTTCAAAAAAAAATAGAGCGATAAAACCCCTAGCACTTATGATATTACCCACGAGAATCACTTTTTGTGGATGGTAAAAATACGAGCAAACAATTCATGCAGCTGCAAAATTATTTTTCAATAACATTCCGTTTTTAACCCAACTAGAATTTCATTGAGAATTTTCCACAATTAACAAAAAAATCTAAAACTATACCGCAATTTCAAAATGTGTTGTGGACTGCGGAAATTTTACCAACATTATTAAAAAAAAATGTGTATCTGAATGTTTGTTAATTACTTCCACATCTAAAAGGGTGTGCCAAAAGTCGGTAGCATCTTTCTTATTTCAAATGGAAACCAATTTTTTTTGCATGGTTTGTTTGATTGGCCTTCCAATGGAGGATCTTTTCTAATACAGTTTTTGACATGTCCATATTTCTCAAAAAAAATTACCGACGTTGTAGTTCATGACAAAAATTTGTATCTCTCAAACTGTTGAAAATTAGGAAACCAAATTTGAGGAGCAGTTAACTGGAAATCCGGGCGAACTCCTGATGTCCCCATTCTGTACCATATGGGCGTAGACGATTTTCAAATTTGCATTCAAAAATTTTTTTTCATGGCACTTTCTATTTTTTTAAGCTTTCCAAAGAAAATTTAATTTTAATCAAGCGAGTTACTCCAATATTCCCCATACTTAACTTCAACCTCAATCAATCTTTATTTTCATTTTTTGATATGGTTTACATGTTTAGGAATTGTCAATAATAGATAAAAATATAAAATAGATAAAAATACGCAAGATAAAATCGACATATATAAACTAATAGAAAAATATTACTCAAACTTCTTCACACATATGCTGAATTTCTATAAAATAATCCACCCTATAAAGATACTTCTTAAGTAAAAAACATTTTAAATCATATTAAAAGAAGGACATTGCAGTTATATCCTTCAGTTTATCTGAAAGATTATTGAAAAGTTTGAGACCAACATGATTAAGAGCACTTGACGTTATTTTTCTTTTGGCAAAATGAACATGAAAATGGTGCCTTTTCGTGTTCGATATTCATGGACATCAGAATTTCTTATGAAAAATCCTTTATTTTTAAAAAACAAACACATATTTCTAAAATAAAGAGACAAGACAGTGCCATAACATTAAAATTGTTCTACAAGTTTCACTTCCTTTGAATTAGCTGAATTACACCACAGACAGATGCCATACCCCTAGTCTCAGGTATGGCATTAATACATATTCATCATCTGATACACTTCTTACACCGATCGTGAATAATAAAAAGAAATTTCAGACAATTCAACTTTGAAGATAGTTGTTGACAATGAGATTTTCAGCATAGTGTTGAATTACTATTTCACGAAGAAAAATATACTTTTCTGAATGATTTAATTTTTTAATCAACTACTCATATATGACATACTACAACTTTGATGAATACACATCATATACAGTGTGACACACTTAAGATGAAGACACCCCTGTATTTTAGTCATTTTTGAAAGCAAAGACTTGATTTTTGGTACAGACGTAGACCTTCATGGATCGCAACCCAGCCTACTGCTAAAAGGCGAAAAGGGCAAATTCTCGATATTTTGATTCGCCTTGGAGATACCGAAAAAAGTAGAAATGCTTTGACCCTACATACCGAATTTCAACGCAAAATTCAAATTTTGAATTTTTTTGTCATTTTATTTTGTGTTTTAACACTTTTCAATTTGGGCTAGAGTGTCATGGAAACAAATGAACTATTCATACCAATTGTCAGTTTGAAAGTAAATGCGTCAAAAACAGTAACAAAATGCCTATTGAACGTCTTAATTTACGAGAAAAATTGAAATAATAAGGTTATTTGGTGATGGTGCTCGAAGTAGCAGACAAGTTGCTCATGAATTCAACAGAAGACATCCGCAACGAAATCGTATTCGACATGGAACGGCAGCCTCCGTGAATAAACTTTTCACTCAAAGTGTATTGAAGATTTGTCCAGTTATCGACAATCCACATCGAAATCGAAGGTACCATGTTCAGCTTCAGTTCGTGCCAATCCCAAAATTAGTTTCCGTGAAAGGTCTGAGCAATTAAATTTGAGAAGAGAGAAAATCAGAAGATGTCTCGTTCGTCATAGAATCAAACCTTTTAAACCAAAGTTCTTGCACACATTGAAAGAAGGTGACGAATATGAACGATTAGATTACTGCTATTGGTCCCAAGAAAATTTTTTAAATGATAGAAATTTCCTAAGAAAAATTTGGTTCACTACCAATGGAATAGTATCTGCTCAAAATTGCAGATACTGGTCTACCGAAAATCCCCACGGGGTTTAAACTGTAAGGACCAATACTCTCAAAAAGTTAATGTATGGTGTGGTATTTTAGGCGACAGAATAATTGGACCGTTTTTCTTCAATAATACCATTAACGCTGCACGAATATTGATTTTTTTTTATGATGAATTATGGGAAATTGTAAAAAATTTGCCCCTCAATGTGCGACAACAGATGTACGTTCAACTAGACGGAGCTTCCGTTCATAATTCTTGGATGGTTCGAGAGTGGTAGAAATAGTCCCATATGAACAATGGCCTCCTCGCTCTCCTGACATAACACCAATAGATTTTTACTTCTGGGGAACTGTCAAGAATAAGGTTTACAAGTCTAGGCCACGAAATCGACAAGAACTTTGTGAGGGAATAAGGCAAGCCTGCCGTGAAATAAGTATTCCAGAACTTAGGAGAGTGGCCAATAATAATAGAAAAAGAATTGAAAAATGTATCAGAATTGAGGGCGGACCAGTTGAGAGAGACAATATTTGAAACTGACTTCCAATATTAGTGTTAATTTCATTTCCTATTCGAATTCGGTTCAATAAATAGTTTTTCATTAATTGTCATTTAATTTTGACCGATTTTATCGTCTCTGTGGCTTTTTAGTAACAACTAATAATCAAAATTTGAATTTTTTCATAATGAATATTATGTTTTTCATTCTCATTCCTACATTATGACGAATTTATTGTTTTCGTAGCTTCTTATTCAGAACCATTAATTGAAAATCGGACTTGAATATGAAAATTACAAAAAAATCTAAATTCGAATTTTGCGTTGAAATTCGGTATGTAGGGTCAAAATCAGCAACTTTTTCAAATAACTTTTTTCGGTATCTCCAACGCGAAGCAAAATATCGAGAATTTGCCCTTTTCGCGGGATTGCAGTAGGCTGGGTTTAAGGCTGTGACTCGGGCTGAGTATTGCGAAAAGTGCGGCCCATGAAGGTCTACGTCTGTACCAAAAATCAAAAATGAATAAAATACAGGGGTGTCTTCATCTTAAGTGTGTCACACTGTATTAACAAAATATACAAAGTGATTTCTTCATATTGCTTCCAACAAGGTGTTTGTCCAGAGATATTACCAAAAATTTAACCTCACTATGTGTATTGGTCAAAATGTTTTCACCAATCGAAATTTAAGATCTTCGATATTTATCTGGCGATTGTGAATTCGCAATATTTGAGTCTCTTGGATTTTGGAAAATAAGTTCCTACAGTTGAAGAAAGAAGAAGTTTTTGAATTGCAGTATCGGTAGCGGATATAACTAACGAAAAATCGTTTGCATAGCCGTAAATTTTCCGAATCCAAGTGGTTGATATACAAGACGAACAGAATTGGGCCCAAGATGAAATTTGGAGGACCACCCATTTTAAGTTCCTTGCTAGACGAACATATAGTTTTTATTTGACTAACATGTTCAAACTGCATAGACTAAGCTTTTATTCAAATGCACTAAAAAGTAAAAAATAATTCCTTTGGAAATACGACGTAGGTTATTCCGAGAGTTATAGATTCAAGAGCTTGTCGCGCAAAGTTTTCAGTTGGAAAACAAAAGCGACAAGCTTCTGAATCTGCAAATAATAGCTTTAATCGATTTCCATTTTTTGACTGTATACAGTGCTTCTCAAAAGTCCACTCCCCCCCTCTTATTTTTCGAACGATTATACATAAACAAGTGAAATTTGGAAACTGAATATTAAAGGTTGTAAACTTCCCTACTAGTGATGATAGATGACGAAATCGTCAAAGATGACGTCACAAGGCCATTGTGACCAATAATTTCAAATGGAACCCTACGGCAAGCGACACCTCCTTTAAAAGGTATCGAAAAAAACTATTCAATTATACTAATTTCGTTTGTATTTATGGCAGTTTTAGTGGCTCATTCGTAAACATTAAAATTTAAATTCCATTCAGTATGATATTAATTACAGATTTAAGAATCAGTATCTACTTAAAGAAATTGCTCGAAGTGACCTCCATTTACTTCCTGACAGTGGAATATCCCATTTTTAAACTCTTCTCGTACTTTTTCAAATGTGTCTGCGGAAACAGTCTCACATTCTGCAACAATACGTTATTTTAAAATGTCAATATTGTCAGGTTCAGTGGCGTAAACCTTCGATTTAAGGTACCCCCACAGAAAAAAAATCCAAAGGTGTGAGGTCCGGTGATCGAGGTGGCCATTCCGTTGAACCTCGTCGTCCAATCCATCTACCACGATACTCCTCATCCAAATACCGTCTTACTGCACCGTAATAGTGTGGAGAAGCACCATCCTGTTGGAATGTTATTTCCAAATTTCCGAATTCATCTGGATTATCTTCCAAAATTTCAAGGATTAACGGTTCTATTGCGTTTTGCAACAGTTCCAGATAAACCTCACCAGTTGAATAAGTATTTAAAAAAAAAGGCTCAACGATGTGGTTTCCCAGGATACCTGCCCAAACATTCACCTTCTGGGGAAATTGGGTATGTGTTTCACGAAACAGGTGAGGATTTGCGTCACTCCAATACCTCACATTCTGTATATTTACATTTCCATTTAGATAGAAAGTACTTTCGTCACTTAAACAAATTGTTTTGACATAGTCTGGCTGTTGGTTAATTTTAGTTTCCATATTTTCACAAAATTCTAGTCTTTGGTCTGGGTCGTCGTCTGAGAGTTGATGAACCATTTTTGATTTGTATGGATGAAATTTGAATTTTTTCAACACCCTGTGTACTGTACTTCGACTGACTTCACAAGTAGATGCAACGTGAGTTGTTGAAGAAGTAGGATTAACTATTACTTCTGCCAGTATATCAATTTTTTTCTCATCAGAAATTTGTGGTCTGCCAGATCGTTTCGCATCATTAATACTACCCGTTGTTTCAAACTCACGAAGCAGCTCCCTTAAATGAGTCCTCGAAACGGGGCGATCGGGAAACCTCTCATTAAAAATGCGTTCTGCTGCATGAGTATTTTGTCCAGTTTCACCAAGAATTAGGATCGCTGCTACTTTGTCACCTAAAGCACGTACCATTTCGCTTCTTGAAGCACTTAAACGTTCGGCTCATAACAGTTTAACAAATTATTAAAATGTACAAAAATATTAAAAGTACCAAAAGCTGCTAAAACAGTTAAACGTTTGATCAACAATACACAAATTATTAAATGTACAAAAACTTGGACAATTACAAAAACGTCGAATTAGGGAGACTAACAAAAACGTCAGCTTATTTGACAACTATCCAGAGGCGGAGCTTGAATTTGGAATTTTAGTATTAACTGATTTAATTCATCACAGCTTTGCGTTTTTTAAAAGAGAGTTGCCAAAACTGCCATAAACACAAACAAAATTAGTATCATTGAATAGGTTTTTTCGATACCTTTTAAAAGAGGTGTCGCTTGCCGTAGGGTTCCATTTGAAATGATTGGTCACAATGGCCTTGTGGCGTCATCTTTGACGATTTCGTCATCTATTATCACTAGTAGGGAAGTTTACAACCTTTAATATTCAGTTTCCAAATTTCACTTGTTTATGTATAATCGTTCCAAAAATAAGAGAGGGAGGGAGCGGATTTTTGAGAAGCACTGTTTAACCTTTTAGGAAATTCCAAATTACCGCAACCTAAAGTGGATTCCCAGAAATTCTCCTCAAAAGTGAAAAGCTTGTTGAACAAACATTTCGTGTCCATCAATTTGTTTTCTATTTTGGAAACCTGGCTCTAACAGAGTGCCAAAACTGCAATTAATGGTTTTAATGATCCTGATGCAAAGCAATTTCACGTACATGCCAAAAACATTTCAATAAGGTGTTTCACGTTGATGAAAAGTGACCATGTGATTAGCGAATGAATCTCAATTTTCTAGAAATAGCGAATTAAATCATGGAGATTTTCGAATGACTACCTGTTGAAAAAAAAAGGTAGCGCGCAACTCAGTACACGTGATAGAAGTGAAACTTATTTGGCGATCTAAAGTTAATCTATCATAAGTGATAAAACGGCGGAGAGGCCTGAAAATTACAATACCATTGAATTTTATTTCTTACTAAAGGATTCTTAAGCGCTTAGAAAAGAAAAGAAAGCGTTATAATTAAATTCAATCTATAATAAGCATTCATAAAATACCATTAAAATAATCCAAGTAATACAATTAATCAAAAGTTTGTCAAATTCAATATTTATTTTTCATACATATACTCATACGACCCCAACTTGGGAATTTCAAATGGAACACCCTGTATATTTAAACTTTTTTCTAGGGACGATTCTGAATACGATCATAGAGTTTTGTGACGAAAAATTGATACATTTAATTTTTCAGAAGCATTTTTATTTTTGCACCTAGAGTGCGTGGACCCACTTCAACCAATCTGATGGACATGAAACCTTAGTAAAAAATATTATATGACAGTTTTTTCCGCCTAGTTGAATGAATAAATTTTTAAATAAGTCGAACTAATTACCTATTTCACATTTCGAAATATTTAGTAAAGATAATTGGGGAATCGTTGGTCGATATAATGATGTTCATTGAGAATACCAATAGTTTGGAATAAATTGTACAGGATGTTCGATACAACAACACAAACTTAGCCATTTTCAAACATCGGTATTTTGATTTTTTCAAATGGAACACCCTGTATATTTTCATTTAAATCAACTCCTTTTTAATAACCCTACACTTTTCATTCCCCATGTCATGTACCTAAAACAACTCGTTTCCGAGATATTCTACATCCAAAAGATGGATATTTTTCCACAGAAAATATTGACAATGTTCGGCTTTGGTATCATATTTGGAATTAAACTTTGCATAAAAATCATATTTATTCGCATCTAACAGAAAATAACAATAATTAATGCAGCAAATGTTCAATGTGCCTGTCATTTTCACCAATACACACTCTCAATCTGTTTCGGAAATTAGTATCCACATGTGCCAGCATGTCCTCTGAAATTTCCCTGAAAGCAGTACGAATTCTTGCTTTCATATTTTCAGGAGTTGTAGGCGGAGTTTGATAGACAACCCATTTAATGTATCCCCACAGAAAAAAAAAAGTATAAGGTCCGGTGACCTTGGAGGCCACTGAACTGGCCCTCCTCTACCTGTCCATTTTTCACGGAATTCATTATCAATGTATTCCCGCACATCAGTGTGATAATGTGCAGTCGCGTTATCTTGTTGTAGCCACATTCTCTGCCTTATTGCCAATGGAATATCATCTTATAAATTTGATAACATACTTCGCAGAAATCTTAGATATTTTCTTCCATTGAGATGACTGTTGAAAAAAAAGGGCCCAATTACACGTCCAATGATACCTCCCCAAACATTCAGTGACCATCGTGTGATTGACATATCTAACGAAATGAGGATTTTCAGTTTCATAATAGTGCATATTATGCCGATTCACATGGTCATTGTTGTGAAACGTGGCTTCGTCCGAAAATAGAACATACTCAAAAAAATCATGATCTTGGTTGATTTTACCTACACTCCATTGGCAAAATCGCATTCGCTTTGGAAAATCTCTTTCAGTCAGCTCCTGCATCAACTGCATATGATATGGATGGTAATTGCATTTTCTCACCATCCGAGAAATACCACTTCGAGATATTCCCAACTCCCTACTCCCGGTAATATGCAATGCAATATCAAGAGTATTTTCATCATTCGTTACAGGACTAGCACGTTCAAACTTTTTGTAAAATACTTTTCTGGTTTCCTCAAAACTTGTTTTGAGGTCTCGAAATGCTCGCTGGTCGGATTCTTCTCTCAGGAAACTTTTGTTCGTAGAATCTAGATGCCAGTAAGCAATTGCCATCACTTTCCCCCAAAGCATACACCATTTTAACCATGTCCTCCAAACGATAATGCATAATGCCACAATAATTTTTAACACAACTGGATTGTAGTTTGACAGTTACCTCTATTTACAAATTCCGATAGTAATTTTTTCAGCGGTAGTCATGGATAACTAAACTAGAAAAAATAGTTACATTTGAAAATTTTATAACAGTCATTTTCAACCAATCAGATGCTTTATTTCGACATTGGTACTATGGTAACCAGCAAATTTTCTGAAAATTTTTCTTCCACATTAGCATGTAGACGTAAAATTAATAAGTGGAAATTTCCCGGCACATGACAGCTATCATATAATTAGACAAAAATAATATTGAAATAATATTGACAATATTTTTTATTTACTCACTTTATAAGTTGGAAATATTACAACAATTTATTAAGGTGTACATTCTATAATATCATTAATTAATTTTAAATTATTCAAAAATTCCACTTCTACCTCCTCTTTCCTAAGTGGTGAATAAAACACAGAACGGTGTTTTTTTCAACAATATGCCTGTGTTTCACAAAATAAAAATAATACTGAGACACCAGTTTATTTCTTTGAGTATTAGATTTGTTTCCAAAAGAAGGCACAATATCACGCAGAATGTTGCCAATCTCTTTAAATAAGTTTTCTTGCCCAGGATTTGATCCAGATTCTTCCACTAGGTATGTTAGAAATTTTACATTTTTATGGTACATTTTAATGTGCTGTGACTCTTTGCAAAAGGAACACAATTCACACGATTGAAAGTTCATTTTATTATCACTTTTTTACTTACTTATGAGTGTATACAATATTATGAGGAACTTATAATGTCACAAATAAAATATTGATTGAAAGGAGTAGTGAATGTCAAATCCATGGCTAACTCTACAAAATATTTTTTTAACCGGCAAAATACGCCAACAACATTATATTTAGAATAAAGAATAAACTATCCCGATTTCCTGAATTATTTGAAAAACAAATTATTACCGCTAATATTAATTCTTCTTAGAATTAAACCTAAAAGAATATGAAAAATATTAAAGTATTTATGTATAGGTATATCACCTTTGTTTGTAGTCAATATTGACATTTCCCTGAAACCTAGTAAGAAAATTATATGAAATCAATTATTTTTATATAATAATGTATCTGATATTATACATTTTATTTTACTAGGGCACGGGAAAAATTAAAAAAATATCCCGCAATACGAACTTACATTTTTTTATCAATATTACATTTCCCTGAAACCAGTAAGAAATTGTATGAAACAATAATTTTAATAAAATTTATTGATATATATTTTATTTTACTAGGAGGGGAAATAAAAAAATCTCCTCAATACAACGTATCCACTTTTTTTAATTAAGAAAATTGTATGAAATCAATTAATTTTACATAATAGTTTATCTGATATTATATATTTTATTTTACTAGGAAACGGGGAAAATCAGAAAAAAATCTCCCCCAAAACTCCCATTACACACAGCCTTCTATTTATTTGTGAATAACGTCAAAATAAATATTTACTTAACGTTTTCTATTTAAATATAATTCCGGTTTAAAATTTTCTTACCAAATCCCCCACGTGCTTGAATTAATTGCGGGAAATTTCCGGCAATAATTCATGCTCTAGGGAGATTATAAGTGAAAATGTCTTTTGCTATGCTGGTTATTCATGAGTTTCCAAGAATGCTTTAGAAGGAAAAAATAATTGAAACATCATTCAGTATCAGTATTTTCTATGAACAAACATGTAGATAAAAAAATCTATAGAATTGTTGATTTGGTATTGAACAATTCCTTTAAACCAGAATATCTCGGAAACAGGTTGTTTGAGGTACATGACGTCAGTGATGAAAAGTGTAGAGTCATTAAAAAGGAGTTGATTTAAATGAAAATATACAGGGTGTTCCATCTGAAAAAATCAAAATACTTATGTTCGAAAATGGCTAAGTTTGTGTTGTTGTATCGAACATCCTGTACAATTTATTCCAAATTCTTGGTATTCTCAATGAACATCATCATATCGACCAACGATTCCCCAATTATCTTTACTAAATATTTCGAAATGTGAAATAGGTAATTTTTCGAAAAGAAGTCTACAAAATAGATTTCTTTCGAATAACTCGGCAACGCCGCAACGGAATTCAAAATTGAAAAAATTGTTGAGCAGTCAATGGAACAGCCGATAGGAATATATGAAAAATATACCGGGTGCTGCATTTGAAAAAGAACAACTTTGGTTAGCCACGCATCAATGATGCACCATGTATGAATGAAAATTATTTTGGAAGGTAGTCTTAGATGATCCCTTTGACAAAAAAAATATAAGAAATCGAAATAGTGATACATTAAGGAGCAATGAACCACGGGAATCCTGTTGACTCACCCTGTATATACACAATCTTAGAAAAACTACGTAGTGAAGATCAAATACAGGCAAAATATGTTTTTTTGGACATTGTTTTTAATAATCAATTGTTGACTCACCCCGAATTCAATTCATCAAGAAGACTATCGACCGATGGTCTGTTCAAAGTACTTTGGGCACTCGAAGGTCTAGAATAGTTGGCAGGACTGCGTCCCCCCGATTCATGTAACGTACCATTGTAGTTGCCGCCAGAACCATTCATGTTATCTGAAACAAATATTGCATCCCAATTATCCCTTCAACTCTAAATATATGACAGATACAATTTCCCACACAAGGACCATCCAGAGCTATTCTTATAATTTTAATTCTACCATTTTGTCGCCCTTGGACAATTAAATGCATTGAAAAACTTTGAATCTGGAAACTTTGTAGAAAGAAAACCAGATTATAAGTACAGATAAAAGATGCAATAGAGGTATGAACAAAACAGAATTAGACAACACACACGAAAAAAAATCAAAAAGAAAGCCAAACAACGAAACAACTATAGGGCATAATTTATATAAACATTGAAATTACTAAAGGAAAAAACCAAAGAAGAATATAACAAATAAGAGAATAAAAATATATAATCTTTTGAAACACGATCACAATCAATTGGAAATGACGTGGGATAATTGAGAAAATAATAAAGCAAGAACAAACATTATGTAGATGGCTGATCGATAAAAAACCACAAATGAGGAAGATGAGAAAGAGGAAGAGATAAACAACATAATCAGAAATTGGGAACATGGAATATAAAGACGCTAACTGGGAAGACACAAAACAATGCTATATTGTAAAGTGCAAAATACGCATTTATCAACGCAACTGTATTCATCAAATTCTCTGAATATAAATATACCTCAAACCAGTTTGCTTCTGGGATTTTCAATATGAGCCGAACATGAAAACTTGTCATCCAATACGATACCGAGAAGCTTGACACGAGACCTTTCTAAATTATGAAAGTTTGATGGAAAAAATATTACCCGACTTTTCTCTATTGTATTTGTCGATTGGAAACCAGCTACATTTGAATATAAATTTATCCATTCCAATGGTCACACAAAACAAGTGGAATCATTACACGCAAAAAACAACTGTTATGATACAATTCCGCCAATGACAATACAAACATGCGTCACCGATCACTACACAATTTTACTTCAGATAATTTCTTCGAATCCAAAAAGAACTCCAAACTCAAAGAGCATTCCAGTTACCATAAAATTTTGGATGACAAGAAATTGCTGGAAAATATAGAAAAAGTAAATTGGAACGAGGTCCTTCAAACAGAAAATCTTCAAGAAGCCACTGATAAATTTATAGGTCTCGTACAAAACACAGTAGAAAAGTCCACGAAGTATATCAAAATAAAAAGTTGTGAGAGAAAACGAAAGAATTGGATATCAAAATCGTTAGTAGAAGCTACAAATAAAAAAAATCAAATGTATCATAAATTAAAAAAAGATCCGAATGATGAAATCCTACAACAAGAGTTTAGAAATTACAATTATGGCAAACAGTAAACGAAATACTCACAAACCCTAGTTCTATTGAAATAAACAGCATAAACTCAAAATATAAATATATGTCAACAGAACCAACAGAAATAGCAAATAACTTTAATGACTACTTCATAAATGTAGGTTCGGAATTGGCAAAAAAGATTAATAAAGAAGATGGCTATAGAGAAATCAAAAAAATTAATGAAAATTCACTTTTTCTCTTCCCAACGAATCCTTCAGAGATTAAAAGTGTTATATTAGAGCTAAAGAATAAAAAATCGCCTGGACCCGACGATTTGAAATCAGAAACAATCAAAATTATACTAGACTTCATCAAGATTCCGCTTACATATATCATCAATAAATCATTTGATACTGGTGAATTTCCTACAGCGTACTGTTAATAATAAAAAAACGACTGAATTCATTTCTGAATAAATACAACATATTGTCTGATTCACAATTGGGATTCAGAGAAGGAAAATCAACTCAGGATGCTATAAAAAAACTAACAGTTCGAATATACAAGGCTATAGACTTGAAAAAACCTTCCATCGGAGTATTCGTAGATTTGGCAAAAGCCTTCGATACTGTTGATCACTCCATTCTATTCCAAACCTTAGAGGATATGGGTATAAGAGGTACAGTATACAATCTTATGGAATCATACTTAACTGGAAGAAAACAACAAGTGCAAATTCAAAACCACATTAGTAAGGAACACATGATTACATGTGGTGTACCGCGAGGTACCGTGTTAGGGCCCTTACTCTTTACTGTTTATCTGAACAATCTATTCTTCACAGGAGCTGAATGTGAAATAATAAGTTTTGCGGACGACACTGTCCTGTTCTATGAAAGTGACACCTGGCAGGAGTTAAAACATAAAATCGAAAATGACTTTCCCAATATAATAATAATAATAATATTTATTCACAATCAAAATACAATCGCAGATCACTGGAATCACAAGTATTACAATTAGATTGAGATTGATGGTGTGGACAAAGCAGCAAAAGCCGATAAGTGTGAGAACACTTGTTTCAGCATTGACAAATATTTATAATATAAAAAACTAAACTACTTAGAATACTAATGTATACGTATGTATACGTATATATACATATATATACACACACATATATACACATATACACACACATAAACACATATATACACATAGGTATACATATAAACAAATAATTAAGACAAGGGATGTATGTGGTTATGAAAGATCGTCAATGGGGTGTAACATGAAGATTTAGATATCAGAAGTACAAGGTATATTGTAGTGTAGTGTCAATATTGAGGATCATAAAATCTTTTGTGGTAGTAATAGTAACATTGAGATCGACATAGTGTAACCTGAATAATAATATTTTTGTGAATACTATTATTCAGAGATTTAACTACAAATTAATAACAACGTTTAGTCAGCAAAATGTTTTACCGGAAGTGACCAAAATCCATACTTCATTTTAAACCGGAATGTCACTTTTCAAACGTTAATATTTCGAAAACAATTGAATTTAGGAGTAAAGTGTATTGGAGAAAACTTTTGAGAATTATAAGCAGATTTCGAAAATGGAATGATTTGAAAAAATTATTGAAGATGGCGCTCAGCCGCCATTTTTAAACTTTTAGCCGTGATTTCTTCATGAAAAAGTAGGTTTTTATCTCCTATTTAAGCCCTCCAAATTTCGTTGCGATATACCAGGTGGTTCAAAAATTAGTAGGAGGAGAACGAACTTTAGACGAGGACTGTATATTGTTACGTAAAAAGTCAATAAATCTATTGAATTACCAAAAAAATATACATATATGTGTTTTTAATTATTTTTCTTATCAAAATCTTACTAAAATAATGTATGCCAAGAATTCATGCATTTGGTCCCTGTTTTCGATGCAAAGATACAAATATATACAAGTTGTCCCCTAATTGAAAATTCCATCTAGTATTCTTATGCAAAAAGTTGCATTCGAATTGGTTGCATATTTTTGGAGGAAATCGCGGACCAACATACATACAGATCGAATATAGAATGATTAATTAAGGTTTGAAATTACCTGGCGTCGATGTGCCATACTTGCTGCTCAGATCCATGAGAAGGGAATCGAGTTCGTCGAGGTTATTGTTGAAGGGCCGTTGTTTTTCCATGGTGGACGGTCCAGAACTGTGAGTTCCGCCTCGTTGGCCATAGCCGGCCGGGCTCCGGATGTCAGGCGAAGCCGCGGGTGGTGGTTGGATCTTACCGTAATTTCCCTGGAAAAAAAAGTTACACGATGCGGTCAACATTTCCTGTGGCGTCACACGGTGAGTGAAAATCTATTAGTGCAATCGAGTGCGATGACATATTGTTTATCGTTTTCATTCATCGTGTAATATTATCGTCCGAATATACAGGGTGATTTACGTGTCAACAAATATTGTAGTTGCCATTGGAAATAAATTGAGTTTTTGACAATTTTTGAATGCAACATTTGGAAATCGCCTGCACCCATATGGCACAAAATGGGACCATCGATGGGACATCAGGAGTTAGCCTGGACTTCCCGCTAATTGCTCTACAAATTTGGTTTCTTAATTTTGAACAGTTAGCAGGATACAATTTTTGAATTGATGTGGCCGGTACTTGTTGAAAATCCATTTTAAAGTAAACAAAAGACACTCACTTAACTAAATGATTTTCACTCAACTGGGTTTACAAAACCACGACAGGTCTTTCGCTATACAATAGCTTTTCCAAGTGAAATGATATGGTAGAACCAGAAATCTAAGAAGGTCGTAAATCACCAACCACCTGAGTTATCAGCAGGCGGTGGATTCTACGCAGAGTTGTACTTGCCCTAGCCATAAAATTTTGTTTTATAGGTAGGTATAATGATATTGGGTTAAGAGCATTATTAAGAAAAATCGCTTGAATATAATTGAGAATTGTTTATTTATATATAATATATGATAATAATATATGATATACCTAATTAATGTGAAATGTCAAACTTTATACTTTATAAAAAGTTCAGTTTCTCGATAAAAGGTATTTATAAACAAAATTACGAAGATCAGTTTCACTTCATCCAAATTGATAATAAACTTTTCTTTGGGAATTTTTTCAATATCCATATATGACTTTTCCACCTTTTCATTATGGGAAACACACTTGGCCCAGCTGCTATCAGGAATGTTTCAATTTCTGTTTGAATAAGAGCTACCACAGTTGAACTTAAGGTCGGAGAAGTATTCTTCGAAATGCTGACTCAAGCTGATGCCATATATGTTCAATTGGGTTGAACATACAGTGATAAGGAAGAAGTCTGAGCACCGTATGTCCCAAGCTTTCAGCCAATAAATCACAAAAATATTTCTTTTTTATCGAATAACTGCGTAAAACTTCCAGTAACTGTTTTTTGTGTACTTTTCCTCATAGTACATATCATTATTTAACATATATTCTTGTATAGTGGCTTTGGTGTCATTTGAACATGGTGCTTTATCTAGTCTTCGACTGTGGTCCATGACGATAATACTGTTGGGTGTAATATTTGGTACGAGTTTATTTTGGAACCAATCTTCAAATAATTCGGCTGTAGTATCATCATGATAATCGACTAAAGAGTACTTAATATTCTTTGACGATAAAGACAACGCATTTGGCATAAAACCCTTCAATGCGTTTTCCTTTATTAGACGGCGCATTAGTTTGGCACAAGTCAGATGAATCTACCCAACTTTTGTTTGGAATATCGTGTGTATCGAACCAAGTTTCATCCAAATACACTACTGTTCTACCAAATTCTCTAAATTCGTTTATTGCCAATATATATTCAAATCTTCATTTCTTAAGACGCACAGATTCCATTGAGATGTTTCTGCTACTAGTGAGTTTTTCAAATTTAAATCCGTTTTGTAAAAGAGACTTCCTTAAAGTCTCTTTGCAACACTGGATACCAGTTTCATTCTTTTTAAGCCGTTCCATTAAAATATCTAATGTAGGCACAATTTGCTCTTCATACAAGGCATATATTGTTCTTCGAATTATATCTATATCACAGCCATCTAGTTTCCTTGAACCGCCTGAGTCTTTTCGTTTCTTTCTTTTTAAAATAGGGTTACTTACTATTTTAAACATTGTGGAATACGGTGTTTTTGTTAAAGAAGCACTTTCTTGCACAGCTTGATCCTTGGACATTCCACGTTTCAGAAGGGAAGTATAAACATTTAATATAATTTTTTTCCCATGAGTGTAACATTTGTCGACTAGTGGTATAGTCTAAGAGCCGGTGGGAGGTCGACCTTCACCGATCTGATAACTCGATGAGACATATTTTTTATCAAATATAATTTATGAACAAATATGCCTATGATAACTTGCCTATCGAAAAGTGTTCATAGCTATTTTTAATTGAATTAATTTTAATCAATTTTCTTTCATCACCTTCACTCTTTTGATAACCGAATGAGTTTCATCTCAACTGACAGTTTTTAACACACAGAATATGCCTAGGTAGGCTTGCCTAATTATTTCTGTGCATGGCTACCTGGCAAGCAGATGTGAACAGGTAAGTCAATATAGGTAACTACACCGATCTGTTAACCAATCGAAATTGATATCATAGGTATGATAATTCAATTACAAAACCAATCGTATAGGCTTGCCTGCAAAAAATCGTACATAAAATATTATTGCCAAGCTATAAAGTTTTAGAATTTTAGCTATTTGATAGGTGCGAGAGAGAAAGTAGAGCGTCCGAGGTCCGTGTGATAGAACAGGACACAACATAGCAGCTGCACACTACCTGACCGTTGAATGTATCCGAGTGCGCATGCTCGTGTACATGTACAGTGACAGCATTTATTTACACTCGATAGTAATTTTGAATTCTAATTTATTATAACTCTAATTTCGATCACAATTTTTGTATTATTTCACACTATATATACTTACAGCTATGAAATAATCAAAAATAAATAATTTAATATATTAATAAATAAATAAAAAAATATCAACAATTTTTTTTCATTTTGAAGCTAAATTATAAAATTTAAAAATAATAAAAAAATCTATATTTTTTATTTAAAATTAAATAAAGAATAATTTATTTATTATTTAAAATCAAATAAATGCCGTAATTTAGAATTTTAGTATCGCTCTACTTTCTCTCTCGCACCTATCAAATAGCTAAAATTCTAAAACTTTATAGTTTGGCAATAATATTTTATGTACGATTTTTTGCAGGCAAGCCTATACGATTGGTTTTGTAATTAAATTATCTTACCTATGATATCAATTTCGATTGGTTAACAGATCGGTGTAGTTACCTATATTGACTTACCTGTTCACATCTGCTTGCCAGGTAGCCATGAACACTTTTCGATAGGCAAGATTAAAATTAATTCAATTAAAAATAGCTTGAACACTTTTCGATAGGCAAGTTATCATAGGCATATTTGTTCATGAATTATATTTGATAAAAAATATGTCTCATCGAGTTATCAGATCGGTGAAGGTCGACCTCCCACGGTCTCCTCTACTAGTAATACGACCACCAGTTGAAGTACTAGCTTTAGGATGACAAAAATCGAATAGACACTTTAAAATAGACACAACTGACCCAACGGAGTATTAGGTAGGTAATGACTAAATGTTGTTTAACTTTCCTCATTTTATTTCTGAAATTGGAAAGCGGTCAGTTCTCAAAACAGTCTTGTTTTCCAAATCTGGTAGGTAATTTATTTTGTCGAAGAAAGAAAATTGTATTTCGTGCATAAAATAATTTATTAAATTCGTAGCAAAGCGCTTTCGACCGCTTTGCTACGAATTTAATAAATTATTTTATGCACGAAATACAATTTTCTTTTATCGATTATAACGATACGTGCACACAGTCACACTTTTCAATTTATTTTGTAACCGTAAATAGACCATTATCGCTATAATCTCGTTAATAGCACATTAGTACTGAAAGTCTGGTGGAAAGGTAAGTAAATTTCATTATTTGCACACATTTAAACATATCCTTACCAAGGGCTCTAAATCAACCTTACGAGATTTTTTATTATCAAATAAATTTAAATACAAAAGCCAAAAATAATGGAGAGCCCACTATTATTAAAATGCCAAACTATTTTATGGGATATTTTAATCCGGACCTGGGAATCTTTTAAGGGACACACACTTTTATTGCTTATGTATATTTCGAACAATAGGTAATAATGACGGTCGTCGGCTAATATTGATTTACAATCTTCTTAGATTTCTGGTTGCACCATAACCATCAAAGAAGAGCTTCGGACAAAAAGGCCCGAAGTATTCTTGCCAATCAACTCATTGGAGACCTTTCGAGCAGATCGCGGTTGGGTCGAAAAAGTCATGAAACCAGAAGAAACAAATTGATGGAAAAATGTGGCGACAAGTGACCGTTGCAAATACGTTTACTATACGTGATATAGGTGAAAAGCACGAAACGACGATGCGCTTATTGTAGCACAAGAAATGAACCAAAGATAAGTAGATTGTTCTGCGGAAAATGTAATGTAGGACTTTGTATTGGTTGCTTCGTCCAATTTCATGTAATGAAATGAATGTTTTGTAGAATCAAGGATAGCATATTATTAGATTCCTCTTAAGAGTTCTTTTTTGAATTTTTTATGAGAAATTAGTTTTTATTTAGAAAAAATATTGTTTATATTTAGTTAGTGTTTGAAATATCGAGTTAACATTTTTCAGATTCCTGTAATAGTTTGGTTTTCTGTATTTTTTTATAATGAGAAATACAGTTTATTTGGAACAAATAGTAGCGTGGTGCCAATGAGAACCACAAATTAAGTATTCAGTTGGTGGTTTGTGGTCCTTATATGGACCACGGCATAATTTTTTTCTGCCTCATAAAAAAATTTTTACAAACACCATTTTTGAACTCAGAATATCTTCATATAATGAAAAAACTCGAAATTGTTACTTTTTGGTGAAGAACTAAATTTGACCTATAAAGAGTTAAAATGGCATATTCATATTCATATGATATTACCTGCCTTGACTATTTAATATGATACATCGTGATTGTTGAGTTAGTATCATTTCTACTTGAAAAAGCTATTGTATAGCGAAACAGGTGTCGTAGTTTTGTAAACCCAGTTTAGTGAAAATCATTTAGTGAAGTCTTTTGTTTACTCAGATAAAATGTAACACCCTTTAGAACCACTCTAGAAAATTATGCAGGTGCGAAATTTAATGAATCGCATACTTTATGTATAAGGATAAAGTTTCGAGAGAAACTCAAAATAACAGACTGTCTCCATAATGAAATATGCTGACAAGAGACGTACAACGGATCTATTGAATTTATTTATAAGACAGCTAGAACAGATTGAATCTCGAATGCTGAAATGATTGATGAACAGAACCGAATAAAATAACCGAAATAATTGGGAGTGTTGGCAAATTATTTATTTTGAACAGTGAATCGACATAAGTGTTCCAATAGAATTGAAAAGCACTACAATTTGAGACACATATACAGGGTGTTATGTAGTAAGTGTCCGATATTTTACAGGACGAAAAATTGATGGCGAAATTCGTTTTTTAACGGTATTATTGTATTAAGTCATCAATCTCTGTAATAAAATTGTTTTTTTACTGATTTTCCTCATCATGTCCCAACCTAATTCTGTATCCAGAGACAAATAATTGGTGGATTGTTTTTCATCCGTCTTTCGATTCGGAACCATCTATGGAAATTAGAATCTGGAGAATGTGTGTATAAAAGATGTCATTTGCAAAAATTATCTTTTTTCTGTGACGGCAAAAAAGTTTGACATTTTATCTCTGTTGACAGGTAAGAAAATGTCACTTTTAATGAAATTACTTTTTTCGGCAACCGTCCGGGATGTACCCACTTCCCGGACGCTTTTTCTTTGAGAAAGTAGCATTTTCCGGCCTAGTCCGGGAAGTACGTACTTCCCGGACTAGGCCGGGAAGAATCACGTCGTTGTTGTCATTGTAAATATGAAAATCTTGGTAGGTATGGTTTTGATTAAGATGTATAAAAACCCTGGTGCTTGCACTTATACCTGTAGAAGTTTGGGATCGACTTGGCGACACTTAGCCTACTTGATAATAGAGATTACTAGCGTGTCAGATGGCGCCAATTTCGATTTAGTTTCAATTCGGTAACAGGGTATATTTATTTACTCAGATTTCTTTTTGAGGCTAACTGTGCGCGGGATACAATTCTAGCTTTGCTATTGGTTTAAAAGAGACATCTGTCAAACTTCACCAATAGCAAAGCTAGAATTAGAAGCCCCCGAATATTGCACAAAGAAAGCACTGTCGTGTTGTTTTTCGTATTTTGTACGATTTGAATTCGAGGTTAACTGCATTTTGACAGACGGAGAATTGGAAATGAAATTGTCATTAAATTGCAGAAAATATAAAATTCAATGCATACAATATAATGAACTATAGAAATATCATTATTAGTCTATTCGTCGAAATTTGTACTTGCTTTTGGTACTAAATACAGGCGAAAATTCGAATCTGCGGCTTTATACTGTACACACAAAATGCAAATGTGGCCCATTCTACAAAAAGTATCCTTACACACTACACTACCTGAAAATAAACAATTCCTCGCGCACTAATGAACTGATGAACGAGTGGTTTTTTTAAAGAACAAGCTCAGGAATAAGCTAAGCAAGATTTCATATCAAAGAGATGGAAAACGCATAGATACCGACAAAACACTGAAAATAATTTCATATAAGATGCTGCAGATGTCAGAAATTAAGTTCTGACATTAAGCGAGAATATAGAACATTTTTGGACGGCGCCATCTACCACAGAGAAAGAAGCTCTGTTGAAGTAACAGGTGGTGTCCCCTCAAAAATCTAAACAATATCGAATTAGTTCATTCACCAGGGTTTTTAGACATCTTAGTTTTGATAAATGCAGTTGATCATTACCATAGCAACGAAATAACGGCTGACAGTTCATATGAAATTAGTTGTCAAAAGTTTGCATGTTTTTTTATCGCAATTCGCAATAAAATATGGAAAGCAGCAGCGATAGTGACTAAAAATGTGCCTTGGGAAATTTCCAATATAGCAGCTGCTGCTACAGCACAATTATTGCCTGAAAAATCAAAATCCAGGTATGATTTGTTCACGAAATGGATGGATATGAAGCTATCACAGAGGATGTAATTTTGGCTTATTTGGCGCAAAAATCTGAAACTGTCAAATCCTCTACTCTGTGGAGCATGTACTCTATGTTGAAAAGTGCCATTTCAGTGAAGAAAAATGTAAACATAGCCACTTTCCCAAAGGTTATCGCATTTCTTAAAAGGAAGAATATTGGTTACAAAGCCAAGGAATCAGAAGTCTTCAGCAGTGAGCAGATCAACAAATTCATTAGGGAAGCGGATAATGAAACATATCTAAAGCTGAAGGTAATTTTAACAAAATATTACGATTGTAGGATATAAAAGTATCAACTTAATTTTCAGGTAGCAACAATTATTGGGTTAGCCGGTGCGTGTAGACGAGAAGAACTAACAAAAATATCAATTGATCTAATAAACGACAAGGAAGACATGTTGCTTGTGAAAATACCGGATTCCAAAACACATATTGAGAGAACTTTTGTTGTAATTGGGCAAGAAAACCTGCTGTTGTATAGGCAATATTTATCTTTACGGCCATCCCATACTCCACATAACAGATTATTCGTGAATTACAAAAAAGGAAAATGTTCGATTCAGCCTGTTGGTATCCACAGTTTTGGGAGTCTCGGAATAAAAATCGCAGAATTTTTACAGTTACCCAATCCTAAAAATTACACAGGCCATAGCATTCGTCGAACTTCGGCGACGTAATTTGCTGATAATGGTGGAAACATCACAAATTTGAAGAGACACGGTGGGTGGAAGTCTACCAATGTGGCTGAAGGATATATAGATAATTTACTTATAAACAAAATTAAAATTGCCAAGACCATTCAAAAATCATCAGAGGAAAACAATCAATGTGAAACGAACACTTTGCCTTCTTGTTCTGGCTTCAACAGAAAGAATTTAAATATACCAAGCATTTCAAACAAATTGAATTGAATTGCTCGAATTTTAATATAAGTATTAATATAAATAAGAATTAGAATGTTTCTGTTAATATGTAGTATTTTCTGTTCTGTTCTGTTTAATTCAAATAAGAATTCAAATGTATAATAAAGAAATAAAGAAATATGTCGTCTCATTGATTTGTTATTCTGCACGGTTGCCGAAAAAATATTGTACGCAACACGCCCGAAAATAGTTTTTTTGGACTCACAGACTTCCAGGACTCGCCTACGGCTCGTCCTAGAATTTTGTCTATTCGTCCAAAAAAACCCTATTTTCCGTACTTGTTACGTAAATTACTATTTTCCCCGGAAAAAAAGTTAGTACTTTTTTCCCGGATATATATATATATATATATATATATATATATATATATATATATATATTTTATTTTACACTAAGTAAAGGTAGATATTTAATTTTGAATATTTTATTATACAAAAGTTACATTTCTTATATCAAAAGTACAATTATTAAATGAGCATTATGAACATGTTCCTTGAACTATTTGGTACAACAGTCGAATTTTCTTGCGTTGAAATTATATTTTCTGCCATGGACACAACTGGGTAAAGGTCAAGAAAATGAGATCACCCAGTATCTTCACGAAATTTTCACAGGCGCTTCAGAAGACGATAAAAAAACAGTATAGCAATCGAAAATTTAGCGCGGAAAAAAATTATTTTAGGAGATATGGGCCCCCGAAGGTCCATAAAGAAAGGTTATGGAATATCACTTTTGGAAACTGCAAACCGATTTAAAGAACAGCTTTTTACACTAAAATATCAACTGTACACTCATTTAACGTTTAAGTAATATTATAATCACTTAATGTTCTATAAAGTCGTGAAAAAACTCCGATTACATTTCATTTAATTTTTCACATGAAATGTCAAAAATCAAATATTGCTGGTTGCATTGTGCTTTGATCTTGTCGTTTTATGGACATGCCGCGTTGCCAACTATTCAAGTGAATTGGGCCAATCCGGATATTCGCAAAATTTTCACGAAGTTTTCACGAAATATTCACAAAATTTTTTATTGTACCTGGGCGTGATAAAATAGTTTGCTCTTATTTTATCACGCCCAGGTACAATCAAGAATTTGCTACGCAATCACAATATGGGGGAGCTCCCCAGCAGCGAAAGACGTATTCATAGCACAAAAGCGAATAATACGTTGCCTTGCAAACGTCTCCCAGCAGACGTCATGTCGAGATCTTTTTAAGAAACTTGGAATTCTACCACTCCCTGGTCTTTTTATCTTAGAAGTCATAACATATATTCACGCGAATAAAAAAACGTTTCCCACAAACAACCAATATCACAATTATAATACGAGAAAAAAAAACGACTTCCATTTACCACCCTCACATCTCACCATTTCTCAAAAATCACTGAACGTGATAGGACTGAGATTATACAATGTACTTCCAAATGAGCTGAAAGTAATAGAACAGACGCATATTTTCAGAAAAAAAATCAAAGCATTTTTTTGGGCATTACTCCACAACCTTGATGAATATTTTGAATATTTTTTTATTTTATTGTTATAACAAACATTTTACCTGAAATATGTTCACATTTATAATTGTTCAGATATTTATAATATTTTTATCGATTTTGTGAGTTGATATCGTTGATGTGTGTCTCATTTTATTATACCAACTATGTATTGTATTTTATGAATAACTTTATTTATACATGTACTTTGTTTTGACTTGTCCTATAGCTTTATGAGCTCGCATTTGGATCAATAAACTATCTATCTATCTATCTATCTAAAATTATCACAGGTGCTTCGAAACTCTATAAAAATACTTAAGCAATCAAAATTTAAGCGCGAAAAATATAATTTGGAAATTATGGCCTTTCAAGGTTAAAAAAATAGTGTCACTTCTTCAATATTAGAAATGTATATAGTTGGGTCCAACTTGTCCTTCTGTTCTTTAGCAGCATATTTGCGTATTCGTTCGCTCATTAATTTTTTTTCCGGGAGGTTATACTATCCCCGGAAACAGGCCGACAATTTCATCCATATAAAGATGAACAGAGTAAATTGGAAAATTATTGATTCACTTTACTTCGAAAAAAAAACGCCCTTTACAGGGCCACCAATACTTTTCTAAAGAATTCGTACTGCCAAAGACATGATTACGAGCGCAGCGAAGCGTCGCTTCGTAAGGTTAATTGGCTTGCATTCAACTTGGATAGCAATGTTAGCCAAGTTAGATTAGGTTGTGTTCCTTCTTTTTAAGTAAATAATTGGTTGGAGCGGAGCGTCGCTTTGTGAGGTTGATTAGCATGCTTTCAAATTGGATAACAAGGTTAGTCAAGTTAGGTTTGATTGTGTTCCTTCTTTTTACGTAAGAAATTGGTTGGATAGAAATGTTAGCGAGCGGAGCGAAGCGTCGCTTTATAAGGTTGATTAGCTTGCATTCAATTTGGTAAAGGTTAGCCAGTTAGGTTTTTTCTACGTAAGAAATTGGTTGAATCGAAATGTTCGCGAGCGGAGCGAAGCTTGTCGCCTTGTATGGTTGATTAGCTTGCATTCAAATTGGGTAACAAGGTTAGCCAAGTTAGCTGTTCCTTCTTTTTACGTGAGAAATTGATTGGATGTTTTCTCGTATGCCGTTTACAATTACTTTAAACAAAATAATCTGAACTCACATTATTTTAATATGTTTGGTAACTTTCTAAATGCGGCACATCAACGTCATGCTTGATTTTCAAAAGCTATTAGACACTCCCTAGAAGCGTGGTGATATATTATTTGCATTTTAAACTTCTATTGATACATAAAGTGATTCTCAAAAGTCCTCTCCCCCCCCCTCTTATTTTTGGAACGATTATACATAAACGAGTGAAATTTGGAAACTGAATGTTAAAGGTTGTAAACTTCCCTACTAGTGATGATAGATGACGAAATCGTCAAAGATGACGTCACAAGGCCATTGTGACCAATAATTTTAAATGGAACCCTACGGCAAGCGACACCTCTTTTAAAGGGTTTCGAAAAAACCTATTCAATGATACTAATTTTGTTTGTGTTTATGGCAGTTTTAATGGCTCATTAGTAAACATTAAAATTTAAATTCCATTCAGTATGATATTAATTACAGATTTAAGAATCAGTATCTACTTAAAGAAATTGCTCGAAGTGACCTCCATTCACTTCCTGACAGTGAAATATCCTATTTTTAAACTCTTCTCGTACTTTTGCAAATGTGTCTGCGGAAACAGCCTCACATTCTGCAACAATACGTTGTTTTGAAATATTGTCAGGTTCAGTGGCGTAAACCTTCGATTTAAGGTACCCCCCACAGAAAAAAATCCAAAGGTGTGAGGTACGGTGATCGAGCGGGCCATTCCGTTGAACCACGTCGTCCAATCCATCTACCACGATACTCCTCATCCAAATACCGTCTTACTGCACCGTAATAGTGTGGAGGAGCACCATCCTGTTGGAATGTTATTTCCAAATTGCCAAATTCATCTGGATTATCTTCCAAAATTTCAATGATTAATGGTTCTATTGCGTTTTGCAACAGCTCCAGATAAACCTCACGAGTTAAATTAGTATTAAAAAAAAATTGGGTGCTTCCATGGTTTGTTTATATGTGATAAAAGTTCAACGTGTCTGATTTTCGAAATGATTTTAAGTACATTGTTAAGGTAGGTCCATTCAAATTTGTTTTTTTTTTCATTTTCGGTGTGCATGTTTATCGAATTTCAACTATTTGTTAGTATTCAGTAGACTGTAAAGTTGATTTTGTGTATAATATTCAATCACAATAAATCACCTGACCCCACTTTTTCTGGAATGTCAATGACTGGATCAAGGAATGCATATGGTAAATATTGAACGGTGAATGCCAAAAAGCACAAGAAGACATACATAAGCTCTCCTAGAAATATGGGCTCGAACAAATTTCTGGTTCCAGTCTTTGACAGGGGGTGTCAATTATTGGAACATAGAGTGTCAATTACTGGAACATCAATTGTTACAGATTGGGCCAAGGAAGAAGTATAGTCAGGATCAGATGAATGCAGCTTTAGAAGCTGTAGCAAGAGGAATACCTGTAGCTACAGCTACGAAAATTCACTCTGTTCCTAGAGCAACACTGATGTATAAATCGTCAGGTAGGCTACCTACGGAGTGTAGAATGGGGCCGAGTACCGTTCTTACCACCAACTAAGAGGACCTTTTAGAGAAGTGGATCCTTTCACCGGCTAAGGTACACCACCCAGTCAATAAGGAGCAGCTACTGGACAGTGTGAGTCTGATAGTTCAGGAATCCAAAAGACCAAACCCATTTGCCAACTCTCGTCCTGGTCGAAAATGGTACGATTCCTTCATGAAACGTCATCCAAATCTGAGTGAGAGGGTCGCCCAAAATTTAACGCCCGCTCGCGAAAACGTTTCTGAACCGCAACTTCGACAATGGTTTCGAGAAATGAAAGAATATTTTATATCCAAAAACCTATTTGCGATAACAAACGATTCCACACGAGTTTTTAATTCTGATGAGAGCGCTTTTTTTCTTCAGCCAAAGGGCGACAAAGTGCTGACAAAAAAAGGTAATGAAAGTGTGTATAATACAGGAACAAATGACGAAAAAGAGAATCTTACCGTTTTGGTAACTGCTAATGCGGCTGGAGAATTAGGTCCTCCTATGATTATTTTCAAATATAAAAGGATTCCAGGTCATATAGCCCTTAGTGTTAATAAAAGTTGGGGCATAGGACGGTCCGAAAGTGGTTGGATGTGTGGCTCCACATTCTATGAATATATATTTGAAGCCTAGCTCTTTCAAAATGTGTTTCGATTTTCATTGTAATTGTTTTTCTTTGTAAGAAGTTCATTTCCAATTACGGATTTGAATAATGTTCTTTTTTTGCGTGTCAATATTGGTGTGTCAATAACTGGTACATAGAAAAAATCTGGGTGTCAATAACTGGTGCATCAAACATATATTTTTGTTAAATTTTTACAAATAAAAAATATGTTTTATTCAATGAATCTATTTTGGTATAGTGATTATCAAAGTACAAACTACAGGAAAAAAAATATAAACTAAATCTGAGGTCATAATTGTGACCCATGGAATTGTTTTAATGCAATTTATTTCCTAAAAGTGTCAATAACTGGTGCGTTTACCTTACTTTACTTCGACTGACTTCACAAGTAGATGCAACGTGAGTTGTTGAAGAAGTGGGATTAACTATTACTTCTGCCAGTATATCAATTTTTTTTCTCATCAGAAATTTATGGTCTGCCAGATCGTTTCGCATCATTAATACTACCCGCTGTTTCAAACTTACGAAGAAGCTCCCTTAAATAAGTCCTCAAAACGGGGCGATCGGGAAACCTCTCATTAAAAATGCGTTCTGCTGCATGAATATTTTGTCCAGTTTCACCAAGAATTAGGATCGCTGCTACTTTATCACCTAAAGCACGTACCATTTTGCTTCTTGAAGCACTTAAACGTTCGGCTCACAACAGTTTAACAAATTATTAAAATGTACAATAATATTAAAAGTACCAAAAGCTGCTAAAACAGTTAAACGTTCGATCAACAATACACAAATTATTAAGGCCCGATTTCACCAACCTCTTTAAACGAGTTTTGTTCAAATTAAACTTAGATTAAGCTTTCTACACGTCATATTGGATTTCACCAGGAACTATAAACTGCGTTTAGTTCTAAACGGCGTTTCCACTTAAAACGGGCTGAATTTGGCCAGTTACGAAGTTAAACGACGTTTAGTTCATTGGTTTCGTGCACGTTTGACAGATGGTTGACATTGGAGGTAAAACAACCTTACTTTTCCAATTTGTTTATGTTGGAGAATTGAACATTTTCAACTATTTCAAAAAGAATTCAGTAGTTGGATTACATGTGTTATTGTTTAATATGATCATACCTTCATATTTTTCTGTTGTGAAATGCAATAAAAATGCATCAAAAGACGGCCGAATACGATTTTTTAGGTGAATTGTACATGTTTGTATTTTTGACCCTGTTATCAGAATTCCATCTGCTGTTGTAAGAAATAGAAAACATTGTGAAATCTCCCAGAGAAGGCAAGCAGCCTAGATACATGCCATCAAACGAAAAGACTGGTCTGATAAGTTAACGAAATATGGTAGAGTTTGTTCCAGACAGTTTCACTCTGGTAAAGGAAATATGTTGTACCAATTTATTCAATAAGCTGGGTGCCGAATGAAGTCCAAAGAAGGAATTTATTTGATGAATTATATTTTCACATTCCAACTTGAAATTCATTGTAGAAGATATTATCACTTTCATCAAGTTTCTTTCTTCAAAAACTAAACTTTGAGCACCGAACACCCACAAAAATATCACAAAACATGAGCCAAACACGAAAGTTATCGGTTTTAAATTTTTAGGTTATATTGTCACTTGGCTTTGGCTCCTCTACAAAACAACGAAATATATGCAAAAATGACAGAAACGTACATATTTTACTATGTTGCCAGCTTTTGACTGTCCTTAAACTAAGTTTCAATAAACTCGGTTTAGCTTTCGTCTGTTTGTGTCGGTGAAACTGGATCGAGGTTTATCAAGATTAAAATCTGAGTTTAGTGAGAACGGAGTTTATGAAAACGCCGTTTATCTGTCTTGTGGTGAAATCGGGCCTAAATGTACAAAAACTTGGACAATTACAAAAATGTCGAATTAGGGAGACTAACAAAAACGTCAGCTTATTTGACATCACAGCTTTGCGTTTTTAAAAAGCGAGTTGCCAAAACTGCCATAAACACAAACAAAATTAGTATCATCGAATAGGTTTTTTCGATACCTTTTAAAAGAGGTGTCGCTTGCCGTAGGGTTCCATTTAAAATTATTGGTCAGAATGGCCTTGTGACGTCATCTTTGACGATTACGTCATCTATCATCACTAGTAGGGAAGTTTACAACCTTGAATATTCAGTTTCCAAATTTCACTTGTTTATGTATAATCGTTCCAAAAATAAGAGAGGGGAAAGGGGACTTTTGAGAAGCACTGTATATCCATCAGAACTATCAGATCGTCTTTTCATGCTGTAATAGTTATAATTTATATGCTTAAATATGTATGTCGCGTTGAATTTCAGTACTTTCTTTTCCCCTTGGAGACATAGACAACGTCGCATATTAATAAACTTCAAGATCCACGAGATTTGGATAAACATAATACAATAACAACGTTTGATTTTTGACATTTCTTCTGTAGAATTATATGAAAAGTAATCGGAGTTTATTCATTACTTTATCGAAAATTAAGTGAGTTTAATATTACTAGAACGTTGAATGGGTGTGCAGTTACTATTTTAGTGTGAAAAGAAATTGTTTTATATCAGTTTACAATTTCCAAAAGTGATATCCCATAACCTCTCTTTATGGATCTTCGGGGGCCCGTATCTCCTAATATTATCTTTTCCGCGCAAAATTTCCGATTGCTATACTGTTTTTACCATGTTCTGAAGCACCTGTGAAAATTTCGTGAAGATACTGGGTGATCTCATATTCTTGACCTATTCCCACAACGGCCGTTGATGTACCTGGTCGCAAATCGGGTGTTATTTCAGCACTGCCATACGTTCTAAACACTTTATTAGCTGTTTCTGTTCTGTGTGCTACCGATTCATCAACATACCCTTCAGCGACCGTTGATGACTTCCAACCGCCATGTTTCTTTAGTGTCATCAAGTATCCCCCAGATTCAACTAAAAGTGCAGCAGACAATCTTCGAAATGAATGACCTGTATATGAGTTAGCAGTTTCAAGTTGGAGAAAATTTGCTACTGTTTCAGGTACCTTATAAAACTGATTTTTACCCACAACCTGATTGATACATTTTCTATTGCGATATGCATAAAACAGGCGGCGATCCTTTGCTGCTGCTGGACGAAGGGCTATGTATATTCGGAAAATTTAATATATTCTTCAGTAACTACAAATCTCCTGTTTAAATCATTCTTTGTTTGCTTGAGTTTCACAATTAATAACGTTCCCAAATCTTCAATATCATCTAATGTTACCTGGCTGATTTCACAAATTCGACAAGCTCCTGCAATCCCAAATACAACAACAACCTTGGCCATTAAATAAACTTCATCGGGGGCATTATTTAAAAAATCACTAATTTGTGTACTCGTAAAAATCGCAGCTTTCTTGGGCGTGTAGCCTTTCCCATTTTGTTTCAGAAATGTAATTAGTTTGAAATATTTTGAAATGTCTACATTATTATTGGATTGTAACATACTTTAAATCATTGAATAATTCGACCACACTGTTGATGGCTTTTGTTGTTGTGCCAGTTCCGAAAAATAAGCCAATAACACCGTCTCCGAGAAAGAACTGCATGTCTTTTTCATCTTCCATTCCATAAATCTTGAATACGCGGTTTCGTAAATTTTCTGCGATTTAGCTGGCAATAATTTTTGTAACGCTACTTTCGCTACATCTACTAACTCCGGTGGAGACAGAGAAAACTCGGAATGAGACATTTTTCAACTTTATATATTCAAAATAACTACTAAACAACCACTAAGTTCGCAATTTTTAAATCAAATCGCAGAATTAAATTGACAGATATTTGATTACTTTAAGGGTTTCCCTAATTGTCGCTATAAGTACAACAGCCTAGTAGGTAGTTTAAGGTAGTTGTTCTGCTACAAATAGTGTCAAAAATTAGGTTCGATTGTAGCGCGACGCGATACATGTTCAAACGCTGAATTGGTGGGATCTTTTTCAAGGGAACTGTACACTCAGAAACGCAACTAGCATGCGTGACACAGCAAAAAGCCATGACTGGACTGTTGGCAACGTCGCAATACAACGATCGCTCGCATTTACTTGTTCAAGATACAGTGCAGTTTGCTCTAAAAACATTGGCGAGGTATCGTTATTAAATATAAGAAAAAAATTGAATTTGGAACGTAGTCATACATGTGCTCAAAGATACGATTCTGATAAGAAAAAAAGAGTTGCGCAGAGTTGATTTGACCAAGAAAAGGAAAATGTTAAGAAAATCGAAGGAAAAGTCAGAAGGTGTAACATATCAACCAAACGTTGAATTAACGAATTAAGAGCATTAATAATAATAATAATAATATTTTATTCCATTAAGACCATATTACATGGTATTGGACATGTCAAAAATATAAATATAAAAATATATACACTTATAATCATATATACATAAAATTTCATTCTACGAGACCGTAAAGAAGACTCGAAGACTTACGGGCACATAAATAACAGTTACACAATTTCAGTTATTGTTTACATATAGACATTTAGACACACAATGTTCAGTATCATTTAACAGTCAATACAATTTTATTATAGTTAAGAAGTCAGAAACTCGCTTGGGCTATATATGCATTTCTCAATCAGATAACTTTTTAGTTGTTTTTTGAAACGTATTTCATTTCTTTCACTTTTTATTGATTCCAGGAGTATATTGAAAAACTTTATACCACTGTATTGAGGACTTTTTTCATATAAGGAAGTTCTGTGGTGAGGAATTTGTAACAAATTGCCATGCCTAGTTTTATAATTATGACTATCACGATTATGTGTTAGTGAATCTATATTTTTACTGACAAGCAAAATACATTTGTAAATATATATACTGGGAACTGTTGAGATGTTATTATCTCTAAAATATGGTTTACATGAGTCTGTTCGTTTGATACCAAATATAAGTCTGATAATACGTTTTGTGAGATCAGTAGTCTGCGAGCCATTGATGGAATGCCCAATACAATAATGTCATAGCTAATTCGAGAGTATACGAGCGCACAATAGACATTGAAGAGTTGTTCTTTATTAAATATCGATTTCAGTTGGACTATAGCATAGTAACTTGAGTTTACTTTCTTGCTGACATTCTCAATAGCGGTTTTGAAGGACATGTCTGAATCCAGATAAGTTCCAAGAAATCGTGCAGAAGAAATTGGTTGTAACGAAACTATTCCTATATTTATATGAATTTGATCGCGTAATTCTTTTTTTGGGTTTACGTGTAGAAGAATGGTTTTTGAAGCATTGAGTATCATTCCATTTTTTTGTGACCATTCGGTGATTTTGTTTGCTAAATGATTCAATTTCTCTTGTAATATGTGAGAATTATCACCATATGCTGCTAATGAAACATCATCTGCATATAGCACTAGGCAATCAGTTTTCATGAAATTTGGGAGGTCATTAATGAATATGAGAAACAGGAGTGGCCCCAGAATTGATCCTTGCGGAACTCCTAAATTCACATCGTATGTTTCTGTTTCGGTGCCATTCATTCTGATGAATATTTTTCTATGCTCCAAATAGGACATCAACCATTCTGATACTTTCCCCCTAATGCCTACTGACTGAAGCTTACTTTCGAGAAATTTCAAATCCAAGCAGTCAAATGCTTTGGTGAGATCAAATAAAAGTATCCCCACATGTTTCTTCTGATCCAAATTATCACTATTATTAAAAAACATCGAATCAATATCAATACATTATTCCATAGTTTATGTTGATTTAGAAACATTTGGATTGTGAAATGTGAAAATAGAGAATTTTATATATATGTTAGCCCTACGAAGCAGATCAATCCTGTGGCGACAAAAATTACGGGATTAAGTACAATTTCTGGTCAATTATATTTGAATAATGTACAAGTCGATTCACTA
The DNA here is from genome assembly GCA_018342105.1 of Gonioctena quinquepunctata. NCBI lineage: Eukaryota > Metazoa > Arthropoda > Insecta > Coleoptera > Chrysomelidae > Gonioctena > Gonioctena quinquepunctata. The sequence continues at coordinate 527,903 of JAFIRS010000130.1, forward strand.
AATTTAGTAGATTGTTTGGTAGCATTTAAATAATTTTTAAATTAATCTACAACTCCAAATTTACTCGTTGTGCATAATGCGAGATTCGATGAGATTACTAAGAGCAATCATTAATAATAATTTGACAGCAGGATTTGTGGACAGCTTAATTATTTTCAGAAAAACGTTCCCAGATTGAAGAGGGCCAAGAATGTTCAAGCTATCAAAATTAGGCAAAGATTCAATACCAAACGAAACATCAGATAATTTCCACGAAGTGATGTGATGTACACATTTTGCAAAAATTTGTTCGCTTCATTGGTAAAGAGTCAGAATTATCAACATACATGAAATCATATAAAGAATGTATTTCAAAGAGACCTGAGAACGAAAGAATATTTTGTAATTTACCTAATTTAAGTGCCTTAAAAGAATTTATATTGAAAAAAATTGCGCAACAAAATATAACATACGATTTTCTGAAACAAATTTACCTGTCACAATGAAGGAGAAGAAGCTGTGATTAATCACGTAACTGAAAAATTGGTGAATAGAAAACATAGAGTTCCTAAAAATAGGAAAGCATTTACTAAAATCATTATTGAATTAAAAATAAATGTTTAGTCAATCAAGTGATTATTTAATATAATAGTTAGAAATATAAATAATATTACATTCATTGTTGATTATATTTTTTGTAGTTTTATACGTTATATTTTATTAGCCTGTTGGAATTCTGAATCATTTTTGTGTATGTTTAAAAATATTCGAATTATCTTATACGTACATGTGTTGTACAAATGTATAAATAAAATAAAGTTTATGAACTGTTGTTTGCCGTTACTCGCTAAAACTACATTTTATTTTATATCTATTCCTATTGCAATATGTTTAAAATGCATCAGTATATATTAACGCAATTATTCACAATTATCATTCATGAATATGTGCATTCCAAAACACAGATCAATTCAAACCCCCAATAACCTAACCTCAGCCTTCCCTCTCTTGCACTTCTCATACGCAATAATTCAGAAACTTCTTATGGCAAATAACTGTATAGCTACGCGTGTTTAATTTTTTCAATAGAATTTTTTACTTACCTTTTAATAATATACTAGTTTTTCAAAAAGATCTGAATGGAAGGTTTGTAGTTATGCCTTAAAATGTGTATGGTAGCCATGGTAGCTAACTATAGGGATTACGTGTTAAACGTTGCAACTTTGAAGCCTTATATCTCGCTTTCGGTGTGGTAAATCATTCAAAAAATTCAATATGATACAGGTAATAATGTTAACTAAAAGGGGTATGAATATAAACGCAATCTGATTGGAAGTGGATTTCACGACAACTACCTTAAAGGTTTCCTTAGCAACGCAGGTCTAATTGTTGCTATAAGTACAACAGCCTACCAGTTTAAAAATTCAAATTTCACATCGATAATTTTCTGACTTTAATAAATTTTCCCCTTGTACAATAAATAACTATTAATTGACTTGTTGTTAAACTAACTAATTAATGTTAAGGATTACATTTTCCATGCGATCAATTTCCTCTGTACGGGCCTGCATTGTCTTCCCGAATTACGATTTCCATGTTTTCGAGACAAAACAAAAACTCGCGCCTCGCGCTAATCCGAAAAGGTGCCGTGTGCAAAAAAAGCGTCGTGGGTCGTCTATATCCCACTCCACTACCGCCCATACATCCATCTCCGTCTGGCAACCATTATTTTATATATTATTATATACGTGTCTTTCAGTGAGAAAATCGAAATCGTTCGCACCAAATACGGGGAGGCCGATAAAATAACTGAATACGTAGTAGCATCAGCGTTATTTTCGTAATTTGATAGGTATTTATAAGTTTTTTTTCTTGAGAATGTTACCGGTGCTACAGAGTGATACGATGAGGTACGAGATTTGGTTTTGTCCACACACAGACCACTTGTTGATTGTGTTCAACAGGTGGTTGACGTTTTTCTTTCAACACGTTCCCGATGGGTTTGGATAAAATGCATTTTTTGTTTTCATTCAACACTTTGGTAAAACTTCTCAACTTCACCAAGTCAAAAAGAAATGTTGATAAAAATTAATAGGAATTCAATTAAAAATGAAAAATGTCTTGTTCCTCAAGACAGCTGACTACAAAAACCTGTACAATAGGTAGTATACCTATATGTTGGTCGCATATCCATCAAAAAACAACTAATAAGCAGACAATGATTAATGTCTGCGTCTACTCCACAAGTTGAAAATGGTCTAAAATAGAGATACTGCCCTTAAAATTATGTGTAATAGCTCATTGGATCCGGAATAACGCCTAGAAAAATGTGCCAAAAGCGTGTATTAGCCCATAAAAAATTGCAAAAGTTATAAACAATTAAAGATTTAAAAAAAATGGCATTTCGTTTTTTGCCAATATTTCATAAACTATTGATATTTAAGAAATTTCAAAAAAAGATTCTGAAAGAGATGGAAATTTTCAATGAAAGACTCCCAGCTCCCGGAACTCTATCTCCATTATTTATAATTTTAATTTAACGCTGAAAATGGGTCTCCGAGCGACATTTTTAGGTTGCGCGCGCGGCGTCAAAAGCGAGTACGACACATTGATTTATTTATTTAAGCTATTAAATATATTTTTTTAAATTCGAAAAATGATGGTGTATTCGGAACACTATAAATAATTCATTCCCGTTAGAAATTTTACTCAAAATTAATTTTTCAACAAGTTAAACGATTGTTAACTAACAAAATTTTCTCGAACTACTGTCTTAATTGTAAATGAAAAAAAATGTTTAAATAATTGTCGTAAAAATGTTTCGCTTCGTAGAGCCTTTCTTATATACATACTCAACAAGATCACGCCATAAAAGTTAAAAAAATATTCATACTATGTTTATAATAATTTTTGTACTTGAACAAAAACATAAAAATCCCAGTAATGTTGTTAAAAAAATTTTTTTTTCTCTTAATCATCATATTATCGTTTTTTTAATAATACAAGATATAAATTGATTTGCAAAACAAAGTTTTCCCGCCATTTGTTGATCCATTTTTTATAAACAAATTGATTATTTCAATATTTTTGAAAAATTTTTTTACAACTTCATTTATTAAATTTTTAAAATAATAACAATTTTTAATTGTTTATAATCGTTTTTTATATTTTATTGTTTAAATAATTAGTTAAGAAATTATTTATCTTCTCAAAATCATAATTGACAGTCCTCTATAAAGTAACAAAAACAATTATTTTTTTCAACAATTCCATTGTTTAATAACTTACCAATTTTTTATAATTTTTTTTAACTTTGTTAGATTTTTTTTCTAGAACTAAAAAATTTACAAAAACAACCATATATAAAAAGTATGAAAAACAATTTTTTCCTTTTTTTTTGGGAAAAAAAATTTCTATTTCTTTGTTATATATGGTTGTTTTTGTAAATTTTAGAAGTTTCAGAAAAAAAATCTAACAAAGTTAAAAATTTGTTTATAACAAATTGGTAAGTTAATAAACAATGGATCTTTTGATAAAAAATTTTTTTTTGTTACTTTATAGAGGACTGTCAATTATGATTTTCAGAAAAAAAATATTTCTTAACCAATTATTTAAACAATAGAAATATAAAAAAACGATTATAAACAATTAAAAATTGTTGTTGAGGAATTGTTTTTTTCAAAAATTATAATATTTGTAGTATAATAAAGTTGTGAATTTTTTTTTTTTTTAAATATTGAAATAATCAATTTGTTTATAAAAAATTTATCAACAAATTAGCGGGATTTTTTTTTTTTCAAAAAAAATAATTTTATTAAAATATATTTTTATTAGTAGTATATATTTTGTTTTTGTTCAAATACAAAATTATTATAAACAAAATATGAATATTTTTTCAACTTTTATGGCGTGATCTTGTTGATATGTATATAAGAAAGGCTCTACGGAGCGAAAAATTTTTACGACAATTATTTAAACATTTTTTTTCATTTACAATTAAGACAGAAGTTCGAGAAAATTTTGTTAGTTAACAATCCTTTAACTTGTTGAAAAATTAACTTTCAGTGAAATTTCTTACGGGAATAAATCATTCAGAGTGTTCCGAATACACTATAATTTTTTCAAATTTTAAAAAAGATATTTAATACCTTAAATAAATTAATTAATGTGTCGTACTCGCTTTTGACGCCGCGCGCGCAACCTAAAAATGTCGCTCGGAGACCCATTTTCAGCGTTGAATTAAAATTATAAATAATGCACATAGAGTTCCATGAGCTGGCAGTTTTTTATTGGAAATTTCCTCCTCTTTCAGAATCTTCTTTTGAAATTTCTTAAATATTGATAGTTTATAAATATTGGCAAAAAACGAAATGCTATTTTTTTTTCATCTTCAATTGTTTATAACTTTTGCAATTTTTTATGTACTAATACACGCTTTCGGCACATTTTTCTAGGCGTTATTCCGGATCCAATGAGCTATCACACATAATTTTAAGAGCAGTATCTCTATTTTAGACCATTTTCAACTTGTCGAGTAGACTATTACCTGATTGAAACAATTCATGTCAATCCATTTCAAAATATTTGCTGGGATCGAGTTAGCAGAATGGAGCTAACGCCATCTCAACTCAACCAACATTGTATAGGTTTTTGGTAGTCGGCTGTTTCGAGGAATAAGACATTTTTCATTTTTAATGAAATTATGGCTGGCTATCAAGAATGTTACAGAAATATCAATACGGGTAAAAGTTGAAAGAGTTTTTAAGAAAACTAGAAAACAAAATTAAATAAAATAAGATCACTCAAAAGTGGAGACTTAGTAATATTAATATAGACTGTAGAAGTTTCGCAGGCAACATTGAGGAAGGTCTGTAATTTGTTGATATCGAAATGACAAAGGTTTTGAAAAGGGAAACATTCTCAATTGAATATTGATAGAAATATTTTTCTGTGAATTGAAAAATCCACGATTAAAATGAAGTTATTTTTTGTGAATGTCTAACAGAAAACAACTACTTCCCCGGCTAAAGCCACGCTGGACATTGAACTACATCTGATAGATATTCTGAAAAGGCCCTAACTCAAAAGAAAAAATCTGAAATTGAAAATTTGCATTTTCATTCAGATATTTATTTGATTTTCTATTCCAGTCTTAATTAAGAACTCATAAAGATGAATGAGGCAAAGAAGAATGTTTTCCAAAGAGAGTACTCACCAGAAATCATTCGTAACATTGACGCAGGAGAGACATCGCAATCACTAGGTCTTCAATACATTTTTGTCGACGAAAATCTATTTCACGCTTCCACGATCATCAGGAAGACCGGAAGAAATGGGAAACACATTTTCAAGAAACAATCTCACTTTGCAAAGATGGAAAAAGTTAGAATCATTTCTTTTGGAGATACACTTTGAAATTAGTGTTTTCTGACAATAAAACCTGTCATGGGGTATGATAGATTGATTTGTTGAAAATATAAACAGGATGTTCATAAAATCAGATGTGGAATCATCTGCGAATGAAAGATAAACTTTAGTCACTATCTTCAATCGTCAAGATAACCGGGAAACATTCTCAATTGAATATTGATAGAAAGATTTTTTGTGAATTGAAAAATCCACGATTAAAATGAAGTTATTTTTTATTTTAATCGTGGATTTTTCAATTCACAGAAAAATCTTTCTATCAATATTCAATTGAGAATGTTTCTTTTTTCAACATGAATACCCCACAAGAGGTTATCTTGACGATAAAAGAGAGTGACTAAAGTTTATCTTTCAGTCGCAGATGATTCCACATCTGATTTTATGCCTGTTTATATTTTCAACAAGTTATCTTGACGATGGAAGATAGTGACTAAAGTTTATCTTTCAGTCGCAGATGATTCCACATCTGATTTTATGAACATCCTGTTTATATTTTCAACAAATCGACAAAGGTTTTCTTTCACTAGTTAATAGATAAAAACCATTTTTCCTTCAAACCATTATGAAAATATGTACAAGTGGAACTTGAATTGCATTTTTAAAAGATTTAATGAAATCGCGACCGGATCCATTTGTCTAGTTTGTTGCTTTGGCAAATTTTCCTTCGGCAATAAAATATATCATAATACATGATTGATTGAATTGTAATATAATTCTACTGCCGAATGGGAAGCCTCACTTGAACATCTGTTATTTTGTTATGGGAAGGAATATACAGAATTGTTGGTGGATCTCAAACATCACACCAATTTTGAAATATATCATTTTATATGTCTAAATTTTAAAAAGCCAAGGGTGAGTTCCACTCGCGCGCTGACAGTTCTGTTAACGATACGTTTTTAAAAGCAATTCTAAATATCAATAAGACGTTATGATGTTCTTGTAAGTTGTTATATTCTCTGGGTTCTTAAAATTTTAGGTCCAGTAATTTTGGGGTTGCTTATTTTATGCATTGCTATTTGGAAATATATTCCTCATATATTTTATTTATATATAATATATATATTGACCACATATATATTTTCTTCAAATTCTCGGAATAAAGGTCTGATTCAGTCAATTCATATAATTTTTCTTAACGACGTTTCGACATGGTATTTGTCATCATCAGGTTAAACAATAAAAATATTTTGTTTTAACCTGATGATGACAAATACCATGTCGAAACGTCGTTAAGAAAAATTATATGAATTGACTGAATCAGACCTTTATTCCGAGAATTTGAAGAAATTTAAGGGTTCCCCAAAAAACGATATTTTACAAAAAATAATCATCTGTTGATATGGTATATAAAGGCTGTATTCCTGTTTCTACAGTTTCCACGATAAAACTCCTAACTTATGTAATACAAATAGTCCCTCAGCAAAAAGCTGTAATAAGCCATAAAAACGGCAGTTACAACTGAAACGATCACATTCGATCCGAAAACAAGGTAATTAAATTGTCATTTTCCATGGATATATTTATAGCAAAGTGATGAATGCCTATTTATAAACGGGCCTGTTATTCTTACACCACAATAAATAGCAGCACCTTTATTTATCGTAGGGTACGGGAATCCGAACAATGGAACACCTGTTGATTCAATCCAACAAGTTGTCACACAAACAAATCGTATGGGTTCGAGAACTTTCATTTTGACAGACTTAAACGAACTGTTTTTTCAGTGCCATTGACTGCATTAACAAATTTATTATATTTTCCAAGCGAATTCATTTATGTGGCTAAATAATTATAAATCTATTAACATTAAAATTTTGGGAATATATTTCATCAAATGAGAGAAAAAACCAATGGTAGATTTTTTTATTTTGAATATTGAACAGAAATATTTGTCTGTGAATTGGAAAAGTCCATGATAAAAATGAAGCTATTCTTGTGAATATCTAACAGAAAACAACTACTTCCCCGGCTAAAGCCATGCTGGACATTGAACTTCATCTGATAGATACACCCTATTCATATTTTCAAACAAACTAAAAAAATATCCCTCTCAAAATAATTTTCACTTATAATCTCCCTAGAGCATGAATTATTGCCGGAAATATTTGAGTACAGAATTTTTTGAAAATTATCACGAGTCGCGAACCGACGAGGGATAATTTTCTTTAAAAATTCATGTACGAGACAAATTTCCCGCAATCAATTCAAGCACGTGGGGGATTCGGTAAGAAAATTTTATACCGGAATTATATTTAAATAGAAAACATCAAGTAAATATTTATTTTGACGTAATTCACAAATAAATAGAATGCTGTATGTAATGGGAGTTTTGGGTGAGATTTTTTTCTGATTTTCCCCGTTCCCTAGTAAAATAAAATATATAATATCAGATAAACTATTATGTAAGATTAATTGATTTCATACAATTTTCTTGCTAGGTTTCAGGGAAATGTTAATATTGACTAAAAAGGTGATATACAGCAAAAAATATATAACTATACCTATACATATATACTTGAATATTTTTCATATTCTTTTAGGTTTAATTCTAAGAAAAAATTAATATTAGCGGTAATAATTTCTTTTTTCAAATAATTCAGGAAATCGGGATATTTTATTCTTTATTTTAATAGAATGTTGTTGGCGAATGTTGCCGGTTAAAAAAATATCTTGTAAAGTTAGCCATGGATTTGACATTCACTACCCCTATCAATCAATATTTTATTTGTGGCATTATAAGTTCCTCATAACATTGTATACAATCATAAGTTAGTAAAAAAGTGATAATAAAATGAACTTTCAATCGTATGAATTGTGTTCCTTTTGCGAAGAATCACAGCACATTAAAATGTACCATAAAAAAGTAAAATATCTAACATACTTGTGTGGAAGAATCTGGATTAAATCCTGAGCAAGAAAACTCATTTAAAGAGATTGGCAATATTCTGCGTGATATTGTGCCTTCTTTTGGACACAAATCTAATACTCAAAGAAATAAACTGGTGTCTCAGTATTATTTTTATTTTATGAATCACAGGCATATTCTTAAAAAAAACACCGGTTCTGTGTTTTATTCACCACTTAGGGAAGAGGAGGTAGAAGTGGATTTTTTGTAGAATTTAAAATTAATTAAAGATATTATAGAATGTACACCTTAATAAATTGTTGTAATATTTTCAACTTATAAAGTAAGTAAATAAAAAATAATGTCAATATTATTTCAATATTATTTTTGTCTAATTATATGATAGCTGTCATGTGCCGGGAAATTTCCACTTATTAATTTTACGTCTACATGATAATGTGGATGAAAAATTTTCAGATAAGTTGCTGGTTACCATAGTAACAATATCGAAATAAAGCATCTGATTGGTTAAAAATGACTGGTATAAAATTTTCATTGAAATTTCTGCACATCTTTGGCTCCCTCCCCTCTCATTATATTCGTAATTTTTAATAAATTAGTAAATAATCAGATATCCCACTATTTTCAATGACACCCTTTTATGATATAGCATCAAGTAGAATAGCTGTATTTTTTTTTCGGTGATTATAGTAGGGCTATGTACAATCTGATTACAAAATAGATAAAAGCTTGCAGGCAAGAAAATTAATAATAAAATCCCCAGCACAAAAAACACTTCCAACAGTTGGATAATAAATTAACTTCCAAATTCATTTGAAAACATGCCAAACTCCTCAAAAGCGGGTCTAACAATTATTCCGAAAACAAAAGACTTTTTCTTCAGATTTCCAATTATCACGACCGATACTTGATGATATTAAAGCAAACGAAAGACCTGAAGAAGTTAATGTATATCGAAACACGTGTCGTGATCTCGCCCATTCCGATTATCAGTTTATTAAATTATTAAAAAAAACAATAAACAATTAGTCGACTGGGAATTGAAACAATTTCAAGGAAAATTGTATAGGCACAAAACTTTTTCGGAAATGCAGTGTATATTACTTTCGAAGACCCCCATTCAACCATTGGAAGCATTTTTTATATATGCATCGACCCCACAAATTTTGCACAGTATAATATTGGCTATTTTTTTCACAGGAGGTAATAAATCAGAAATTTCACCCGCTTTAATATCAAATTATTTATTCAATATTGTATGAATATAATTTTCCATAAATCTTCATTTTTTGTATATCCTGGAGGCTGCAAAACTCGCGCAGGTATAATATAATCATTTTCGTAAAATCATGATGTATGGGAACCGAATTTCATTCGCAAGAAGTAAAAAATATCAGAAAACTAATAATAGCAATTTCCTTAATCAACGAAAGCTAATGAAATCACTGTACAGTTTTATGTTGCCAAGTTCAACTAAAATCCTTCTTCCGTTGTTTTATCTAAGTAATTTTTACATTTTGTAAATCAACATGAAAACTTGTTATTTTCTAAAAAATTATTTTTAAATCATAAACCATTTTTTATAACAGATCTATCAAAAAAGTTCTGTTCTCTAATATTTCAATTGCTTCATTTTATAATCACTGAAAACCTTATAATTTTTTTTAATTATTACTCCAATTGTTTCAAAAATGTTTATAAACAAACGCATTGTTTATGACATTATCTAAAATTTCTTTCAGAGAATTTGACCATTGATAAAAATTATGATTTTCAAGAAAAAAGTCGTTTCTTAAGAAAATGGCTATTAAAAACGCATTTTTCAATTGACTTTTTTTTTGTGCTAAATTAACCATTTCTTTAATTATCATTTCTGTGCTCTTTCAAATTTTGGAAATAAAAGTATTTGTTATTTAATAAACAATTTGTTATAACAAATGATATTCGTACTATGTTTTTTAAATACTAAAAACACAATCATGTATAACTTTTGAGGATTTTTTTCAATTTTTTATATAATTTCAAATATTCTCATGTTTTTAAGCTTGTCACATTTTTAAGGCTCAATTTATTTAATGGATTATGAAAAAGACTTGAAGTGGTCTTGTTGTATTGCTAATAGTTTAAAGTTTTTGCATTGCAATGATAAATAACAAAAAAAAAACGGCAAGTTTAAAAACATGAAAATACTTGAAATTATATAAAAAATTTTTTGTTCCTCAAAAAGTCATACTTGATTTTTTTTAATAACTCTGTAAAAAAATATAGTACGGATATACTTTGTTTATAACAAATTATTTATTAAATAAACATTTATTTTTTGCAGAACTTAAAAAGGGCACTAAAATATTATTAAAAAAACTGTCTTAATTTAATTTTTACAACAAAAAAATTGTTATTAAAAATATTTTTTTAAGGCATGATTTTTTTCTTAAAAATCATATTTTTATTAATGGTCAAAATCTCAAAAAGAAATTTTTGATAATGTCCGAATTAAACCGAATATGAATTTGGATTTAGAAAACCCTCCGGATGAGGGGTTTCGTTTTACCAAACTCTTCAAGAATGGCAGAAGTCTTCAATGTAAGAGATCTGGTTGGGTTAAAGTGAATGAAAAGTCCTTTCTTATTGAAATAATTGACTGTTATTTTCAAATCTGAAGTGGTTTTTCCAAATTTAATTTTTCTCAATTAGCAGAAAGCCAAAAACTTGCCTCAAATAGCTTTCGTTATAATTTTCTATTCAATCTCAACCCCTGTTAGTTGGATCCAATTCACAAGAAAAATGTAATATGGGCTCCCCATTCTAATTGGAAGATTATTATTATTAAGTGTATTCTGCGACAAAAAAAACTTTTAGAGAAAACACACTCAAACGAGGTCCACGATCGTCGAATAATAATAGTCGAAACGGAAATGCTATCATTAGAAAAACCTTTAGTTCGCTTAATGAAACGGTAGCGACATCTTCAGGGGACTGGAGGAACTGCGATGGAGCGTCGCGACGTAGACGCTGTATCGAAGCGATGGTCTACAGAAAACTGTAAAACGACTTCGAACGAAGAGGTTCTCTATTTTTGTGTGTGCTCCAATTTCGCAGATTTTTTTAACATGTCCACCGCCATGTAACATATAATGAATATGAGTTACGCAATTATAATTCGTTCCTAAATTGTATAAAATATACTTTCTTTCCCATACCATATTCGGAAAAACAAACTTACAGATTTCACTCCATAGCTGTCGGTTTTCGAGACGTGACTCTCGACTTCTGAATGGGGCTGTCTAGTGATCCGCTGGCCGTAATTCGAGTAATTCGAACCAACGCCTGTAGATCCTGATACGGTGTTTTGGAGATCGGCAAGCAGAGCGTCTGAAATTGATAGGAGAATACAGAATGTTTCACGGATCAGGAACTCAAGTTCAACTGTAGTTTATATCAAATAATCGAGAAAATGGAAAACATATGCTTTCGTTGATATACAATGAAACAATTCAACAGAGCCGGATTAAGAGGGGGCAAACGGGGCAGCCCCGGGGCCTCCACTAGAGAGGGGCCTCCACAATATAAATTTTTAGGTAAAATTTCCTAACAAATACCGAAGGATATGCAAAATTATATATAAAAAATCTGACAACGAAAGAGCAGTTTTCCCACTTTTTCCTCTTATTTTTCGTTTGAAACATTCAAAAACATGTTTCGTATTCTTGTCAAAATCCATGGTTAATATTAATCTTCGATCTGATGAATCATGTGTATATGCGAGAAACAATCACCAAGTAAAACATCATACTATTATACAAAATATTATATCGGATCGAAATTAGCTGTAAAAACAAGAACAATTGAATTTAAAAAGAAATATACATTTTTTTTTTATTAAATGAAGGATTTTCTGTCGATGTATTCTTCGAATGACACAAGCGATCTAGATACACAATGAAATTCAATAATCATAAGCAAAAGAAAATAATATTTCAATTTATGAATATGATTGCATCAAATTATTTATAAGAGCCCTGTGCGCATTCCATAACAGAACAAAAGTTCAAATTCTGTTGACTACTTTTCTGCCGATTCTACAAACACTTTGCACGTCTATACCTGTTTTTCCTATTCATTGGCATTGACAAGTGTCCGCTGAGTGGCGCGCTTGTAACAGAGAAATCCCCGAAATCTGAAAGTGTGAGTCTAAGAGAAAGATGGCATTCCGCCACAAATGTAAATCCTTCTGAAATTCTTGAAAACCAAAATTTCAGAGCTACATTCTCAAACATTGAAATTACAGTGATTATTTTTTGACATTGCTAGAAACCAATGGAAACGTTCAATTCAAATAATTCATATACGTTTTGGCCAATCAATAGTGGGAATATTCTACCTAGAAAATTGTCGCGGGAATAATTTGAGGTATTTTGTTTTTATTGTCTGACAACCTATATTTTCAATTTGACGTCTGTCATCAATTCGCATGAAAAGTGTGAAATGAATCAAATCCGGTTTAGTACATTATTAATTTTGCAAGGAAATGTGTTTATGATCGTAACATCAAAAAATAATCTAAAGAATACCACACGAGAGTTCGATATAGTAGAAAATAATTATCTAGATTTCTTTCTCAAACTTGTTGGCAATAGCCACTCGAGCCAGTTGGTCTCTCTTGTCTATTGCCTGGCAACAAGTTTTCGAAAATCTGTCGAATTATTTTCACTCTCTTGTGATATTACAACTGAGAATGTGATGATGTCAAATTGCACTGGAAAGCGCTCATTTTCCAAAATGACAAAAATAGGCGAATTACGATGAGACAAAGCCGTCTATCAAAGTTACATATGCTCGTGTCGAAATAATTTGATTTGTTCCGCAATAAATAAAAAAAAACTTTTTCATAGAATAATTAGGGGCCTCCACTCCTTTGTTGTCCCAGGGCCTCCACACCTTTTAATCCGGCCCTGCCATTCAATAAATTATTAGATGAAGATATATTCCTATACTACATACACGACGTAAACAATACGATTACGTGTCGGCTGTGTGAGACCCGATTGGCTGATCGACCATAAAATCTCCAACCAATTTCTTACAGGTCTGTATTAAGTAGCAAGTGCATTGGAGCTTTGATATAGGACTCTCGTAAACTGTATGTATCTAATAGTATACCCCATAATAACATCAGGCGCGGATACTGGGGGAGGGGGCACGACCATTTTTTCAAACATTTTTAAATCGTCATTAAGACATCACTATATTTACTAGAGTCGTTATTAACGCCATCACTACTATAATTAAAAAAGCTTATGTGCGATTCTTTTGTGATTTTGTGAGTGTTGTTGCATGTATCCCATTGACCATGACAGAAAACCGTCTTCTCAGTCTTGCACATCCATAGGTATATTCCTATTGATACCGAGAAAGTTATTACTATATTTGCAAAAACTGACCGTAAGAAGAGATTAGAGTTTGATATTTAAGTTAAGAATAACTATTATAATAATATTAATATATCTAGCTCCTATACATTACTTAAAATTAAATTGTTTTTCTAATGTCTACACCCAGGCGTTTTTATTTCATATTTCTAAAGACAGGATCATTCAAATTCAACTATATTTCTCGACATCAGCTATTGGTTTCTATACTTTTTAGAACAAACTTTCTGGAAGATAAGTTATCACGCAAAAAATGCCCCCCTACCCCCTGAACGAAATCCTGGATCCGGGCCTGAATAATATTTCCATAAAGAACATTCCAGAAAAACATTGAGAGCGGTATTGCATTGAATTCCCAGGATAACTCGACAATACTTTGTATACTTTTACCTCGACGATAGGATTATTCAATGCGGATTATAGTTCATCAAGTATATACATTTGTTGTATTTTTACGAGATCATACAAACTCCATATTTCTTTCATCACCGTCCATCTGTAGGATTTTTTTGGTAGCCAAATTGACGACTTTCTATGCACGTAAAGATATGATTTTTTCACAGTAGGTGTGAGAGCTTTTTTTCAAGCCGACTAACTGTGATGCTTATACTATTGACCAAGAGGAGCCCATAAATGTTCACTTTGGGGGGGTGAAAGATGTTTTCAAAAAAATTTGCAGAATGCACACAGAACGTCACGGCAAACATTTTCTTCCTCTGAATTTTTTTGATTGATACGCAGGAAAAAAAAATGTTTTTTTTAAGATCGACTTCAGAAAAAAGATGTGCATATGCCGTTGGTCAAATCGTACATACGGAAGCGATTTTTCCGCGAATGTTCCTCATTCCGATAGGAATTTTTTTCCCGAATCTGGTGGTATACGATTTATTGAAATTGGATGAAAGGTTTTTGTGTGAAAATAAAATTTACGAGAGGGTGCATTTTTTTCCCATGTCGACCTCGGATTCACTTATTATAGCTCTCTTTTTACGTCAGAAAAAGTTATATTCCGGAAAGCTTCTTTCTCATTTTGTTTTTCGATCGTCAACATTCATAGGGACGTCATCGAAAATGCGTTCTATCATGCTGCTACCGTGCAGACTTCTCTTCGAAAAATCGTAAATAAATCAGGGACGCAGATATCGATGCGAAAATCCATATCCCCGTAGAAAAAAGAATTTCCTTTCGAATGGCGAGAAACACGATGGAATCGGAGTACGAAAAGATTGTGAAAAATGGTTAATAGTGATAACACTATTAACCATTTTTAACAATATAAATATGGACTTAGCAACAATTCTCGAATGGGGATCCAATAACTTGGTAGAATTCAATGCAAACAAAACACAAGCATGTCTTTTCTCTAGAAAAGCCGATCTCACTGTGCCTAACATAACTTTGTCAGGAGTAACCATACCACTGAAGTCATCCATATCGATGCTTGGTATTACTATCAGCAATAACCTTTCCTGGGAAAATCACGTGAGGTCCATTGCCAAAAGTGCATCCCAAAAACTTGGTTTTTTGTTTCGTGCCAAGAGCTATTTCACCTCCAGTCAGCTGCTTATGATCTATAAGGCACAGATCCGACCTGTCCTGGAATACTGTTCCCATATTTGGAGTGCGGCACCTAAACATATCCTGAAGCTATTGGATTCTGTCCAAAAAAGGGCAATTCGTCTCGTCGGTGATGCTTCGCTTACAAACTCGCTCACTTGTCTGGAACACCGTAGAAAAGTTGGCGATTTGTCTCTATTTTATAGATATTTTCATGGGCGATGCTCTTCTGAAATATCAACAATCGTTCCTCCTTTGGCAGTCTCTTCGAGATTAACACGTCAAGTTCAGTCTTCACACCCCTTCGTGGTCACTTTGGAGACCTGCAGAACATCACTTTCCAAAGACTCATTCATCCAACGAACTGCGAGGCTTTGGAACTCATTGCCTAGGGAGGTGTTCCCCGAGGCATACAACCTCCAGAAATTTAAGAAGAACACCAACTCCTACCTTATTTCCCTTGGTTCCCAAGATGTTCTCTGAACATTACAGGATATCCTTTCGTGGGAACCAGAACATATAAAAAAAAAAAAATCTCTTATACAATAATTTTTCAAGTTGTCACCCTAATTCATGACTATTGGCCCAAATCATAAAATTGGCAACACTGCCTTTCAAAAATGGTTTATACTTCAATTCCTCATATCAATCATTATTTTTATTAGACAGAAATTTCACTTGATCTTGTCAACATTGTGTCAAATGAATCTCTTCCCTATAATGTATAATCCATAAGTGTTTTTTACATCAATTTTTATTTATACATTGTACATTAGTTGTATGTTCATCATTAATATGTTTTCCTTACAAGTTTTACTCACTTTCGTAAATAATTTTTTTTTAAGAAAATGTATAAATTCTCACATTTCAATTTATCATTGTAGAGTTCCTGATGAAGAGTCAATAAAGTCTCGAAAGCTCGAATAGAAAAAAGAGTATACTCACTTCATCCCTACGACTGCATACCCAAAATAAAGATCCCTTTTTTATATATATATATATATATATATATATATATATGTGTGTGTGTGTGTGATTTCTACCAGATAATAAACCATTGTACTATCCACCACTACACCGATGACACTCAATTATACTTTTCTTTTCCTCAAAACAAATTGCGAGAATCCGTTCATGAGGATCTACAAAACCTACTGGATATATTGATAGCACACAAATCATGCTCAATTCAAAGAAATCTCAATCAATTCTTTTCGGTCCTAAACACAAACTACTTGAAATTGAAGGGTTAATCCAAATCATACTTGTACAAAATAGCCTCCCAAGAGTCAAGGAGTGTAATAATCTGGGCTTGTGGCTTGATTCTGACCTCAGATTCCACAAACACGTTAGCTCGCTCTGTCAAAGTTTCTATAACAATTTACGCCAGGTGTACTAGAGTAGAGATATAATGTCCTTCAAACTCAAACTCTGTGAAACACTCATACTATCAAAACTTTCATACTATGATATCATCTATGGATTTGCTTTGATACAAACGTTTACAAAAAATGCAAAACAATTGTATTCGTCTGGCACACGGTATTCGCAAATATGATCATATATCTGCCAAGTTCGAGGGTTGGAGGCTTGAAAAAATCTAGAAACATCATCTACTCGTCAATACACATAAGATTATCGTTAAAAAAATTAGATCAAACACTATAATTCTCTACCTAATAATTTTAAGCACTATACCATTCGCAACTTTAAAAAAAGTTGAAAGAATATCTGGGATCTGCTGGTTAGTTCAAATGGATACTGTCATGCTTCAACTACTACACCTAGTTAATGTTGCATTATGATATATTGTATTTAATGTTGCTTTCCTGTTGTAATTTGAATAGTTAATTTCTATTGATTTATTGAAAATATAAACAGGATGTTCATGAAATCAGATGTGAAATCATCTGCGACTGAAAGATAAACTTTAGTCACTATCTTCCATCGTCAAGATAACCTCTGTTATCAGGAAATTCTCAATTAAATATTGATAGAAAGATTTTTTTGTGAATTGAAAAATCCACGATTAAAATGAAGTTATTTTTTATTTTAATCGTGGATTTTTCAATTCACAGAAAAATATTTCTATCAATATTCAATTGAGAATGTTTCCCTTTTCAACATGAATACCCCACAAGAGGTTATCTTGACGATGGAAGATAGTGACTAAAGTTTATCTTTCAGTCGCAGATGATTCCACATCTGATTTTATGAACATCCTGTTTATATTTTCAACAAATCAATCTATCATCCCCATGACAGGTTTTCAATGTCAGAAAACACTAATTTCAAAGTATCTCCAAAAGAAATGATTCTAACTTTTCCGTCTTTGTAAAGTGAGATTGCATCTGAAAATGTGTTTCACATTTCTTACGGTCTTCATGATCATCATAGAAGCGAGAAATAGATTTTCGCCAACTAAAAATGTATTGAAGACCTAGTGAATGCGATGTCTCTCCTGCGTCAATGTTATGAATGATTTCTGGTGAGTACTCTCTTTTGGAAAACATTCTTCTTTGCTTCATTCATCTTTAGGAGTTCTTAATTAAGACTGGAATAGAAAATCAAATAACTATCTGAATGAAAATGCAAATTTTCAATTTCAGATTTTTTCTTTTGAGTTAGGGCCTTTTCAGAATATATATCAGATGAAGTTCAATGTCCAGCGTGGCTTTAGCCGGGAAAGTATGTTTTCTGTTAGACATTTACAAAAAATAACTTCATTTTAATCGTGGATTTTTCAATTCACAGAAAAATCTTTCTATCAATATTTAATTGAGAATTTTTCCCTATTCAACAGTTAGTTTCTACTTTCACTGTGCTTGTTTTAATCCTATTTCGTAGATTAAGAGCTGAACTTCGCCTGTTCATCGATCAATTACTTTCTGTTCTATGTATACATTTTTACTTATATATCGATGATTAAAGCCCATTTATTATTATTATTATTATCTCCCAAAACAATTTGGGGTTAGCTTTTGAGAGAATTAACGGGAGTTTCAAGAATGAGGTGACTACAAAATATAATAATTTTAGTTGGCCTTCGACTTTATAGACAGAATTTCTTTGTTATGAAAATATTAAGAAAGTTAGGTTGTGTTTTAATATAAACTTTGTGTTTTACGATTTTTTCAGCACAACGTGCATTTCTCTTTGTAACAAGATGACCTTGTCATAAATGGAGAGATATTATTCGTGATAATTACAAGTACCTGAAATTTGATAACCTGAATTATATACAGCTTTAACAATCGATGATTTTACCTACATTTTAGAATTTTAAATTGGTAGTTATTGAATATATTTTCCTCGATTTCAATAAAAACTCAATGTTAAAAAAAAACAAGAAAAATAGTTGAGGAAGGCCAAATAAAATCGAACTCTGTATTCAGTTTTTTAATATACCTACTCGTGAATGGATTGGATGCAGTGAAAAACAAATATTCAATTTTTATCGAGTTCCTTTTTAATGTGACCTCAGGTGTTAGCACGTTTTTGTCGCCCATGCGATTTTTCCACCATTGCCTTGTTAGTGTTATTGATATATGCACTTACTAAGCTGCCGTTCCCATTCTTTATGGGTACGAAATCTGGCCCATCTGGGTTCCCGGTCCAGAGCAATAGGTGGCGATGGATCGAAGGTGACAGTCTTGGGAGAAGGAGTACGCATGCGTAACTTGACACTCATTTTTAGAATTTTTGCACAACCTAATTTCGAGTATTGCTCGCTTTTTTATCCCGTACGGAAGGACACGATCGATTAGAAAAAATTCAGGCTAAAACAGTTGATGAATGACAAAAACTGATACTGAGGGAAACCACGCTGATGACTAACACTTGTAGATGTGTTTTGGCAAGTCGAATGCCTCTGAAAAACTAAAAATAGATTGTTGCGGAATTACTTCTACTCCAATACATTACATAAATGAAGTTCGACGGATACAGGGAAATTGCGATCGCTACGAACAAGGTCGAAAGGTCTCATTAAACGAATCGTCTCGATAAATTATATCGACTTAGAAAACATGGTAAGTTGTGGGTGTGTTTGAGCATTTGACGTACATACCAATTAATTAAAAACATGGATCTGGCACGATTTCTTTTCGAGAAAAATATCTCCTTGGAGCGCGAATAAAATACAGGGTGTTAGCAAATAAGTGTAAAAGTTTTCAGGGAGTTATTCCTTGTCGAAAATTAAAGGGGGTCATCATGTAAACAAAAGCTCTCAGGCCTTTTCTTGAAAGGTCACGCGCTTCCAAAAATGAGAAAAAAAGGTTTTTTTTTAAATTGCTGAAGAGGTGGGCATGTTCTATTAATAAAAAGGCTACCAATGAATATCTTTTTAATTTTGTTGTGATCTTTTAAAGGGTTGACACATGCAACCCCTATTCCATTTTCTACCAGAACTTTTCTCAATTTAAAAATATGTGTTGAAAAGAACGATTCATTGCAAAACTTTTCCAACTCCTGTGTTGTGTCCGTAAAACCAATGGTTTCCTAATAAAAAAATTAAATACATTGTGCATGAACAGATCTTCTGTAAATAACTTGTGACTTCAATAGTAGTATTTTAAAATCATTCCGCTTGTTTTACCTTTTAATGTAGGCATGTACCAGTACCATGTTTTGTTTTAATAGAATATCAAATTAAAAATACAAACAAAACAAAATTTTGTGTATTACAACAAAGAAAAATCAAACGGAACGGAGTTATAAAAACTACTCGAAATGACCACCTCCAACCATTAGACAGGAATCAGTCTTCGTCACATAGACTGGCGCAAACGTTGAAATATTCCTGGTGTGTTTTGGATTGGCTCGCAGGCTGCAATGATGCGATTCCTTAAATCATGCACACATTCAATGGGGGTCGTATAAATCCAAGGACTTTAGGTGACCCCAGATGCAAAAGTCCAAGGGGTTTAAGTCTGGGGATCTGGGAGGCCAAGGTTGAGGTCCTGCTCTGCCTATCCTACTATTTGGATATACGTAGTCCAAGTACTGACGAGCAGTTTTGCTGAAATGGACAGGCGCACCATCGTGCATAAACCACATTCGTGGTACGAATAGCTAGTGCAACATTTTCAAGTAAAATGGAAAGCTGCCCCTGGAGAAATTTTTTATAGGTTGCACCAGTAGAAAATACGGTCCAATAATATTTTCGCCAATAATTCTGACCCACCTTCTTGAATTGCATGTGGGTTATCTTCGGCACATACAGTATCGGAAACAATTTATCTGGGGTATAGACAGAAATCTACACGAGCAACAAGGAACGCAATGATATGATAATACCACATAAACAAGAGAGACGCACTGCTATGCGCCCCTCCTGTTACCCCACCCGACACATTAGCTGACCACGTGGCAATGCGACACAGCGCACAGCGACTCGAGTCATTCTTGCCGAGCCGTGGTTGCGAAAACAAAAGACCGTGACAATTATTACCTTTTGAAACATGCCACCTATTTACACAACCGCAGAGAAAGTACAGATCGTTAAGTGGTACTTTGGGGGTAATTCTGTACAAGATACTAGAAATCTATTCATAGTGGCTTTTGCAGATAGACCTGTACCTACGGAAGCGACTGTCCTTTCAATTATTAATAAATTTCAGAATTTTGGGTGTGTGGCAGCACATTGCAAAAAATGTTGTCCCACAAATCCACCACCGCATCCTAGACAAATACCCGAGGAACGGGAAATAAGAGAAACACAAGTGTGTGCATTGGCAGAAACGACACCTTGTTCGAGTAGACAGATCGCCGACGAAGTGAATTTGAATGAAAGAACTGTAAGGAATATTTTGAAGAGAAACGGTTATCATTGTTTCAAAGTCAAGACCACACAAGAACTTTTGCCTGGAGACCATTTCAGATGTATGATTGTTATGGAAACTTGTAATCCCTTGTCTAGAAGAGCTGGATTCGTCAATGAATATTACGTTTTCTAAAAATTGAGCATTTTGGGTAATCGTTTGAAGACTCCATTGACAAAAGTCTACTCGATGAGGAAAATTTCGCGGCAAAAGTGCCTGGACTCGTTGAATGCGGTGAGGATACAATTGGTGATCCTTTAAAATTTTCCGGATTAGTTTATTGTTAACATTAAGTGTGTTAGCAATTTGTCTTATACTTAATCATATTGACAACCTCTTCTTCCAGTGCCATTGGCACGATCATACATAAAATGCATATCGGCCATTTCAGCGTTAGTGTAATTGTTCATATTGAAGATTCAAAAGACACAATTGAACTTTCAACTACTACATAGAAATCGAAGCGACTTGACAGCCACCTACTAGATTTTTTCGATTTTAAAATTCTACGATTGAAGTCACAAGTTTTGCAAACAAAATGTGACAGCCACCTACTAGATTTTTCCATTTACAGAAGATCCGTTCATGCACAATGTCGTATTTTTTTTTTATTAGGAAACTATTGCTTTTATGGACACAACACAAGAGTTAAAAAAGTTTTGCAATTAATCGTTCTTTTCGTTTGTTTCGTTAAAAAGTTCTGGTAAAAAATGGAATGTATCAGCCCTTTAAAAGATCACAACAAAATTTAAAAAAATATTCATATCTAGCTAGTTTTATTGGTAGAATATGCCCACAAAATGCCTTTCTTCAACTCTTCAGCAATTTCAAGTTAAAAAAAAAATGTTTTCTTAAATTTTTGGAGGCGTGACCCCCTTTAATTTTCGATAAGGAATCACCCCCTATAATCTTTTGCACTTATTTGGTAACACCCTGTATATTAGGGGACATACAGGGTGCGTGCTATCAAATTGGTTTTTTGAAACAATGAGGCACATTCTAAAAATATTACTATTATTATACAGGATGTCCCAAAATAACATACACAAGCTCGGTTTTTTCAAATGGCAACCACCTATTTTTGTTTGGTTTGGTTTGGATTCGCCACTAGATTGTCGATATAACGCACCCGGGTTTTTTAGACTTATCTGCAATAGTTTTTGACTTATGTCAATTTATGTCATAGTAGGCGATGAGCATCAAGTTTGTCTGCATCTCAAAACATGCACTGAAGCCTAAGGAACCGACTGAAAAAAGTTGGTTAAGTTATCTTGAATGGTTGATAGTTGATTGGTGAATCAAACTTATTTCTAAATTCATTTTAAAGACTGATGACTACATTTAAATTAAACAATTTTTTGTACGAGAGGGCGGTCCCAAATAACCAACTAGGTATATGTATTTCAAAGCACTTCTCAACACTATTAGATCTAGAAACACTCAATTTTATAAATTTCTTGAAAAATGGCAATCACGCTATAACTTCGGAGTTGAATACACAATTTTTGCTTGATAAAGCACGGAACAAACGAGACACAAACAGGTGCGCACGTTGATTATGTCACTACTAAACAAAAACAACGCGTTTTATTAAAACTTATTAGGTATCTACCCAAAATTGTATTACAAGGCCTACTCCTACGTTGAAATTGTTACGAGATAATGTTATGCAAATTGGGTCGGAATTCAGAAATCAAATGGGTGGATTTCCTTAAAGTTCTGTAGCCTCAATAACACAAGTTCAAATCGGAATGAAACCTCTTATGGAGACATACGTATCAATCCAATGTCATGGGAGCATAAAACTGCACAAACTAAACAAATAAAAAACAGTTATAATTTCCATAATATCAATTGACTTTTTATGTTAGAAGTCGTTATTTATAATTCAATTTTATTTTAGTCTATACTGTTGAGTTCCAAATTGTTGTTGAGTGTGGTTTGTGTTGTTTATAGTATCAAATAATTGATTTCGAAAAGTTTTATAATAGAATTGAATGTGTCGAAAGGTTCCATAAAATTTTGTTAAATCGATAGCTTACCCCATATACCATAATACCGTAAACTTCAAAAATGCATATCTTAGAAACGCAACATACAAAGTTGATGAAACTATCGTATATGATAGTTATCATTTTCAAAATATCGTGAGTAAAATATGGAAAATATTCCTATTTTAATGCTAAATGCACGATGGTGCACCTGCTCATTTTAGTGCTCTGGCACGCGAATATTTAAACCAAAACTTTCATAATCGCTGGATAGGTCGTGGGGGAACAGAGTCATGACCAGCTAGATCCCCAGACTTAAACAGTCTTGATTATTTTCTTTGGGGACATCTTAAGACTTTGGTGTACAGTCAACCAATTCTAACTGAGGAAGAATTGCGAAACCGCGTAATAGTTTCCTGTGAAGCAATAAGGAATACTCCAGGAATTTTCCAAAGAGTACGCGAGTCAATGACAATGAGGGCTGAAGCGTGCATACTTGCAGGAGGCGGATATTTTGCACAGTTAATTTGATTTTGGTATTTTTTGTTCATAATAGTTACCATAAAATTATAAAAATCTTGCCTAGATCCTTTGGTTACAATTGTGAAAATAAGACTAAAAGAAAAAATCGGATAGGGACAAGCAAATGAATGTATTTTATTTTCTAAATCGAAAACCTCCGCCGGACGAAAAAAAGGCAGGCAGAAGACCATTTTTATAAGAAGATAGAGGACAAGTGCAAAAATAATATTAATTTGGAAAAAAAAGACAGTGGCGTATCATTATTTTGATCAAAAATATAACAGGGCATGTTAACAGGGACGCCACTGATAAAAATTAAGAAATCCTTGATCATGGAAAAAATGTATTTTTATGCGTACTTTGCATTGAAAAAAAAAGAAATATTGAGGAAGAACTGATTTTTTTGTTAAATTTCAACATCCTGTATCTCAAAAATAAAGCGGTTGCGGACCTATGTTCATATGAAGAATTTTTCTTTAAATCATCCAAGGATTATTGCCCTTTAGGATCAGCATTCAATTATGAAACACCGTGTATATAGACAAATCCTATACGTTTATGTAATGCCTTATGATGAGAATGAAGAGAATAAAAATATTATTATTATATATCCATCTCCTAGATAACGGGTTAAACTGCACATTTTCTCTTAGGAAGTTATCCAGATGAGCTACGTGAGAAAAACTATCTCGAAAACTATTCTGAGTAGGTTTGCACAATAAAATAGCTGTTAACACGGAATATCCAAAACTTTTTAACGAAAAATTAAACCGACGAAATACGGAACTGAAAACTAAAAAATAAAATAAACCTTCTTAGTCTCAGTAACTAAGCTCCTAAACTAATGTAAGTAACTAATTTTGAGTCGGCGCCAAACAAACAAGCAAATGAATTAGGTAAGGCGTAAAATGATGGCATCGAGTTGGGCGGTGACATTCTGATAATTTTTTTGAAGTAATTTAATGATTTTCGTTGATTGTTTGTTTGGCGCCGTCTCAAAATTAATTACTTACATTAGTTTAGGAGCTTAGTTATTGAACAAGGTTTTTATTTTTAATTTTCAGTTCCGTATTTCGTCGGTTTATCTTTTTGTTAAAAAGTTTTAAGTTTTAAATTTTTTGTGGCTGAAATCTACTAATTACTAACTGCTTGTTTTTTGATTACTTCCAGAATACTTACTTACCCACCTTACTTCAACTATTACCAGTTAAATAATATGATTATCTACTTTTACTATTTGTTGTAATATAAATTATTTTTGTTGTTCTGATTAGTTTATTTCATTACTTTGTATATCATTCCATCCTCTCATAGAATATATTGATTGTGATAATGACACTACCGATCTGTCTTTGTCAACTACATATGTGTGCCAATGTTCACAAGTGAAAAAACAATTATCGCCTATTTTTCTACCCGTAAGGGTGGATAATTCCATTCGAAATCCAAGTATGATCAACTATGAGGTATACCCTATCTGATAAAAGAATAATCATCCAAATCGAAGATCCCAGTACAAAGATATAGCTGATAGAATCGGTTAACGGACCAGAATTCTGAGGGTGAGTGATCATTATCCTTTATTTTGCTACCCTTAGGGGTGGATTTCATCTTTTAAATTCAAATGGGACCAACTTCGAAGTACACCCTATCCACTGAAAAAAGAATTATCGGAATCGGACGTCTCAGTAAAAAGTTATGCGTGATCATACATAATAAAAAATTAAATATACGCGTCGACTTGAGAATCTCCTCCTTTTTTGGTTTCGTCGGTTAATAAACGGACAGTGAAACCAAAATAAAATTGTCGGAATCGAGGATTAAATGTTTAAGGAAAATCATGCATCATAAAAAACCGACAATAGCCTTAATTACTATTACTATTATATTACTAAACTTGATCACTTTCACTATCAGACTTATTCAGATAATCCAAAACGGGCAGATCACAATCGAAAATCTTCTCCAAGAACTCGACAACCGTATTCTGGATCAGCTCCACGTTTTCGAACGGCGTGTAATCATCCTCAGTCGACCTGGACACCGTCACGATCACCGGACACTTGGGCATCACTTCTAGAAACCTTTTGAAACAATCGAACATCGTTTTCAACTCCTCGCTACTAGATACGTGGTGGGGAAGTTCCGAGTCATCACAGGTACATCCAGAATCGTGCACCAATTCCCAATCGATGTCCTCGTCTTTGTAGTTATCCAGCATTACTTTCCTCAAATCATCAACCATTTTATATAAACCCGACTGCTCCAGAACATCCGGCATTTGTCTGGTACGTTGCAAGTGCTTGAAAATGCCCTCCAACTCGTTTATCTGCTCCTTGCGTTTCTCGACCACCTCAGAAATTGCAGGATCGTCTTTGGACCGAGGTGTTTCGAAGTTGTAGATCGTCTTCAGCCTCTCGTAGAGCGAAGCTTTGTCGTAGATTTTTTTGAAAGGGTTGCTGGTACTGAAGAAGTCCAAGTCTATATCTAGAATAACCGGAGCATCATATTTGGCGATAGTTTTGCGTAGAGCGTTCATGTCATCAGCAACACCGTTTATCTGCTTTCCCAAAGTAACTACATCGAGGTTAACGTCTCTGATATTCTCCAAATCATGACTTGGAGTATACAGGCATTCGGAAATGAAGTAATTCTCCTTGCAATCGACTCTAATAGTACCACTAACCACTTCTTTACCTACACGGAAGGTCTGGCTAGAGTCTAGCATTTGTTCGGCCCACGGCGGTTTGATCCAGATCAAATTCTTCAGGTGGCCAGCGTAAGCAGCTGGCATCATCCAGTTTTCGATGCTCACAGCTTCGAACAGCGCGTGCTTATCGTACACTGTTTCTGCGGGCATATCTTTAGGGATGAGCATGTCTGGATGAGAGTCGAAATGGACGAAAGTAGAACCTTCCAATGGGAGATATTTCGATCCGATGTTTTTGTAAATGAAGGGAAGAACTTCGTGGTGGTACTCTACGACGTAAATGGGGATTTTCTTGCGGATTTTGAGGGTGGCACCCCTGTCACCTGTTGAAGAATAGTTTCACTTTAAAATGGCCACAAAAGCGTAGAGAGCATAGTGATTTCTTTTCACTGTGAGTTATTGGTTCCGGTGCAAAAATATGGAAAATAACGATTTTTTATAGGGAAATATTTATCAGGAGAAACAAAAATCGCTTACTCGTTTCTAGAATTTGCGGTAGATTATTATTTGGTAAAGAAAAATTGATACGTAACATAGCAGTATTTTTACCATCAAACCCCAAGTATAGTCCATCCAATATCAATTGCAGAAGCTGTTTCTATAGGGAGCAAATAAAAACTCACTTTGCTAACACGAGCGTATATGTGAAGAAACGGAACGAAAAATAATCTGTACTACTTGTATACAGTCTCCGTCGGCACAAAGAGTCCGCTGGTCAACGTGGACTTGAGTGACTGCTGCCTCTTCTACAACCGATTCGTCTGGGCCAATCGAGTCGGACATCAATGCTTGCAGGTGTGTCTATACGATGGGAGGTCATAACTCACGCGTTATATCTGTGTTTTAATAGCTCTGAAAGATTAAAAACCAGTAGCGTCTGTGGTTTTGGTGTGTGCCGATCGAAATACGTTCTAGGATATTCTAGTTGTTAGTTATCTCCGCCACTGCTGCTCACAGGATTTCGCCGCAAGACTTTTTTATGCTTCTGCAATTGATATTGGGAAAACTATACCGCCAGAAATATCCGGAGTGGTATTCCTTTTATTCTATAAGTCATATTGTAATAAGTCTCTTTCTCTCAGGGGAAGGCACTTCCCGACTCTAGACTTGTAACCCACACCCAGGCCTGACAACTACTAACTCATTTTTTCTTTCCCTTACCTCGAAACATAATTGTTTTTATCCATCGACTGGATCGAGGTTAGCAATTCAGCAATTCTCCTTTGTTCAATTTGTAATTTTGGGATTTGTAGGTCGCTTAAAATGTGCACAAATGTTTTGCATTGTCGGCCTATTTTTTGTTGTTGAATGTTTCGATTTGGATGTTTTGAAAAGGTGATATGATTTATCAATTTTGGTAATTTGGGAAAGTAGAATGATTTTCCCTAACTTGTGACAATATAAGAAAAAAATACCAAAACGATGGAAAAAATATCGTAATAAGTTAGATTCTCGACATCCGAACTACTACGAGGGTGGTCCAAACATTTGATAACAAAATATTTTAAAAATGTAATAGTGTTACGAAAATAAGTGCAGTACGCCCCTGCTTTGTTTGTCTCGCACACGCCAGACGTGGAAAAGTCGCTTATCGAAACGGAATTCCAGGAATGTGACCATAGTTTTCTTCTTCCACGAACTGCTCGAAGATCCCGGAAACCAAGAATGAGGGTGTACAGGGTGTTGCCAAATAAGTGCGAAAGTTTTTTAGGGGTGATTCCTTGTCGAAATTTAAAGGGTCTTCCGTTGAAAAGTTACGCGCTTCCAAAAGTTAGAGAAAAAAAAAAGGTTTTTTTTCTTGAAATTGCTGAAGAGTTCAAGAAATCGCTTTTTGTGGGAGTGTTTTACCCATAAACAGACTACCTATTAATATTTTATTTTTATTTTGTTGTGATCTTTCAAAGGGGTGAAACATGCAACCCTTATCCCATTTTTAACCGACGAAACCAAAAAGGAGGAGGTTCTCTATTCGATCCGTATATTTTATGTTTTTCCATCATATTTTTTTATGTATGATCACGCATAACTTTTTACTGAGGCGTCCGATTCGGATAATTCTTTTTTCAGTGGATAGGGTGTACCTTATATTTGGATTTCGAAAGGAATTAGTTCCTTAACCTTGGAATTTGGGTTTTTGGTTTTTTTTAAGATAGGGTATACCTTATATTTGGATTTCGAAAGGAATTAGCCACCCTTACACGTAGAAAAATAGGGGATAATTGATTTTTCACTAGTGAACATTGGCACACACATATGTAGTTGACAATGACAGATCGCTACTGACATTATTCTTGTTCCGTCAAAATCAGTATATTTTATGAGAGGATGGAATGATATACAAAGTAATGAAATAAACTAACCAGAACAACGAAAATAATTTATATTAGAACAAATAGTAAAAGTAGATAATCATATTATTTAACTGGTAATAGTTGAAGTAAGGTGGGTAAGTAAGTATTTTGGAAGTAATCAAAAACAAGTAGGTAGTAATTGGTAGATTTTAGCACAAAATTGAAAATAAAAACTTTTAAAAAAATTAAACCTACGAAATACGGAGCTGAAAGTAAAAATAAAACTTTAAAAAAATTAAACCGACGAAAATCACTGAAAGCAAAATAAAATAAACCTTCTTAGTCTAAACGATAATTGAGCTCCTAAACTAATGTAAGTAACTGATTTTGAGTCGGCGCCAAACAAACTAGCAATTGAATTAGGTGAAGCGTAAAATGATGGCAGCGAGACTCCACGGCTGCGTTTTGATGACTTCCTTCATAGATAATCATCTTCGACAATTGTTTGTTTGGCGCCGACTCAAAATCAGTTACATTAGTTTAGAGCTCAATTATCATTGAGACTAGAAGGTTTATTTTATTTTGCTTTCATGATTTCGTCGATTTAATGTCAGAAATTTTTATTTTTTACTTTTCAGTTCCGTATTTCGTCGGTTTAATTTTTTGTTAAAAAGTTTTTATTTACCAGAACTTTTCAACAAAACAAAATTTCTCAATTAAAAAATATGTGTTCAAAAGAACGATTTATAGCAAAACTTTTTTAACTCCTGTGTTCTTTCCGTAAAAGCAATAGTTTCTCAATAAAAAAATTAAATATAACATCGTGCATCGACGGATCTTCTGTAAATGGAATCGAAAAAATCTAGTAGGTGGCTGTCACGTTTTGTTTGCACAAATTATGACTTCAATTGTACTATTTTAAAATTATTCCGCTTGCTGTAACTGCCAATGTAGGCATGTACCAGTACCATGTTTTGTTTTAATATGTAGAATATCAAACTGAAAATACAAAAAAAATATGTATGTTACAGCAAAGAAAAAGGCAAGAACATCAAACGGAATGGAGTTATAAAAACTACTCGAAATGACCACCTCCAACCATTAGACAGGAATCAAGAATTCGTCTCATAGATTGGCGCAAACGTTGATATTCCGGGTGTGTTTTGGATTGTCTCGCAGGCTGCAATGATGCGACTCTTCAAATCATTTAGACATTCAATGGAGATCGTATAAACCAAGGACTCTAGGTGACCCCAGATGCAAAAGTCCAAGTGGTTTAAGTCTGGAGATCAGGGAGGCCAAAGTTGAGGTCCTGCCAACGATTTGGATACACGTCGTCCAAGTACTGACGAGAAGTTATGCTAAAATGGTCTGGCCCACCATCGTGCATAAGCCACATTCATAGTCGAATAGCCAGTGGAACATTTTCAACTAAAATAGGAAGTTACTCCTGGAGAAAATTTGTATAGGATGCACCATTTAGCCGAAACGGTAGAAAAAACGGTCCAATAATATTTTCGCCAATAATTCCGACCCACACGTTAAGTGAAAATTCATATTGGTACCGACCTTCTTGAATAGCATGTTGTTATGAGCACTCCTTATCAAGTATTTTAAATATAGCCCTATGTAAACTGAAACTGAAGAATTCCAACAGAATAAATCAATTTTCGTTCGAAATAAAAAACGGTCGCATTAATAGTAAAATTCATATGACAACTCATAAAGTCGATATTTCCTCTATCATTTGTGTCGGCACCTCAATCGAAATTCCAACCATATGTTCAGACATTCATAACTAATAGTACGCCGGGACAGATGAATGACCCGCGGTCTTTTGGAAGCGATAATAGGCTTGGTGATATATCATGGCGGCGTGTCAACTCAAACGGGGTACTCACCGACTCATTAAATATAATTTTATTGTTCTAGGGCGGCATCGTTTGAATACCAACACTATATATATAAGATTCTCCATACTAGAACTCTACTCTCTTCATTCAGAATCCAGTCGTCGATCTAGTCAGTCAGTACAAAGCTAGTTCTGCTTCATTATGAAGCGAATAAAAGTAAAGTTTGATTTCAATTAGAGAAGATGAAGTCTCATCTTCCTACGCGAAATAAGCATAGACTCCGTAGAGTTTATCTGAAGTAGCAAATTAATCAACCATATGCAGAATCATTGTGAAAGTGTAATTCATCAGAAATCATCTCAGTAATAACTTAATGAATGGAATTAATATTTATCAAGAAGCTAAATAATCATATTGCAACAAGTGAACGCGTAAAATTATTCGGAAATAAAACGGAATAATTAAGTCTTAATTAAACTATTGTGTATTACTTCAGTGGACGGTAAGCAATGAAACTGTTTATTTGGCAAGGTATATGTGTATAGTGTTATAAGAAAATATTTCATTATTGATTTCATAGTAGAAGAAATTATTGATTCAACAAAAGTAAAATTATTATCAATTGTTTAAAATAACTGAAGAACAGTTATTTTAATTGTCAACCTATATTTGTTTCTCATTTTAGATTATTGTTTATTCAATCTCATTTTGACTTTCTATACATTTTCTCAGTAAATTATACCAGGTGTATCAATAGTTGTTTTTATATTTTAGAAAATACATATATATATTATTACAAGTCCTAATTGTATTATTATTCCGAAACAATCTGAAATTGGTCATTGTACTGTCAAATTAAGTCCCACGCTTCATTACATACAGGGAGAAACAAGATCTCAAGCCGCTCTGGGAAATTGTTCCGTTATTGGTCAATAGACTGATAACACTCAGTATGTTATAACAAAAGGTGGACAGGTGTGGTTTTTCAATAAGAACACCCTGTACGCTTATATCAATGTGGGTTATCTTCGGCCTATAGATAGATACGTTTTCTAAAACTCAAGCATTTTGGGTAATCATTTGAAGACTACATTGACAAAAGCCTACTCGATGGGGAAAATCTCGCGGCAAAAGTGCCTGGGCTCGTTGAATATGGTAAGGATACAATTGGTGATCCTTTAAAATTTTCCAGGTTAGTTCATTTTTAATTTTACATTTAGTGTGTTCGCAATTTGTCTTGTACTTAACTCCGGACGATCTTCAATGATATCAAGAACATCTTCCAGTGTCACTTCTTATTACTAGTGGACGACCACAATCAATTGTTCGATTTTGAAAAGTCCCCCTTTCACAGAGACGTTGGTAAAGCCGTGCAAAAATTATGTGATGAGGTATCACGCATTGAGGATACATCTCTGTTTGTTTGTAGGTTGTGACGATGTGCTAACTTGTCCATCGTCCTAATGTATTTGAAAAGGTTTTCACGACGTTTCGAATGCTTGTATTTGCAATCGTCTTCAGGTAAACACAGTATTCACATATATATTGCAATCTTACCTAGTTTGGCATAGGTTGGCTACAAATACACAAACCGTATGATTTTCTTGGCTAACCAAAAATCTAATATTGAATTGATAATGTCATATAGCACCATCTCACAAAGAATAGAGGTACCAGTACAGCAACAATGCAAGTACCTCGAGAATTCACGAGATGGCGCTATAAGTATCGATTCGTAATATTGTTTTTTGTAAAATCGCGTTTTTTAGGAAAGACGCCCATACAAATAAACTTAAAAAGCAAAACCCTATCTAAATACAAAATTTCATCCAAATCGTTAGAGCAGTTTCCGAGATATACAAGAATTGCTTGTTTAAAGATATAATATATCGGCCATTTCAGCGTTAGTGTAATTATTCACATTGAATATTTAAAAGGCACAATTGAACGTTGAACTACCACATAAAAATCAAAGGGACTCGACAGCCACCTGTAAGATTTAAGTTAAAACAAGCGAAATAATTTTTAAATGCCACGATTGAAGTCATAATTTGTGCAAACAAAACGTGACAGCCACCTACTAGATTTTTTCGATTTCATTTACAGTAGATTCGTTCATGCACGATGTTGTATTTTATTTTTTTATCATGAAACTATTGCTTTTATGGAAACAACACAGGAGTTAAGAAAGTTTTGCAATAAATCGTTCTTTTCAACAAATATTTTTTAATTAAGAAATTTTGTTTTGTTAAAAAGTTCTGATAAAAAATGGATTAGAGGTTGCACCCCTTTAAAAGATCACAACAAAATTGAAAACATATTCATAGGTAGCCTTTTTATATGTAGAACACGCTCATTTTTTACAGTTACTATAATTAATATTATTTAGGCATTGTTCTGTGGGCATTTTTAATTCTAAAGCTTGTGGGATATTGCCGTTTATCAAAGAAAAAGCAAGATAATTAAGAGTACGTAAGTTACTATTCATCCACAATTTAATTTTACCCAGACTTATTCGTAAACACTTGCTGCCAGTTATAACCTTTGACTAGAATTATTGTATGATATACGTAACTGATGATTTCAGCTTATTCCAAGACATTGGTAATATCATTTATATAGATTGAGAATAGGATCGGACCAAGTACCGCCCCCTGTGGCACACCAAGTTCCACTAGTCGAAAATGTCTATTTCGAATTTCTGAACCCTTTTAGATGAGTATGATTTAAATAGATCATGCGCGATGCCACGTATTCCCATCAGATTGATTGACTATTGAGGGTGAGTTTTCTCACGCTACTATGATTCGTCCTTTTTTTGCTACGAAATTCCAAAAACTATTTAAATCTGATTTTATATTAATATTATACAGCCGACTACACAAACAATATTTTTCATAACTAAAAACAGTTACGTAAACAACTCCAATATGGTCCAGATTAAATATATTGGTGATTGGATACAATACTACGCTCTTTATGTGTTCAAAACAAGCGTTTCCTTTTTTGGAAAGTTATTAGATAATTGTTGAATGTAAATTATGTATTGCAAATGAGAATTGAATTACATTTCGCAAGATTCCTTGGTTATATACATATAGTCATATATGTATACTAGTTTAATGGAGAGATTGTTTTTCGTGGCTAGAAAGCTAATTCATGGTCTGGTTCAATTTTGAAAATGTTGGCAATTTTTTTGGCTTATGCAGAACAAACCATTGAAGGTATATAAAATATGAAGTATAAATATATTGTACATCTAGAAAATATCAGCGATTTTGTAAGTATTTCGAGTGAAATTTATCGCTCAACCTTCAGCATCCAAATTAGAATATCAATATGGGCAAGCGCCACAACTTGCTGATTTTTATATAAAATAGCGATTTATATAAATCTGAGTAATTTCCCACTAATGAGCAAAGCGAAGGGCATTCAATTTCATTGCAGAATTAAATTGTTTCCCACTTGTCATTCGTATGTTTATCGAATATTTGTGACTTTATCGATATAAAAAAATTGCGACTGTTCGATAAGCCTGAACTATAATATGAATCTATTCCCGTGGAAGAAAACTGAACATTTTACGAGCAAGAGTCGAAAATAGAGATTGTAAAACATAAAAATGAAAATCCAATTGGACGAGTGCCGACACGTGTATTTGTAGACGATCATCATCTTCAACCAATCACTGGTTCTATTTGAAAGATTTATGGGCTCCAAAGATAAAGATGTGAAGACGCTCACGTTAGTGTGTATACACATACACATGATGTAGGTGTCAATTCTCATGCGCACTAATAACGAAATAGAATAGATAGACGGATTACACAGAGCTGGTTCGAAAGGAAATTGCATGTTGTTTAAAGAAGGTTACTGTAATACATTCTTAGGGTTGAACATTGACTCCCAATTATCCTGGAATGATCGTATTGACTCTATTTCTAATAAATTATCCAAACATTGTTTCGTTAGAAATTTTGTCCCCATTAATATTTTATTAAGCTACTACTATGCCTATGTCCACTCAAGTCTAAATTATTGCTTAGTCTGCTACGGTAACTGCAGTAGATTGAACGATCTGTTGATTTCGCAAAAAAATATATTAAGAACCATGTGTTTTAAAAAATATGGTGATTCTTGTAAGCAGTTATTCACTGAATTACAAATTTCAACTGTGATATCCATGTATATTTTGAATTGTGTCACTTACATAAAGAATCATTACCACAAGTTTCAGCAAAGGGATACTATCCGCATAGCCGTTGGTTATATTCTTAGACAAAATTATAATCTGATAATTCCTGTTCACAAATTAACATCTGTATCAAACGGACCTCATATTATGTCTATTAAAATATTCAATAAACTTGCAATATTCATTGAGAAAATTTCAAATCCCACCAATTTCAAAAATAGCGTTAAAAGTATTCTCTACGAAAATGCCTTTTATTCACTAGATGAATATTTTCAAGCTGATCTGGCTGCTTGACATCATGATTGTTTGTTTGTTTACTATTTTACTGTTTATACTATATTTTTTTGGAACGAAGTTCCTTATCGCGCGTTGCGAAAGGGGGCTAGACGGAATAAATTAAGACCAAAAGTTGTAACGACACTTTTTGCTGTAGTTGTAAACCGTGCGGCGTGCGCGTGTTTCTCTGTCTGTCTGTCTGTCTCTCTCTCTCTCTCTCTCTCTCTCTCTCTCATAGAAAGCAAGCCAGTTATTTTCGTTACATCTTTCTATTTCGCATTGAACAGTGTGGTGTCGCGACGATTATTTTTGTTGAGTGTATACAGGTTTTTTGTATATAATAAATAATAAAAAATAATAACAAAAATGAATCTTGACAGTGTTTCTGCACAAGTTCCGGATATTGCTGATGGAGTTAGGTAAGTAGAGATTTTATACAGACAATAATAAATGCTTGTGTATTTTTAGCAAGTGCGCATTATAACCTCTCTTTACTATTGTGCTAACCAAGTCATACGCGTTATAATCTCTCCATTATTGTGTGTTTAGCAAGTGTACGCGTCATAACTTTGAATTTAAAAGCAAATTATATTTTAATATAACAATATCAATGCGTATGTACTAAAATTGAGCCTACTATTAAGTTTATATTACATTATATTTGTTAATAATAAAAAAAATATTATTATAACTTAAAAAAAAAAAATTATTACAATTCTTTCACTAATTAATCGAAAGGACCTTCGTTCCATCCGGGTGTCTCTTGACACCTCTCAACTTTTTGATTGTTTTATATGATTATCTCCTACCACTACTATTGAATTATTTTTTATGTACATTCAAGATAATATATTTTTTTTTTCGTCTCACATGTATATTCCATATTTTATCACTCGATTTTTTTTAACTCCTATTTTTACTTGTGTATTTGACGATTTCCATGCTTGTAAAAAAGTCTCAGGAAAATAAAGTATTGTATTGTAATGAAGCTATTTTCCTTTGATGCAGCCTTTTTTTGAATTGATGTAGCCGGTATTTGATGAAAAGCCATATTAAAACAAACAAAAGGCTAAAAAAGCGTAGAATGTTCGACATGTTTTTTCACATTCAGGTAAATTATATTTATACTAATTTTTACCAATAACTTCGAAAGGTAGGTTGGGCTCTACAGCGAAACATGTTGTGGCCGAAAGGTTTAGAAAAATTAAAATAGTTCAGAATCTTAGAAATAGTTCGGAAAATCTCGTCGATCGGAGCTCAGCTACGGAAGGTATGATGTCGCAAAGTCTCGAAACGTCGGGGCGACCTCGAAAAAATATCCATAACTCCCTTACGTAGAAAAAAGTCATTCTCCGGAGAGCTATATGTCGTTTTTTTGTCCCATATTTGACAGGTTTCAGCTGCGTCATTTTCTGACGGGAGTAACTTTTTGTGATTTTTTTTTTTCGGTTTTTCGCGTTTAACGGCCAATCTGTCCGATTGAGTTACCACAAGTGCTATATTTTCTGAATCTAAGCGAGATTTCCAACATTTTGGTTCAAACCGAAGATCGATACGACCACTTTGGATTTTCGATGAAATTTAGGGGTATAGTATAGTTCTGCTTAAAAAAATTCAGTTCTCAACTTTTTCTCTCGTATCAAAACATTTTTTTCTCTAGACTAATTCGGCCATTCTGAATCGATTGGAAAAAGTTTTTCTCCGGAGAGCTGTATGTCGTCTTTTTCCCATATTTGACAGGTTACAGCTGCGTCATTTTCTGACGGGAGTCACTTTCTGTGTTTTTTTTTTCGGTTTTTCGCGTTTCACGGCCAATCTGTTGGATTGAGTTATTTATTACATGTGCTATATTTTCAGAATCTAACCGAGATTTCCAACATTTTGGTTCAAACCGAAGATCGATACGACCACTTTGGATTTTCGATGAAATTTAGGGGTATAGTATAGTTCTGCTTAAAAAAATTCAGTTCTCAACTTTTTCTCTCGTATCAAAACATTTTTTTCTCTAGACTAATTCGGCCATTCTGAATCGATTGGTAAAAGTTATTCTCCGGAGAGCTGTAGGTCGTCTTTTACCTCATATTTGACAGGTTTCAGCTACGTCATTTTCTGACGGGAGTAACTTTCTGTGATTTTGTTTTTGTTTTTCGCATTTTACGGCCGATCTGTTGGATTAAGTTACCACATGTGCTATATTTTTGGAATCTAAGCGAGATTTGCAACATTTTGGTTCAACCGAAGATCGATACGACCACTTTGGATTTTAGATGAAATTTAGGGGTATAGTATAGTTCTGCTTAAAAAAATTCAGTTCTCAACTTTTTCTCTCGTATCAAAACATTTTTTTCTCTAGACTAATTCGGCCATTCTGAATCGATTGAAAATTTTCCCATATTTGACAGGTTACAGCTGCGTCATTTTCTGATGGGAGTCACTTTCTGTGATTTTGTTTTTGTTTTTCGCATTTTACGGCCGATCTGTTGGATTAAGTTACCACATGTGCTATATTTTTGGAATCTAAGCGAGATTTGCAACATTTTGGTTCAACCGAAGATCGATACGACCACTTTGGATTTTAGATGAAATTTAGGGGTATAGTATAGTTCTGCTTAAAAAAATTCAGTTCTCAACTTTTTCTCTCGTATCAAAACATTTTTTTCTCTAGACTAATTCGGCCATTCTGAATCGATTGGAAAAAGTTTTTCTCCGGAGAGCTGTATGTCGTCTTTTACCTCATATTTGACAGGTTTCAGCTACGTCATTTTCTAACGGGAGTAACTTTCTGTGATTTTGTTTTTGTTTTTCGCATTTTACGGCCCATCTGTTGGATTAAGTTACCACATGTGCTATATTTTTGGAATCTAAGCGAGATTTGCAACATTTTGGTTCAACCGAAGATCGATACGACCACTTTGGATTTTCGATGAAATTTAGGGGTATAGTATAGGTCTGCTTAAAAAATTTCAGTTCTCAACTTTTTCTCTCGTATCACAACATTTTTTTCTCTAGACTAATTCGGCCATTCTGAATCGATTGGAAAAAGTTATTCTCCGGAGAGCTGTATGTCGTCTTTTTCCCATATTTGACAGGTTTCAGCTGCGTCATTTTCTGACGGAAGTCACTTTCTGTGTTTTTTTTTCGGTTTTTCGCGTTTCACGGCCAATCTGTTGGATTGAGTTATTTATTACATGTGCTATATTTTCAGAATCTAACCGAGATTTCCAACATTTTGGTTCAAACCGAAGATCGATACGACCACTTTGGATTTTCGATGAAATTTAGGGGTATATAGGGCTGCTTCGAAAATTTCACTTCTCAACTTTTTCTCTCCGATCAAAACGAAGTTTTTTCTCTAGACTAACTCGGCCATTTTGAATCGATTGGCGTTCGCAGAACTTCTCTATCTCCAAGTGTTCTCGAGTTGGCAAATAATTTTCCAGAAAAAAGTCAGCTGAATCCAAAAACGTGACGATCTCGTCGATAGGAGCGCAGCTACGGAAGCTATGATCTCCCAATGGCTCGAAACGTCGAGGCGACCTCGATTTTCATTAAACAGGGTTTACAAAACCACGACACGTTGAGAAAACGAAAAACATAATTTTAAAGTTATTACATATTTAGGCCATCCTACCGAAAATATTTCTACTATCTTACGTAAAAACAACATCAATATTGCATACAAAACAGATAATAGAAAATAAAAACGTTTTAACAAAAAATTAAACCGACGAAATACGGAACAGAAAAGTAAAAAATAAAATAAACCTTCTTAGTCTCAATTACTAACGTCCTAAACTAATGTAAGTAACTAATTTTGAGTCGACGCCAAACAAACAAGCAAAGGAATTAGGTAAGGCGTAAAATGATGGCATCGCGTTGCGCGGTGACATTCTGATAATTTTGTTTTTTTATCACTTCCAAAATACTTACTTACCCACCTTACTTCAACTATTACCAGTTAATATGATTTACTACTCTTACTATTTGTTGCAATATAAATTATTTTTGTTGTTCTGGTTAGTTTATTTCATTACTCTGTATATCATTCCATCCTCTCATAGAATATAATGATTGTGACGGATGTAGGAGAACAAAAATAATGACAATAGCGATCTGTCATTGTCAACTACATATGTGTGCCAATGTTCACAAGTGAAAAATCAATTATCCCCTATTTTTCTACCCGTAAGGGTAGATAATCCCATTCGAAATCCAAATATGTTCAACTATGAAGTATACCCTATCTAATAAAAAAAGAATCATCCAAATCGAAGGACCCAGTACAAAGTTATGCCTGATAGAATCGGTTAACGGACCAGAATTCAGAGGGTGAGTGATCAATATCCCTCATTGTGCTACCCTTAGGGGTGGATTTTATCTTTGAAATTCAAATGGGACCAACTTCGAAGTACACCCTATCACTGCTTAAATTATCATCGGAATCTGACGTCTCAATAAAAAGTTATGCGTGTTCATACATAAAAAAGAAAATATATACGCGTCGAGTAGAGAACCTCCTCTTTTTTGGTTTCGTCGGTTAATAATAGAAAACTTATAGAAAAACTCATAAAAAGCATAATTATGCAGTTTCTAAAAAAACATCACATATTGTCTCAATGCCAGTTTGGATTCCAGAACTCCAAAAGCACAACTGACGCAATCCTTTCTTTTTAACAACGACGAAACCAAAAAGAAGGAGGTTCTCTATTCGACGCGTATATTTTTTTTTATGTATGACCACGCATAACTTTTCACAGAAGAGTCCGATTCCTATGATTCTTTTTTCGTTGGATAGAGTGTACTTCGAAGTTGGTCCCATTTAAATTTGAACAAAAAATCCATCCCTAACGGTAGTAAAATGGAGGATATTGATCGTTCACTCTCTGAATTTTGGTCCTTTAACCGATTCTATCAGGCATAACTTTGTAGTGGGTTTTCCGATTTGGATGATTCTTTCTTTATTAGATAGGGTTTACCTCAAAGTTGATTATTTTCCAATTTGGAATGAAATAATCCATCTCTATGGGTAGAAAAATAGGGGATGATTGATTTTTCACTTGTGAACATTGGCACACATATGTAGTTGACATTGACAGATCCTCCTACATCCGTCACAATAATTACATTCTATGAAAGGATGGAATTTATACAAAGTGATGGAATCAACTAATCAGAACTTGCAAAAATAATTTATGTTATATAACAATAAACAGTTAATAGTTGAAGTAAGCTAAGTAAGTAAGTATTTTGGAAGTAATCAAAAATTAAGTAGGTAGTAATTAGTAGATTTCAACCACAAAAAATAAAAAAATAAAAACTTTTTAACAAAAAATTAAACCGACGAAAAAATCAACTGAAAAGCAAAAAATAAAATAAACCTTTTTAGTCCTAATGATAATTGAGCTCCTAAACCAATGTGAGTAACTAATTTTGAGTCGACGCCAAACAAACTAGCAATTGAATTAGGTAAAGCGTAAAATGATGGCAGGGAGATGCATAGCGTCGTTTTGATTACTTCTTCAAAGTAATATAATGATCTTCGATAATTGTTTGTTGGGCGTCGAATCAAAATTAGTTACATTAGTTTAGGAGCTCAATTATCATTAAGACTAAGAAGGTTTATTTTATTTTTTGCTTTTCAGTTGATTTTTTCGTCGGTTCAATTTTTTGTTAAAAAGTTTTTATATTTTTTGCTTTTCAGTTTCTTTTCTCATCGGTTTAATTTTTTGTTAAAATGTTTTTTGTTAAAGTCAAGTTTAATAGAAGGCTGAATTGCATTGATGGAGTCGAAGAACATTTCTAATTGTCTTCCAGTTCCTACAAAGCACACTAAAATGTCCACATACCTGTATAGTTATTCTAATCCCAATTAGAACGGCAATGAAATAAGAGCACTACGAGGAGTGTTCATATGCACTGCCCGGAAAATTAGAAATTTATATACTACCAGTGTTTTTACTTTCAAAGCGTTCCTGGTACAATCATAAAAAAGTTCTGTCGTGTGGAAGAGAATTCCTTCTCGAAACTTTTTATGTCGGACCAATTGGGATTAGAAATACTATACCAATATAAGAAATTTTTCACTAAAGGATTATGTGATTTTTTTCAAAGTTGTCCATAAATATTTTGGCTAATAAATGTCTCAAGGGATTACCCAATAATAGTCCTTTATGAGAAAAATAGAAACTATTGTTAAATTGAGTCATCGATTTTTATTAATTTGTACTGAATATTGATAACCATAGATAGTACAAGTGTCAATGTTTATCTTGAAAAATATTAATATTACCCTATAATTACTGTTGTTTGCTAATAGGCCAGTAGAGATAGACATGATTTTCCCAAAATTTAATAATAATACAAATAATGAATTCAAGGTTAAAAATTTTTTTTGGAAAAATTTAAAATTAAATTTTTTAAAAATAGCAATTTACATCTCTGATGAATTTGCAACATTCAAACAAAACGGAAATGTTTGTTTTATCGAAAAAAAATTGTTGTTAATCCTAATTTTTTGATGAAAATTCCAAAAGTTCTGCAAAGTCGAAAAATAACTAAAATAATGTTTTTGAGAAGAGTTTTAATTTGCAACCTCTTGCGTCAA
Organism: Gonioctena quinquepunctata; assembly: GCA_018342105.1. NCBI lineage: Eukaryota > Metazoa > Arthropoda > Insecta > Coleoptera > Chrysomelidae > Gonioctena > Gonioctena quinquepunctata. The sequence goes on from JAFIRS010000130.1 coordinate 569,428, forward strand.
ACGGAAAATATATTTTTTCATGAAATTGATTTTTTTTATTAAAATAAGTATCGGAATTATTACAAAAGTTCCAAATAATGGTTGCAAGTGGAGATGTCCTGACGTACAATGTTTTCATTAATTTGCAACCTCGTCTACAACACAAAAATGAGGGTAAAATAAAAAAATTAAACATTTCGTATTTGTACTCTACCAAAAAAAAGCAAAAGTTCTGCAAATCGGGCAGAAAGCTCATTTTACCAATGGGTGGCAGTATAATAATTTGCATACTATGTTACAATGCGGAACATTAGAAATGAAAAAAAAAAAATTTTGCAACACCCGTGTTATCTGAATAATAAATATGTTTATATACCTCATAAATGACATTCATTCTGTTACCAAATTAACTATCGACCAAGAAGAAGCTCGTCAATGGTAGGTGAAATCATTCAATATTGAAAGCTAACGTTTTCGATATGAATTCATAACATCATATTACAATTTTAGGAATTTGCATAAAAAATCCTATTAGTACGTTTGATGGAGGATCGAGAATCTTTCGACATATTTCCATAATTTTCTTGATTTATTAAGGAATGGAAGAAATATTGAGATTTAAAAAACATTATTAGTATGATTAACCTACAACTGTGTTACGTCACAGTGTTTTTCCCCTATTTATTTTCAATATTTTTTCAAATCAAGAAAATTAACTCTTACGTGTCGATAACATTTCAGTCCTCCATTCGGATTCAATGGAATTTTTCACGCTAAACCACAATTGTAGTAAGAACGTCGAGTGGAAAGGTAAATTACAATTTTATTAAATTCAAGAAATACACACCTGTAAAAATTAAATTTGAGATGTAATATCGATTTAACAAATTTTTATTTTCCAGCAACGTTTCTGTTTGATGATGAAAATTATATACTTGCGAGATTTACAATCGATAACGTTTTGATATCCTTACTTCCATAGAGCATCGATTGTTCATTTTAAAATCTCTTCGATTGCTATAAAGTCATGTTGTGACAAGTGAACATTTTAAATGAATAATGATTGCATGTCGTTTCTTATGCGATAAAAAATTAATCAATAGTGTTTTAGCAGAATTTAGCAAAATTTTTTACTCTTTCGATTGTTGCATTCGAAAATGTTAGATTAAATTTATTTCGCTGATTAGTCGATTAGTGATTGTTTGTATTTGCTGCTATTATGTACTTTTCTCTGATATGATTGAATATGAAAACTGAAGATAAAAATGAATTTTTGACTAACTTGTCAATTTTTATTCATATTTTTTTAGAGGGTCGCTCAGCTACTAGAATAAAAAAGAAAACAACATCTTACATGGCCAATTTGATGCGAAATGCAAACAGGCAAATACATTGCGACAAAACAAAATAATTTACTTCTAATATCGTAGTGGTTAACTACGTAACCGTATCATTCTTCGGATGCAATTTCAATCAACCAGTACAAAATATAACGATAGATAATCAAGTATTTAAGTGGACCACTGTAGACATATGTCGGTCTAATATATATATATATATATATATATATATATATATATATATATATATATATATATATATATATATATCTTAAACCTATTTGCACAATGTTTACAATTTATGACCAAATTAAAAAAACAAATCAATTATATAAAAAAATGTTCCGTTGAACAAGTTGCAAATCTCTTGCGTCACGTAAAATATTAGTCGTAATTATAACTCAATTTGCAATTATTTCAGCAGTTGTAAAAATGCAAAATATGTATAAAAGTGAATAAATAGGTTCCGTTTTTCATATGAGGTTGCAAAGTTACATATTATTAGTTTAACTCTGACTCAAACTAGCAGAAAGTTGTTGATTGGAAATCACACAGATTGAATAAGAACTCTTAATGAAAAAAAAAGTATTTAATGACAAGTTATAAAGATCAACATGACATAATCATTTTGTTTTCTTTAAAACATATACAGAGTGAGTTAGTACTTAAAGGATCATATGATTCAACACTCTCCCTTGATCCATCAAGTAGCAAATATTCTGTATGAGAAAATAGAGCAAAAATTGGTTCTCTTTAATTAATACCCATCCCCTTTGAACAGAAGTTATGTTTCTGCTTTGGAACAGCTTTTGTTAAAGAATCAGCTATCATTTGATCACTAGATTTATAATGAATATTAATTTCTCCATCCTTAATCAATTCCCTGATATAATGATACCGGACTTGAATATGCTTAGTACGTTTGTGCACAACAGGATTATAAGCTATTTTATGAGCACTTTGGTTATCATTAAATAAATCAATAGAATCATTAACGTTGAGAAAAGTGATAAATGACTTGATACTATTAAAAATTTCTGATGAAAACTTTTTTAAATAAACTGCTTCTTTCGCAGCTTCATTCATACCGACATATTCAGCCTCGGTGGAAGATAATGCAATGCACTTCTGCTTTTTGCATTCCCAAGAGATAGCTGCACCACAAAAAATAAAAACAAATCCATAAAACTATTTCCTATCATTTGGGTCATTTGCCCAATCCGAATCTACATGACCAAAAATACCAACACCATTTCTTTTATAAGTCAAGCCTAGAGACTGAGTCCCTTTCAAATATCTCAGAACTCTCTTTGCAGCCTGCCAATGGTGTCTCGTATGGTTAACATTAAATTGACTCAAGTATGTAACTGCAAAACATATATCTGGTCTTGTACAGACACACAAATATATCAAGCAACCAATCAATTGCTGGTATGGCACATCATCAATAAAATCATTGTTTTCGAATGTTTGATTCGTTTCCATTGGAATGCTCACCGGATTGCAATGTCAAGTTTGTTTTTAGCCAATTTTTTCTTTTCATTGGCTCTAAAAGGTTCCCTTGACTGTTTTCCTTCAATACATGCAATACACGGTGAATCAAGATCATCATTTGAAAATTTGATTCCTGAAGCTAGGCCATCCCTGAGTAACTTCATGCTCACTCGATTCAGATGCCCAAGCCGCTTATGCCATAGGTTTGAAGTAGATGTGGCCAAATTCAGAAAATCCTCTTGTATATTGAGTCGATAAATGCCATTCACATTTGTCGCAGTGACAGCAGCCTCTCCCTCAATGTGACAATCCTCGGAATCATACATTTTACAACCAGCATCATCGAATGCTACTATATATCCTTTCTTGCAGATAGTACCGACTGATAATAAGTTTGCAGAAAGATTCGGCACAAATATAACATCTGATATTGTCTTTTTGTGTCCATTTGGTTTTAGTTCAACTATCACATCACCGGCGCCACTGCAGGAAAGTTTTTCATTATTCGCCATCGTTACTCGTTGCCCTATACATGCAGATTCAGTGAAATTCGACAGAAAATCCTTCCTTCCTGTCATATGCGATGTGGTTCCTGAATCAACATACCATTCGGAGGTATTTTGGGCTTCTGTAACTCCTAAAGCTGCTAACAGTGCTTTATCTTTCTTTGGAATCGATTTTTCTGCTTTATTGGTTCCTGACTGTGACTTCATAGAACCCTGTTTCGGACAATCATTTTTGTAGTGCCCTACTTGTTTGCATATCCAGCAGCATGGTTTCTTTCCTAAATTATGTTTTTTGAAGCCTCCTTTCGACAAAAGTGCTGATTGATCGTTGTTGGTTCTGCTTTTGGACCATTTTTCGTCTTGTAAAAGTTTAGTTTTTACATAGTCGCTTGAAATGTTGACATTCGGATTCTCCATGGCCATAACCATTGGTTCGTAATCCGGAGGCAGTCCCTGAAGCATGATCACCCCCAGAAATTCATCGTCTAAAGGTTTCCCTAATGATCTCAGTTGTTGAGCAAGACTCATTGCTTCATTAACATAAGCTTCCATACTTGAAAAGTTTGTCAATCTAATTGAACACAAACCTCGTAATAGACATAAACGCCTGTTGAGCCCTTTGTCCTCGTATGCATTTTCCAGAGCAGTCCAAGCTTCTTTCGCTGTCTTTGCATGGGTAACATAGGGGTATGCACTCTTATCTATCATCAAATTGATTTCGCATAAGGCTTTTTCATCACGTCTGATTCGCTGATCTTCGGAAGTTTTATCTTCTGCTGGATAACCATTAATTGCTGACCATAAATTGTCGTGTTTCAATAAATTAGTCATCTGGAACTTCCAATCGGAGTAATTGGATCTACCTCTTAGCTTTTCCGCCGTGAAGGGGATAGACGTACCACTGGATGTGTTTTCCGACATTACTTATTTCAACTCCTGGGCCCGTAACCTATTAGTTTAACTCTGACTCAAACTAGCAGAAAGTTGTTGATTGGAAATCACACAGATTGAATAAGAACTCTTAATGAAAAAGTATTTAATGACAAGTTATAAAGATCAACATGACATAATCATTTTGTTTTCTTTAAAACATATACAGAGTGAGTTAGTACTTAAAGGATCATATGATTCAACACATATCCACTGAGACCGCTATTATCCTTTATTTGCAACCACAAAAAAAAACTTTTGTAATAATTTCAATGTTTGTGTGTATTAAAAATGGTAGCGTCAATAAAAAAGTTTGATAAATAAATGGTGCGTTTTTCAGAAATGGTTGCAAATTTACGTGGATATGTTGATTTTTTTTTTTTTTGGTTCACTTATTCAATTTGCAGAACTTTTGTAATTTGTTTAACCAAATTACAATGAAAAACTTAAACAAATGACAAAGAACAAGGTTACGTAACTTTTATAAGGTTGCAAACGTAATGCATGTTGTAAAACATCATTACTGTCGGTATGCCTAGTTTGCAGAACTTTTGCAAATTTCAGTGTAGGCAAAAATAAAGCATAAAAACGTGTTTTGCAATGACAACAATGTTCGGTTCATCGCATACGTCTGCAAAATTTTATAGTCTGTTTTCATCAATGCACTAACATTCCATTGAAGTTTGAAAACTTTTGGAATTAATGTCAATTGATTGTCTATATCTACTGGCCTATAACACGACGACAAAAAAATTGTCGAGAAATATTCGAAAGTCCAGTTGAACGCTATAACGAGGAAATCGACTTACATCCAGGCGGCGTACCTTTCTTCCTGGAACATTGATAGGGATTCAAAGTACCCGGCACAAACTTCCCATACATAGAACGATCCATTTCCACAAAAACCCCGGTCGGAGCGGCAAATTCAAATCCACGTCACTTGTCGCGAAAAATTCGCGTGTTACACAGTCCGAAAATTGTCACGTGACCCGCAGACAGCCTAACATTCGAAACGAAGAAATGTCTGGCAAGGTGCATAACTGGCGTTTGTATTTTTGAATTTTTTCGTCGCTGGCGCGCGCGCCAAAACGAATTTAGACGGATCCCACAATAGAGTCGGGTAATAAAACAAAACAAAATAAAATTGAGTAACGACGGTAACAGCAGCACATCCGTTCCGAGACTGATGTGTCGGGAAATTGTTGATTGATCATTTAGTACCGAGAGGTACTCTCACATTTGGTCGGGCTATTTGAGATTAATAAGCGTGGCAACTTGAAGTTTCTACGTTCCGTAATATTAATATGGATTACGTATTGGTGTTTACGCAATCGAAAACAAACGTGATTGGAATCGGAATCATTGGGGTTATTTTCTTTTCGGCGTCGACTCGAAGAATCCACAATGAAGACAAATGTGTTTGGATCGCCTCGTGGTTTCGTGTTATTCTTATAGTCTAGTTAACAAGTGCTTTTTAGGTCAATTTTTTCGCATTCTCCGAAAATTATGATTGAGGTGTCATTCGATTCGGAATGGCATGTAGATATTTTTTGAGAAAATGCTAAGGCCGCTCGCAAAAATTGCAATAGTTATAAACAATTAAGTGAAAAAAAAGGGGGTTTGGTTTTTCGCCAATATTCAAAAACTATTCGAGATAATTCAAATTTGAAAAAAGATGCAGAAAGAGGAGGAAATTTCCTAAGAAAAAGTTCCAACTCCCGGAACTGTAGGACCAATATTTATAATTTTCCCAGAGGGTTGAAAATACGCCCGAAAACGGGTACTCCGGCTTGCGCAAGCCACGTCCCCTTCGGACCTTTAATGAATAAATATTATTTAAACTTATTGAATATGAAAATTAAAAATTGAAAAAATTCAGGTGCCTGCAGGTTAGATCAATGAACAATAATCCGTGGTCCAAAATTTTATCGGGATTTTTCAATAAGTTATTCATTAGTTAATTAACAATTTTTTGTAGCACGAACATTAACATTGCAAGTGCAATAATTGTTAAACTATTAATCTGAGAATGTTTTACTTTCGTGGAGCTATTTTTCAAAGGTCTAAGAATAGATTTCTGTTGGAAAAATTTAAAAATTGTTAATTTTCGTTTTGTTATTAACAATTTACAAGGTGAAAAATTATAAAGTTCATTAAACATTGAAAAAAACTTTTTTTTCATAATATTATTATTGATCCGTTTTCTTATGATCAGAAGCTACTTAAAAATTATTTTCAATAATTTTTATTTCCTAATGTTTAAAAAATTGTTATAAACAAATGCTTTGTTTACGAGATAATTAAAAAAAAAATTTATAACATAATCTTTGATTATAATTATGATTTTTTTAAAAAAACCATTTCTTAAAAAAAAATGTATTGCTTAAAAACGCATTTGTTAAATAACAATTTTTTTCGCCACTTGTTATGAAAATTAAGGAACCAAATATTTTTTTATCATAATTTATCTTGGTCTTCGATATTAAAGAAAAAAAAACGATTATCATTTAAATTTTCATTGTTTATTTAATAAACAATTTGTTATAAACAAATGAATTATCTTTGTATTTTTTTTTCTTTTTCTACTTAAAAAAACAAAAACAATCATGTATTATTTTTAGAAAAAAAAAATATATTGAACTTTAAATTTTCTGTTCTCTTTCATTTTACCACTCTACGTGGTTTTTTTTTAATTTTATTAATTTTTTGGAGATACAAGGAAAACATTCGAGACTTATTTATTCTTCATTGATTAAACAACAAATTAAGCCAAAAATGAAAGAGAACAGAAAATTTTAAGTTCAATAAAAAAAATTTTTTTTTTCTAAAAATAATACATGGTTGTTTTTGTTTTTTGAGTGGCAAAAGAAAAAAATACAAAAAGATAATTCATTTGTTTGTAACAAATTGTTTATTAAATAAACAATGAAAATTTAAATATTAATCGGACCAAGATAAATAATGATTTAAAAAAATTGATTTGTTGAAATTATAAACAGGATGTTCATAAAATCAGATGTGGAATCATCTGCGACTGAAAGATAAACTTTAGTCACTATCTTCCATCGTCAAGATAACCTCTTGTGGGGTATTCATGTTGAAAAGGGAAACATTCTCAATTTAATTGAGAATGTTTCCCTTTTCAGATTTAAAAAAAATTGTTCCTTAATTTTCATAACAAGTGGTAAAAAAAATTTGTTATTTAACAAATGCGTTTTTAAGCAATAATTTTTTTTAAGAAACAGTTTTTATTGAAATATCATAATTATCATCAAAGATTATGTTAGAAATTTTTTTTTTCAAATTATCTCATAAACAACGCCTTTGTTTATAACAATAGGAGATAAAAATTATTAAAAATTATTTTGAAGTAGCTTCTGATCATAAGAAAACGGATCAATAATAATATTATAAAAAAAAGTTTTTTTCAATGTTTAATGAAGCTTTATAATTTATCACCTCAGTAAATTGTTAATAACAAAACGAAAAGTAACAATTTTTAAATTTTTCAACTGGAATCTATTCTTAGACCTTTGAAAAATAGCTTCACGGAAGGAAAACATTCTCAGATTAATAGTTTAACAATTATCGCACTTGCAATGTTAATGTTCGTGCTACAAAAAATTGTTAATTAACTAATAGATAACTTATTGAAAAATCGCGATAAAAATTTTTGGACCACGGATTATTGTTCATTGATCTATCCTGCAGGCGCCTGAATTTTTTCAATTTTTAATTTTTATATTTAATAAGTTTAAATAATATTTATTCATTACAGGTCCGAAGGGGACGACGTGGCTTGCGCAAGCCGGAGTACCTGTTTTCGGAAGTATTTTCAACCCTCTGGGAAAATTATAAATATTGGTCCTACAGTTCCGGGAGTCGAAACTTTTTCTTAGGAAATTTCCTCCTCTTTCTGCATTTTTTTTCAAATTTGAATTATCTCGAATAGTTTCTGAGATATTGGCGAAAAACCACTTAATTGTTTATAACTATTGCAATTTTTGCGAGCGGCCTTAGCATTTTCTCAAAAAATATCTACATACCATTCCGAATCGAATAACACCTCAATCATAATTTTCGGAGAATGCGAAAAAATTTTGACCTAAAAAGCACTTGTTAACCAGACTATGAAGAATCGACAATGAAGAGAAATGTGTTTGGATCGCCTCAGTGGTTGCGTTTTATTCTTAGATGACACGACGGCGTCACCTCATCGGCTATTTTCTGCAGACAACAATGAATTTATTATGTAAACATATTGTATTGTTTCGAAATTGATTTTGTTTAGGGACGGATCAACTTGACGTAGAATAAATCAGAGATCGACTATTTGAGTTATGTATTGGGATTTTTTGTTGTTTTGTATTGAGATTTTTTGTTGTTTTGTATTGAGATTTTTTGTTGCTACATCTAGCAAATGTTATACGCGATTTTTGTTTTCTAGCGTCTGCCACATGAGCTTTTCTCAATTCTTTGGCCGATCATCCACCGTGAAAAGTTTTTGAAACTAGCGTCACATCTTATTTCATAACACAATGAGGGTTGTACGTCATGATAATCAGCATTCAAGTCATTTAACAAGTCACTCCCACTGTGCTGGCCTGGCTTGTAGCGTTGGCCGGACCCAAACCCTTCTTTTCTTCTGGTGATCAATTCTGGAAATCGCAGGAAATTTTTCTCCAGAGAATTATTTCATACTTTCAAATTCTCTTGGGAAAACGTAGGAATAGTTATTCTTGGACGAGTTAGGAATGTGTTTCCAAAAGGAACTATACAGTGCTCGTCTAAAGTCCGTTCCCCCCCTACTAATTTTGAACCACCTGGTATATCGCAACGAAATTTGGAGGGCTCAAATAGGAGATAAAAACCTTATTTTGCATGAAAAAATCACAGCTAAAAGTTTTAAAATGGCGGCTGAGCGCCATCTTCAATATTTTTTTTACATAGAACACCCCGTATATTATTCGAAATCTGCTCATAATTCTCAACAGTTTTCTCTAATACACTTTACTCCTAAATTCAATTGTTTTCGAAATATTAACGTTTGAAAAGTGACATTCCGGTTTAAAATGAAGTATGGATTTTGGTCACTTCTTTGGTAAAACATTTTTCTAACTAAACGTTGTTATTGATTTGTAGTTGAATCTCTTAATGAATTCGACTAATAAGAGGCGTAAAGAGAGTTTATTAAGGAAAAACAGTACCGCTTACCGGAAAATCTCGAAACCTACGAATGTGTTCTGTAAATTCACAATCCAAACAAATTAGTTAGCTAAAAAATTATAATTTATTTTTGAATAACACTTTTATATTATTCCAACAATTATTTCATCAAGTGCTCAATGTGCCCCCCTCCCAAATCTTGACAATAAAGTGCCCTATTATAAATAGCTTCTCTCACGTTGATGAAAGTCTGTTCATCTATTTCTTCACATGTATCTATTATTCTGCGTTCCAACTCTTCTATTGTTTGGCATTCAGTGGCATAGATTTTTGACTTCGGATACCCCCAAAGGAAAAAATCTAGAGGTGTAAGATCCGGAGATCTTGGTGGCCATTCTGTACTTCCCATGCGACCTTTCCATCGCCCAGGAAAGTTTGTATCAAGGAACTCTCTAGCCATGCGATCGAAATGGGGAGGTGCCCCATCCTGCTAAAATATGATTTCACGATTTTCAAACTCTTCCTGATTGTTTAATACAATTTGTCTAATTCGAGGTTCAATTTCAGTTTCTAAAAGATTTCTGTAAAGAACTCCTGTAAGATTGCCTCTGATGAAAATCGGTCCAACAACGCGATTGCCTAAAATCTCCGCCCAAACCTTCACCTTTTTAGGAAACTGGGTATGACCCTCTCTAAAAATATGCGGATTAGTATCGCTCCAGTATCGTACATTCTGTTCGTTGACTTTTCCATTAAGAAAAAACGTGCATTCGTCTGCGAAACATACACGTTTTAGGAAGCCGTTCTCCTTCAATTGTTCTTGTTAACCACTCACAAAATTCAACCCTCCGGTCTGGATCATTCTCCTTGAGAGCATGCAGGATTTTCATTTTATAGGGATGAAACTTTTCTTTTTTTAGGACTCTTTGGACACTTTTTGAACTTACTCCACAGGATTCAGCAACTGCAGACGTCAACTGAGTCGGATTGATTACCATTTCAGCAACAATTTCTACCTTTTTTTCTTCTGAAAGTGGCGGTGTTTCTGATCTTGGAGCATCTTTCAGCGTACCAGTTGCTTGGAGTTATTTTAAAAGTTTGCGCAAATATGACCTCGAAATAGGATTCTCGGGAAATCTATCATTAAACATACGGACTGCTAGATGATAATTTCTTCCAGCTTCTCCAAATATCAAAACTGCTTCAAATTTATGGTCTAAACTACGAGCCATGATCACACTTTTCATAAAAGGATTTAGGCGTTCAACGGACTATTTGACAGTTAGCAGTTCAGTTTGACAGTAAACCGCGACAACGATTTTTGCAATGCTAACTTGATTGAAAGCAACATTAGTGTTTTTTGTTGGGTTCGAAATGACCAAAATGTCACTTTTCAAACGTTAATATTTCGAAAACAATTGAATTTAGGAGTAAAGAGTATTAGAGAAAACTGTCGAGAATTATGAGAAGATTTAAAAAATGGAATAATATACGGGGTGTTCTATTTAAAAAAATTATTGAAGATGGCGCTCAGCCGCCATTTTAAAACTTTTAGCTATTATTTTTTCATGAAAAAGTAGGTTTTTATCTCTTATTCAAGCCCTCCAAATTTCGTTGCAATATACCAGGTGGTTCAAAAATTAGTAGGGGGGAACGGACTTTAGACGAGCACTATATATTTTAGCATTTCTATGGAATGGAAAAAAACAGATTTAAAACGCGTGAGTAAAGCGCATTTAATCACTCGCCTGGTTGAGGCTCTCTCTCGAAGCTTCGCTGCTCGGGCGCTCAACATCCAGGTTCGTGATTAAATGCTACGCTGTACTCACTTGGCCTAAAAATAGCTATTTTTCTTTTTAGTGCATTTGTATAAAAGCTTGTCTTGATTTTTTTATCATTTTTATTCAATTCCTTTTAGTCATTCATGAAATCGTATTGAATTCTGACAAAAATTGAGAATCTCCGACCCCAAGAAAAAAAACACAAATTTTGAATGGAATCGGGTCATAATAACAAAACTCGTCGCCATCTTGGAGCCGAAATCTTGAATTCATTAACTTTGACAAAAACAACATGATGTCCGACCCCAAAAACCCCCACACACCAATTTTGAATGGAATCGGGCCATAATAACAAAACACGTCGCCATCTTGGAGCCGCCATCTTGAATTCGTGGATTTTGACAAAAAATCATGATCTCCGACCCCAAAAACCCCCACATATAGTTATTCTAAAAATAAGAGCACTACGAGCGACTGCCAAGTAATGGAAATAGTCGTATAGCAAACGGTGCACAATTTCAACATTCAATTTGATTGTTGTTTGGAGCTATCATTGCCATTAAATTTAGTATTTCCATATTTCAAAATAGTTTTTCTCATTTTATTTTCATTTCACCCATACTCATAACCACCTTCTCTCATTCCGTAATGAAAAATGGAGTTTCCATTAGAAAAATACCGATGACGTAATTTCTCCCGATGACGTAATTTCTCCTACACGAATCATTCTGTATATATTCATTAAATTTGAAAGAATGCCCAAACAGAAATAAAATTCGACGGCTCCGAGCGTTCTTTCCAAAAATTATTCCTTTAATTTTTTACAATTTATCCACTATTTTACGAGAGCACTGAATTTAACGGAACGCTGTATACAAACCCTATGTGTGATATATTTTTGAAATCAGCTTTCCATGGAGATTCCAAAAATTGAATAATATATAGGGTGTTCTATTCGAAAAAATTGTCGCGGACGTCATTAGTCAAACGTGGATCACCCTGTATATTTAATTTTTCCTTATAAATGTGGCAAATTGAAATCAAAAAGAGATATGTCTCAGGAGATTCCTCAGAAATGGATAGTTAGTGAAAATGAATGTATTCAGTGTTCATATGCACTGCCCGGCAAATGGGAAATTTATATACTACCAGTGTTTTTAATTTCAAAGCGTTCCTGTTACAATCATAAAAAAGTTAAGTGGTGTGGCTCTAGCTGTCCAGATTATTAGTAAAGGCGCTATCAAATGTATTTGAACAAGAACTGTGCGGAGAAGTGGTGAGTTTCGCAGATGACACTGCAATTTTTTACAGAGCACCTGACTGGACAACACTCAAAAACAACATTGAGGAGGACTTTCGGAATGTTGTAAATTTTTTTGACAATAGAATATTGACAATCAATTCCAAAAAAACTCATTTTTTGCCTTTCACGTCATACTCTTCAAACCTACCACCATATAATGAACTAAATATACAATGTGATAACGGCAACTCTTTAAAAATAGAGTCTGTTGATAAAATCAAATATCTGGGTATATACATAGACTCCCACTTGAGGTGGGAAGAACACATTAATTATATAATCAAAAAATTGAGATTCATGTTATATAGATTCAAGAACATCTCCGACATAATAAATAATAAATATCTGAGGATATTGTACTACGCTTTGGTCGAAAGCCACATTTCCTACGGACTCATAGCATGGGGTGCCGCCTCAGCAACACTGATCGAAAACTTACAGAAAATTCAAAAGTGCATCCTCAAAATGATCTACAGAAAACCGAGGATGTATCAATCTGATAGACTCTACCAAGAAACGGCATTGATGAATGTTTACCAACTTTATGCAAAAACGATCCTTTTAAGACAGTACAAAAATAAATCGTCCCTGGTACACATTCAACACTCTTACGATACAAGATACAGAAACGAATTCGTAATACCCAGAGCAGAAAAAACAATAGGTCAAAGATGTCACACCTTTCTAGGACCGAAATTTTTCAATGAGCTGCCATCGGAATTTAAAAGAATCAATTCATTTCAAATGTTCAAGAATAAAATTAAAACTTGGCTCTTCACCATTCCCTTGAGCACACTACAAAACTTCATATCCACAAACAGAACATGTTATAGTCTAGCACCATCCAATTCAACATCTTAGTTGTAGTTATAATATGTGATTATTGTGTGTATGTATGTACTGAGTATAATTCTAATAGTTATGGGATTACAAAAGCGATGCAATAAACACAGATAGTGCACCACGCGCGGAATCGTTTCCTTGTGGTTGTCTATGTTTATTCACCACGTCAGTGTTCACATATCTTTTGTACATAGTAATCAATTATTTTTTTTACTAACCCCTAATCATCCAACAAGCTATTTAGCTTCTGTGATTTATTTTTTCTTTTTTTTTTTCTTTCACGTTTTTTTAAATTTCCTTCTTTTTCATTTCTTTTTTATTTGGAAAATTTATGAAATAAAAATTATTATATGTTTGTCCAAATATTGACTTTCACCAAATCATAAAAAACACATTTGTTTCATGTTATACATCACTTGTTATTATGATTATAATCTATTTTTTTTAACCATTTTATTAGTTATTAAGTATTTATCTTGTACCTTAGTCTATGTTTGTTTGAATATTTTATTACTTTTTCAAATTATTGATTACATTCAATCTAGCTACTTGCACTCAAGCCCTACGCACAGACTTGTTCTACTGTAGGGTTTTCAATTTATTCCCTCCTCCTTTTATTGTATTCCACTTATATGTAATGTAATTCAAAAGGCGTTGTGTGAATAAAATTATTATTATTATTATTATTATTAATAAAAGCTCGGCTAGCTGGATTGGACATCTGTTATCTGAAGCCGCATGATTTCCCCAGTTCACAATATTCCTCAATCAGTGCCGTGTGTTGGTGCGGATATGAATTATCCATTGAAAATAATTTCAGCAATATGGCTTTCTGGAGGCCTTTCGAAACAAATAATAAAATTCAATTGAGATAACATGTGTCTACTTTTACATGGGGTGATCAATTGCTATGATTGTAAGAATAAGTACCTAACTGAAAAAATACCACTGGAAAATAATATACCGACGCCTATGTCAAGGCGGCAATTGGAAAGAGAAATCCTTCACGAAACTTTTTATGTCCGTCCAATTGGGATTAGAAATAATATACCAATGTTTATTGGAATCGGGCCATAATCACAAAACTATTATCAATTTTGATAAAAAATTCAAGATCTCTGTCCCCGAAAACCCAACCCCCATATACCAATTTTGAATAGAATCGGACCATAATCACAAAACTCGTCCACCATATTGGAGCCGCCATTTTGTTTTTTCTCTAGCAAATTCCATAATGCATTGTCACCAGCTGTATAAGGTCGGCTCTAGAATAGCCCCATGGTAAATCCTGCCTGTCGTAAGAGGCGACTAAAAGGATAACCGTAGGTGGAAGATGGTCTCATCGCCCGGTGAAATACCACCATATCGACTTTGTGTGCTGTGAAATGGATCATTCCATGTTTCAGTGTTCGGTCGATACTTTCCGGTCTCCCTCTTTCCTTTTCCCAATTCCTCCTTTATTTTCACTAATAGTAATAATGATGCCTAATAGTAATAATGATGGCTAATAGTAATAATGATGAAGTCTCCTAGAGTAAAACACTCCGGAAGCAAAATACCTCTCCATTCGGATTTCCGGGCGAGAGGTACTCGAGGGGACTCAACATTAAAGATTAATTTTTGCAACATCCGCGGACTCAACAAGAACATCAATGACATCCACCATCACCTACAGACGAAAAAACCGGATATTCTGGCTCTAACAGAAACACAAGTAAACTCGTCCACCAACAAGGTCCATATGCTTTGTCCTGGTTACGAACTCCATTCTCGATTCAGGTTCAAAGGTGGAGTCTGCCTTTACGCTAAGGCTAACCTTTCATGCCAGCGTGAAGAGAGTTTGGAACCGAAAGACTTTGATGTGATGTGGTTCAAGCTATCTGATACCAAACTGACTAAGTTCCTCTGCTGCCTTTACCTATCACCTAATGAACCTTCATATAACTACCTCTTTGAGTTTTTATCACTCAAACTGGACTACATTCAGGAGAACCATCCAACAGCTGAAACCATAATCATGGGAGACTTTAATGTACATAACGCTGCCTGGCTCAAATTCTCTAACAAAACAGATGATGCGGGTCATCAAGCCGAGGCCTTCGCCATCACTCATGGTCTAGAACAACTGGTCGAGCTACCAACCCGCATCCCTGATGTCAACAACCAGTCTGCCAATACACTAGATCTTTTCCTCACCACCAATCCTGACCCGTATAGAATAGAAGTTTGTGTCCCACTTGGAAACTCTGATCACACCCTCATCTCCACAACATGCTCTTTCCATTTACCATCGAGCTGCACAATACCACCCCGTCTCATGTGGCATTACAATTCGGCCGACTGGGAAGGTCTTCGTATGTTTTTCTCAGCGTTTCCATGGAAGAGAGTTTGTTTCTCTTCAGTAGATCCAACACGATGTGCTGAGACAATTTCTGAAATCATCATGTTGGGGATGCAAACCTACATACCGAATACCGAAAGAAGAACATCATCCGATAAGACCTGGTTTAACAGAAACTGCTCTAGAGCTGTGGCTTCCAAACAGGCAGCATACCATCGATGGCTAAAAAATCCGGGCCCTGAGACCAGAGCAGCATATGTCGAGGCTAGAGGCATATGCAAAGAGACAATAGAATGCTCAAAAGATGCCCACAATGCCAAAATAAGATCAAAACTTGCTGAATGTCCTAACGGATCCCGTTCATTTTGGTCTTTCCAAAGCTGTGGAAGAAACTTCACTTCCAGCTCATTTCCTCCGCTAACCAAAGAAGATGGAACACTAGCAACGACTGCCCAGGAAAAAGCCAATATCTTTGCGCACCTATTTGCTGGAAATTCCACTCTGGATTCATCGGGAAAACAACCCCCGAACATTACACCTATTGACAGTCACATGCCCGAGATCACCTTTCGCCAACGTACTATCAGAAAGATTTTGCTGGGTCTCAACACCAACAAAGCCTGTGGATCTGACGGAATCCCGCCGATTGGTCTCAAGAAATGTGCCCCCGAAATAGCACCAGTTCTTTGCAAGTTGTTCAACCACTCTTACAATTTTGGGGTATTTCCGACCAATTGAAAAATTGCAAGAGCACAGACAGTCCCTAAAAAGGCAAAAGGCCCTACCTAGCAACTACAGACCTATCGCACTGCTATCTATTATCTCAAAGGTCATGGAAAAAGCCATCAACATCGAGCTCATGAAATATCTGGAAGACTCAGGAATTGTCAACGATAGGCAATATGGCTTCCGCCATCAGAGATCAACTGGTGACCTGCTCGCTTACGTCTCACATATATGGCAGCTATCTATTGAAAAGTATGGAGAAACTTTAGCTGTGGCATTAGATATCTCCAACGCGTTCGATCGAGTTTGGCACCAGGGACTCCTCGCCAAGCTTCCGTCTTATGGCTTGCCCCCTCAGCTGTGTTCTCTGCTTGCTAGTTTTCTCTCAAACAGGTCTCTCCATGTAGTGGTCGATGGAGTTTCATCTGACACTCTACTCATAAATGCTGGTGTTCCGCAAGGATCTATTCTCGCACCAACACTATTTCTACTTCACATCAAAGACCTGTTAAAAGCAACTTCATGTCCAGTACATAGCTTTGCCGATGATAGTACCCTCCATACCGCTTTCTCTTCCAGGGCCACTATATCAGCCAGTGAAACCAGAAATGAACGAGTAAGAAATGTTAATAATATAAATATGGACTTAGCAACAATTCTCGAGTGGGGATCTAATAACTTGGTAGAATTCAATGCAAACAAAACACAAGCATGTCTTTTCTCTAGAAAAGTCGATCTCACTGTGCCTAACATAACTTTGTCAGGAGTAACCATACCACTGAAGTCATCCATATCGATGCTTGGTATTACTATCAGCAATAACCTTTCCTGGGAAAATCACGTGAGGTCCATTGCCAAAAGTGCATCCCAAAAACTTGGTTTTTTGTTTCGTGCCAAGAGCTATTTCACCCCCTCCCAGCTGCTTATGATCTATAAGGCACAGATCCGACCTGTCCTGGAATACTGTTCCCATATTTGGAGCGCGGCACTTAAACATATCCTGAGGCTATTGGATTCTGTCCAAAAAAGGGCAATTCTTCTCGTCGGTGATGCCTCGCTCACAAACTCGCTCACTTGTCTGGAACACCGTAGAAAAGTTGGCGATTTGTCTCTATTTTATAGATATTTTCATGGGCGATGCTCTTCTGAAGTATCAACAATCGTTCCTGCTATGGCAGTCTCTTCGAGACTAACCCGTCAAGTTCAGTCATCACACCCCTTCGTGGTCACTTTGGAGACCTGCAGAACATCACTTTCCAAAGAATCGTTCATCCAACGAACAGCGAGGCTTTGGAACTCATTAAAAAAAAAAACAGAATTATGAACACCTGCCAAATTTCCCGTTAATCGGACAACTACAAGTAGATTAAATTTAACTTGTAAGATTTGATTCCAAATCCAAGGCCCCAAGACAGGTAAAACTAAATAAAAGCTTGTAAGTAATAAAAATGGTCCAACTTGTTAAAATCTAAATAGGATACTGCGAGGTTTTTTTGTTAAATATTCCATATAATGTTCGGGCTGTATTCTGACATGTTTCATGGCTACTAAAGGGTAAGTCTACGGTTTTGTCGAAGTTTATTGACAGTAAACTTCTGTCGAACCAGTGACACTGTAGATAAAAAGTGATTACGTCAAATTCAATGTATTTTTGTTTATCGACTATGATGCATAGGTATTGTGGAAAGACATTTTTTTAGGCCATGCGTTATCCATTTATAAACAAAATTATCTCCAATCTCACTTTTCTCGGGAAAATGAATGGTTTGTGTTACAACAGATATCTATATATATTTTATCATTTCCTTCATGGTGCAAATATATTTCTCAGACAATTCATCACTAACAAACCGCAGACAACCAATACTGATAACAGTGCGAACCGAGTCCACTTTTATATCTTTTTCATGGTGACTCATGGATAAATTAATAATCAATATATTTAATAAAATTGTAGTTTCAAAAACACGCTTATAAAGCACTGAGGACTAAAATGTTGAAAATAATAAGAACAAAGTCATTGACCAAAAACAATTCTCTTATGTACAGTGTAAAAAAGACTACGGGAGAAAAACCCTTTGATGAAAACTATAACCAAATTTTGGCATTCGCCATATTTTGAAATATAAATTATTCTGTAAAAAAACAGTCCATTCGCCATATCTTTGAAATAAATTCATTATTTTTTCTGACGATCTAGGTGAGAATACCAGTTCATAGATATGACATTATTGTATTGTCATTGGTTCTTATGTGTGCCAAATTTCAAATACTTCGGGTGAAAATTAATTCCAATAACAAAAAATTAAACCGACGAAATACGGAACTGAAAAGTAAAAAATAAAATAAACCTTCTTAGTCTCAGTAACTAAGCTTCTAAACTAATGTAAGTAACTAATTTTGAGTCGGCGCCAAACAAACAAGCAAATGAATTAGGTAAGGCGTAAAATGATGGCATCGAGTTGCGCGGTGACATTCTGATAATTTTTTTGAAGTAATTTAATGATGTTCGTTGATTGTTTGTTTGGCGCCGACTCAAAATTAGTTACTTCATCAGTTTAGGAGCTTAGTTACTGAGACTAAGAAGGTTTATTTTATATTTTAATTTTCAGTTCCGTATTTCGTCGGTTCAATTTTTTGTTAAAAAGTTTTTATTTTTCAATTTTTTATTGCTAAAATATACTAATTACTACCTACTTGTTGTTTGATTACTTCCAAAATACTCACTTACCCACCTTACTTCAACTATTACCAGTTAAATAATATGATTATCTGCTTTTACTATTTGTTGTAATATAAATTATTTTTGTTGTTCTGGTTAGTTTATTTCATTACTTTGTATATCATTCCATCCTCTAATAGAATATAATGGTTTTGACGGATGTGGAACAGAAATAATGTCAGTTGCGATATGTCATTGTCAACTACGTATGTGTGTGCCAATGTTCATAAGTGAAAAATCAATTATCCCCTATTTTTCTACCCGTAAGGGTATATAATTCCTTTCGAAATCTAAATATAAGGTATACCCTATCTATTAAAAAAAGAATCATCCAAATCGAAGAACCCAGTACAAAGTTATGGCTGATAGAATCGGTTAACGGACCAGAATTCAGAGGGTGAGTGATCAATATCCTTCATGTTGCTACCCTTAGGGGTGGATTTCATCTTTTAAATTCAAGTGGGACCACCTTCGACGTACACCCTATCCACTGAAAAAAGAATTATCGGAATCGGACGCTTCAGTAAAAAGTTATGCGTGATCATACATAAAAAAAATGATGGAAAAAAAATATACGGGTCGACTAGAGAATCTCCTCCTTTTTGGTTTCGTCGGTTAAAAATTCCATTACCTACATTCATACATACATACAGGTGAAGCTAATAAAGCGTGTAATAATAATAATAATAAATCGCCTTTATTCATATGTAATATGAAATAATGAAGTGTCAGCTGAGAGCTGTTTTTCAACTTACCAATTTTTGACAAACAAATTGAAGAAAAATCAGAAGTAATCGATCAAATATACAAATGCAAACAGAATATAATAGTGGAGGGAGAGATGAATATTTCATAGATATTGCAATAAATACAATGATTATACCCACACACATATCACATAAATTTACTTACATATTCACATTAAACACATATATACGCATACAAATAACTACTAAATAATAATAATAGCTATTAAATTCATGATTCAGGTTAGGTTTACATGGCAAGGTTCGTGAGACGTTAGGTGACTAAGATTCCAAAGAAAAAAAAAGTTTGAGTCTTCTTTCGAAATTGATTATTGAATAATCCCTTAAAGGAGTCGTGAGATAATTATAAAGCTTGGAAGCAGTGTAAATGAAGCTTCGTTTATAGAGTGAGGTGCGATGCTTGAGAATCTGTAAAGTCTGTTTTTTGTAGTATTAGCTTTAGGAACCTGAATTTATCATATATATATGGGGGCTTCTCCGTGTTTATAATTTTATGCGTAAGAGTGAGAGTGTGAAGTTTGAACATTTTACATATCACCAATGTAACTAAGGGATAATTTTATGTTTATAATTGAAAAAAAAATGAGAAACTTGAATAAATTAATCAATAATGAAATGAAGTTGAGTCATTGGCTTTTCATTGCCCACAAAATGTTGACAAACTTCTCAAACAATTTCGTTACTATGTGAAAATATTTAAAATAATCTTGCAAAGTACACTTTGAACCAAAATCGTAAAAAACCTAGGTAAACAACTAATTTTATTTGCAGGATTCGATTCACAGGAATTGGATATATAATGCAGATATATATTAAATATTTTCTATGGTCCAAAATCATGCAATATGCTCCCAAATCCTCTCAAGTGAATGCTTATTACAAATCGCATCAAAAAAGATGAATATGTCACTAACAATATTTTAAAGATGTTAAACTCTCTTCGACTCGCACATCAACCTCCACCATCCCCATCAAATTATGTATGAGTGTAAATAAATAATATTCCGTTTGTTTTCTTTCTTATTTTTGTTAGGCAAATGAATTGTACTTATAACGGATTATGATGGAAAAACAACACAAGCTTTCCCGAGCTTAAGTGAATCCAACATAGTTATATAGTTTCCAAACTCTTTATTACAGATGTATCGATATACAGTGAGTTTCAAAAAGTTAGCACCGTATGGGAAACTTTTTTTATTTTCCATTTGTCAGAAAATTTTAGTCTTGATAAAAATTGGGGTATTGCGGTTTGAGTTGTCAAAATTCTACATTTCCAAACAGTGTACAGGGAAGAACAAAAAATAGCAGTAAACTACCCTTATTTTCGACATTATCAAAAAAGTTTATTTAAAAAAGTTGTTTGGAATTAGAAACAATATTGAGATTTGGAAACACAGCCACCTACGAAATATTTTTTTTCCATTTTTTATGGTTCTCACAAAGAGTACTAGTATCTCATATACATCTTATCTTCTTCTAATATAATATTTTAATGCAAAATTTGGTCCAATTTATTATTTGTACTGGAATATGACGTTTGTTGAATATGGTTTAAATTTTTACAGGTTTTTTGGTGCTAATTTCATATTTCACTGTGTATGTATGTCCACGATAACTATCACTTATAATCTCCCTAGAGCATAAATTATTGCCGGAAATTTTTTTTGAGTACATGAATTTTTTGAAAATTATCACGAGTCGCGAAGCGACGGAAATTTCCACAGGAAATTTCCACTTATTAATTTTACGTCTACATGCTAATGTGGATGAAAAATTTTCAGAAAATTTGCTGGTTACCATAGTAACAATGTCGAAATAAAGCATCTGATTGGTTGAAAATGACTGGTATAAAATTTTCACTTATAATACCACAAGAGCTTCAAAATTATCGGGTATTTCCCGATAGGTTCGTTGCAAACAAATTAAGGAGTCAAGTTTTTCAGGTTAAAAAATCACGAGCGCGAAGCGCGAGTGATTTTTCCTGAAAAACTTGACGACTTTATTTGTTTGCAGGGAACCTTGAGGGAAATGCCAGATAATTTTGAAGCTCGTGTGGTATTCGGAGGATTATTTTTCCGTCCCAAAAAGTAGTAAATTGGTTCCAAACTGTTTTTTGCCTTCTCCGTATTAATGGGAACATTTCCTTTGACTTTTTATCGATGGTGGACAGAGAACAAACTCCAAATCGACTCATTTTCATGCAAAATCTCCAATTGTCACAATTGAATTCAACCTGTCAGTTTGAAGTGTGGTTAATTTGACTGGATCATGTTTTGTTTTTTATATATAGCAACTACCAGAGAAAATTTTCAAAAAATTATCACTTATAATACCACAAGAGCTTCAAAATTATCGGGTATTTCCCGATAGGTTCGTTGCAAACAAATTAAGGAGTCAAGTTTTTCAGGTTAAAAAATCACGAGCGCGAAGCGCGAGTGATTTTTCCTGAAAAACTTGACGACTTTATTTGTTTGCAGGGAACCATAGAGAAACTAAAAATAAAGAGAGTGGTCAAACCTGCAGTAAAAGTTGGCACCACGTTTATACAGTGGCGACATATCTCGCAACTGGCCGAACTAAATACAGTTGGTAGGACCGATTGAAATAAGGCGGGTTTTTCAAATGTGTTACTTCCATATGATTGATATGGTATATATTTTATAAGTGATCGATTTGTTATTCTTGTATTCCATATGAATGGTTGTATCATATGAAATACAGGAATGGCAAATCGATCACCAATAAAATATATACAGTAATCGATTCGTAGAATCTGTTAGTTCGTTCGTGGTTAAATCTTTATTTAATGATATCAAGAACAAAATTAAACTCCGAAAAACAACAAAATTTAAAATATTCTTCAGTCTTATCATCAAATCAACCAAAATAAAAACATATTACATTCACAACAAACCTTAAATAATTTTGTTCATTGATTAGCACAAAGGAGAACGAGTAGGTATACCTAACAAATGCTCCAGTTTGATGATAATCTTCGTACTTCCTCAAATGGTGATAGGAAATGGAAAATGATGGACGGAAATATATCAGTTTGTGAAAAAATGTCTGCAACTGATGGATGGAAATAAGTATCAGTTTGTGAAAAGCAGCTTATATTTTACCTTGTGAAAGAATATTCCGAGGAATTTCAGCGTCAACTCGAATAACTAAACATTCCATTTTCGACGTTGGGTTCATAATTCAAGTACATAGTATGATTTCTATAATTAATTTTTCGATGACAATTAACAGTAGAATTATTCTGAAATTATTACGTGGTTTGTCATTTTCTGACAAATGTCGAAATTGGAAAATTATCATGTCAGTCGTCTGTTGATTGCGGGCAGCGCCTCCATGCGCGACTGGCCGTACCAAAAACTTGGTGGTCAAGATCGCCAATGTTTCAAACAGTCTCTTTATTTTTAATTTGTCTATGCAGGGAACCTTGAGGGAAATGCCAGATAAGTTTGAAGCTCGTGTGGTATTCGGGGGATTATTTTTCCGTCCCAAAAAAGTAGTAAATTGGTTCCAAACTGTTTTTTTTGCCTTCTCCGTATTAATGGGAACATTTCCTTTGACTTTTTTATCAATGGTGGACAGAGAACAAACTCCAAATCGACTCATTTTCATGCAAAATCTCCAATTGTCACAATTGAATTCAACCTGTCAGTTTGAAGTGTGGTTAATTTGACTGGATCATGTTTTGTTTTTTATATATAGCAACTACCAGAGAAAATTTTCCAAAAATTATCACTTATAATACCACAAGAGCTTCAAAATTATCGGGTATT
Organism: Gonioctena quinquepunctata; assembly: GCA_018342105.1. Classification (NCBI taxonomy): domain Eukaryota; kingdom Metazoa; phylum Arthropoda; class Insecta; order Coleoptera; family Chrysomelidae; genus Gonioctena; species Gonioctena quinquepunctata. The sequence goes on from JAFIRS010000130.1 coordinate 593,117, forward strand.
TCCCGATAGGTTCGTTTCAAACAAATTAAGGAGTCAAGTTTTTCAGGTTAAAAAATCACGAGCGCGAAGCGCAGTGATTTTCCTAACTTGACGACTATTGTTGCAGGAACCTGAGGGAAATGCCAGATAATTGAAGCTCGTTTTCGGGATTATTTTCCGTCCCAAAAAGTAGTAAATTGGTTCCAAACTGTTTTTTGCCTTCTCCGTATTAATGGGAACATTTCCTTTGACTTTTTTATCGATGGTGGACAGAGAACAAACTCCAAATCGACTCATTTTCATGCAAAATCTCCAATTGTCACAATTGAATTCAACCTGTCAGTTTGAAGTGTGGTTAATTTGACTGGATCATGTTTTGTTTTTTATATATAGCAACTACCAGAGAAAATTTTCAAAAAATTATCACTTATAATACCACAAGAGCTTCAAAATTATCGGGTATTTCCCGATAGGTTCGTTCAAACAAATTAAGGAGTCAAGTTTTTCAGGTTAAAATCACAAGCGCGAAGCGCAGTGATTTTCCTGAAAACTTGACGACTTTATTGTTGCAGAGGAACCTGAGGAAATGCCAGATATTTGAAGCTCGTTGTATTCGGGATTATTTTCCGTCCCAAAAGTAGTAAATTGGTTCCAAACTGTTTTTTTTTGCCTTCTCCGTATTAATGGGAACATTTCCTTTGACTTTTTTATCGATGGTGGACAGAGAACAAACTCCAAATCGACTCATTTTCATGCAAAATCTCCAATTGTCACAATTGAATTCAACCTGTTAGTTTGAAGTGTGGTTAATTTGACTGGATCATGTTTTGTTTTTTATATATAGCAACTACCAGAGAAAATTTTCAAAAAATTATCAGTATAATACCATGTAGGTTGTACCACGTGACGTCGAATGGTGCAATTCTATTGGTCGATATTTGGGTCGGAAAAATAATCAGTATAATACCATGTAGGTTGTACCACGTGACGTCGAATGGTGCAATTCTATTGGTCGATATTTGGGTCGGAAAAATAATCAGTATAATTTCATGGAAGAGACTAATTAAATAAATTAATTAATTAATGCTAAACAATTAAATAATACCAATCTGCAAGTTTACGATCACTTACCTAGGTTTCTGAACGTTTTAATAATTTGAGTTTTCTTTATGTTTAATACATGCATTAGGACTATGTATTAAACATAAAGAAAACCCAAATTATTAAAAGGTTCAGAAACCTGAATAATCAATCATTGAATGCTTTAATTTCTATATGTCTTCCTTCCATGGCCAAACATTTTATTGTTCGTGCACAAAATCCTTTATTGACATTTTGTTGAAAAGATTTTGGTATACCTAATAACATTTTCTATTTTTTCAATTGCATCGTCTATGACCTCGTACCTAATTCGTTATTATGATACCTTTACCACTTTTTGTTTGTTTGTAGAATTTCATAGTTCGTTTTCTACAAATTATTATGTATACTGTGTATCAACTTTCTTGTAGTTTTTTTTTGTTTAATGAATGTACTTATCTTGACATTATCCAATACTGTAAAGTATTGTATTGTAATTCATCGATTTTCGAAGAAAAGTATATTTGTTTCAAAACGAATGTTTATACTTCCAGTATTAACGTTTATCATACAATTTTAGGAATAATTTCATATTTTACATGGGATAATCGTCTATGAATGACTAAAATCACATTACCTTTGACATTTTAAGCAGTAAACAATTTTGCATTTCTTAACTGTAGGTGTTTACATTGTTAAATTTATTAATTAGAGATTTGTCCGTATAAATTAGAGATTTGTCACAATGCCTGACTACAAATGACATAAAAACTTTTTAACAAAAAATTAAACCGACGAAATACGGAACTGAAAAGTAAAAAATAAAATAAACCTTCTTAGTCTCAATAACTAAGCTCCTGAACTAATGTAAGTAACTAATTTTGAGTCGGCGCCAAACAAACAAGCAAATGAATTAGGTAAGGCGTAAAATGATGGCATCGAGTTGCGCGGTGACATTCTGATAATTTTTTTGAAGTATTTTAATGATCTTCGTTGTTTGTTAGTTTGGCGCCGACTCAAAATTAGTTACTTACATTAGTTTAGGAGCTCAGTTATTGAGACTAAGGAGGTTTATTTTATTTTTTACTTTTCAGTTCGGTATTTCGTCGCTGTAATTTTTTGTTAAAAAGTTTTTATTTTTCAATTTTTTGTGGCTGAAATCTACTAATTACTACCTACTTGTTTTTTTATTACTTCCAAAATACTTACCCACCTTACTTCAACTATTACCAGTTAAATAATATGATTATCTACTTTTACTATTTGTTGTAATATAATTATTTTTGTTGTTCTGGTTAGTTTATTTCATTACTTTGTATATCATTCCATCTCTCATAGAATATAATGATTGTGACGGATGTAGAACAAAAATAATGACAATAGCGATCTGTCATTGTCAACTACATATGTGTGCCAATGTTCACAAGTGAAAAATCAATTATCCCCTATTTTTCTACCCGTAAGGTGGATAATTCCATTCAAATCCAAATATGATCAACTAATGAGGTTATACCCTATCTAATAAAAAAAATCATCCAAACGAAGAACCCAGTACAAAGTTATGCCTATAGAACGGTTAACGGCCAAGGGATCAATATCCTTCATTTTGCTACCCTTAGGGGTGGATTTCATCTTTTAAATTCAAATGGGACCAACTTCGAAGTACACCCTATCCACTGAAAAAAGAATTATCGGAATCGGACGTCTCAGTAAAAAGTTATGCGTGGTCATACATAAAAAAAAATATACGCGTGACTAGTGAATCTCCTCCTTTTTGGTTTCGTCGGTTAAAAATTGAAATAATTCTCATTCATGGAGAAAATAGAACGAATCGAGAAACAGCAGAAATATTTTATCTACGTCAACCCTAAAACGGATTTATCAAAAAATTATAGGGTGTATTTAAGAAAAACGGGAATTTCCAATTAATTCATCTTTCTCAACCTTTTTCTTTACTTCAGGAAATTCAATATTTCACGACAATCATATTTTGTACATTCGACAATTGCTAAGTAGTTTAGCTGGAAAAAACAATATGAACCGAGAAAAAAGGGAATCCAATTTATTCTCAAACTTTTTTTTGTTAATTTAAAATTTTTGATATACAATGAGCATTGTTGAAAAACTTTGAATTTTATAATTATTCATTGTTTACAAAAAATCTTTTAAAAATTCGAAGTCAAAATTGAAATACATACTTATATTTTGCCTTTCCATGTAAAATGCACAAATTAGATGAATTATATGAATGCGATGTTGCCAAGTACTCAAAATTTTCACGGACGTCAGGAAATATCCATAAAAGTCGTATATTTTCTTTAAAATCTATTTTAGTGGATTATACGACAAATATTAATAACAATATTTCTGAATTTCGACTTTTACTCGTAAATTTGTCGTAGTGGCAGTGCTAACTTTATATCTAGTTAGCACAGCCACCCCCTATAAAAAAAGACTAAAAGCGCGACAAATTGTTTGTATTCACACAATTATTGGGCTAGGTTTTTTCGATTTTCGCTCAAGTGTGGCTTTCTAACTTTATAGGGGTGAGATAGTAGTACATGAGGCTAGAACCATCAAAAATAGAGAAAAAACTGTTGTATAAGTGGCTGTGATTCCAAATCTCAATATTGTTTCTAATTATAAACAACTTTTTTAAATAAACTCTTTTGATAATGTCGAAAATAAGGCTCTCGATCAAATTCCTATCTTTTGTTCTTCCCTGTACACCGTTTGGGAATTTAGAATTTTGGAACTCAAATGCAAGTTTTCGCAATGCACTAATTTTTATCAAACTAAAATTTTCTGACAAATGCATTATAAAAAAAGTTTCCCATATGCAAACTTTTTGAAACTCATTTATGAAAATAAATTAAAATTAATACAGAAAAGATAAACTTTTCTTTGCAGGTCGAGCCAAATAAAATTTGATCTGATTGGTTTTTATGGATTGATATTTGATCATTTCAACTAAAAAACGGAGCCCTTGAAAAAAACATTACCTCCAGCAATGTATTACAAATAAGGAATGGATGAATGATGACTGAATTAATCACTGATCGGAATGGTTGTGGAATATTTCAAATACCTACCTAGCTAAATTACAGAAAATGTCCGTGACAACCAGTCACTCTTCACGAATGTTAAAAATAACCGTTTCCAACCGAAGATGAGGTGACAAATCACAGGAAGCGTCCAAAAATAAACCAAGTTATTTTATTTCTGTCTAGCAAAACGAAAAACTAGTCCAAAACAACTCCAAGACCACTCAACAAAGGGGTTATGTAGTGTCTGTGTAATATTTTGATATTATTCGTAACTTACCCAAGTGATCATCCATTATTTATACTGAATTCGACTTTCCTAAGCAATATGCACAAAAACACTGTTTCAGTGGTGAATTATTTATTATTAGGATGACCTTATTGGGTGACAAATTCTTTTATATTAAATCAACAAATGTCATCTGTCAGAGGATACTGTTAATCAATGACCTTGAGGTATCATTTCCAATAATGGGGGTTTACAGAAAAGCTTTTTCGGTTCCAACGTTTCGCGTTACCTCTCTCTGATAGGGCAAAACAGTAGGGCTGTCAATGATGGAAATGAAAAAAGATGTATTCAATTATGAAGGACATTCTGAAAAGTGATACACGAAACCGCTTCCGTTTGTAAAATATTTTTCATTATTTCCATTCACTCCTTTACTGGACCTGACAAGATTATTTTATACAATTTGAGAGATGGATAGACTTTATTGAACATTTGAAGGAGTACAAATATGTCAGATGAGTGATTTACACAGAACAACATATAGTTTTGTGGTGATTTAGCACTAACTCGCAGCCACTGAACATAGAGGGACATCTATGATTAAAACATCAAAGTAGGGGAGGTGATCATTCCTTGGATTCCTTGGTAGTTAATAGCATTATTTTCTATAACTTGCGACAACAAAAAGTTCTCAACGGAAAGAACACATAGTTTTCATTTTTATCCTGAGTAAAGGATTCTGATATTATATTCAGGGAAATAATTTGTAATGTTCTTCAAATTTACGAACTTAAAAAATCTATTTCAATAAAATCCGATAAAAATCACAGGTAAATGTAGTGAAGTCTCTCTCTCTCTCATCATTTTCTGTTTTCTGCTTCCAGGTTGGCGCAATATGGACATCCCCCTGCGGAAAATCCGTTCCCATCCGGCCTTTAACCGGCGTAGACAGGGGAGCTGTATCGAGGAGATGCAGATAGTCTTGCTCTAAGCAATACTGCATCCCTTATTAATCATGCTTGCACGACTATGACGGCAGGACAATCACAACATAAAATGCATCATTGACACAATGTGGTGGCTAGGAGGCTTGTTACCAACTCCATTCGCCACCTAGGAGCAGCACTGTTAACTTGAACAGCGAATCGTCGAAGACTCCTCAGCCCGGCTACAATATGTATAATTTAAATTCTCACTATTTAAATTAAAAATAACTGCCCTGGCTGAGAATCGAACTCGAGACATCTCAGTCTCGAGTCGGGCGCACTAAACTCATTACGAAACGGATCGTTGAAATGTTGTTGTCAAATTCGCAAAGGGAGCGACACCTATGACTGGTCTTTTGAAGCAGAGAAACAGTAATGACCTTCAGCGTCATCTAGAGAAGGATAGAGTTCCGATAATATCGCAGGAATGCCAACCAGGAGAAATAAAAATTAGTCCTTGTTACTATCTACCAATCAATGGGGGACTTCTCTCAAAGTTGTCATCCTCGACTTTTCGCGTGTACACTAGGAAACTATGATTTGATTCTTGTTGGCTTTATTACTTCGCAATGGAGTCATGTATTCGAGTTATGCATTGAACATTTCCCTGGATAAAAAATAAACGAGATATTCCCATCTGAAAAAAATACAATGAGTTTTTTTTAATTTTGTTGTTGGTACATCCATAAATTTGACATATTTGTTTGAATTTTACAAGTTAACGTTTTGTTGACTAATCATAGTGAAAGTTATAGGGTGTGATAGCAATAATGACCAAGAAATGTTTTTAAAGAGACTGTAAAATGAGTTTCTCAAAATGTGGCAATGAAAAACTTTCTTAAAAAAAATTGACCGAATTTTATACATGTAGCAATGTAAAAATTCACTAAATTCAGGGCCAGTACCACATCATCCTGTAAAATTAACTGAAATAGACCTAGTCGCCACAATCGGAGATGAAAACAATGAACAAGCTCTAAATCGAGATCACCTTTTGGAACCAGAATCGAATGAAAATATATCCATGGATAAATCAATCCCGACGATACCACTGATGAAAACACGTTTTTTCATACAATAACTTTAAAAAGAATCCACAGTTGTTTAAAATATTTTACTGGATTAACCTTCCGGCAGTATGAAATGTTTTATGATTTTCTAGACGAGACTGTCAGCAACGCCCGTACATCACAAAAGAAAAACTGCTCTAGCCTCTAGCTATGATGTCTAAAAACCCTGGAGAATGAACTGATTCGATATTGTTTAGATTTTCGAGGGGACACCACCTGTTACTTCAACAGAGCTTCTCTCTGTGGTAGATGGCGCCGTCCAAAAATGTTTGTTTATATTCTCGCTTAATGACGGAACTTAATTTCTGACATCTGCAGCATCTTATATGAAATTATTTTCAGTGTTTTTGTGGGTATTTATGCGTTTTCCATCTCTTTGATTTGAAATCTTGCTTAGCTCATTACTGAGTTTGTTCTTTGGAAAATCACTCGTTCATCAGTGCGTGAGGAATTGTTTATTTTCAGGTAGTGTAGTGTGTAAGGATACTTTTTGTAG